>OY660866.1:37967775-38110275 GCA_962446985.1 Xyrichtys novacula
TTTTATACCCTGCCACCTAACACAGACGTTTGACCAAAAACACTTTTATACTGAAGAACACGAAACCTTCTCGATCACTCGCTGGATGATAGATGTTTTCTTTTTTCTCTTTTTTCTCTTCGACGTCGGGGTTTTTAGGACGCCGCGATTCTTACGGGCACACCGCCGTTCAGTTCTTTTCCATCGTGAGGTCAGAAGTTTTCCGGCGTTAGATAAAGGGTACGAGCGTCATACAGTCAACACGACACACAGCGACTCTTGATCTTCTCTCTTCTTTTGGATAACATTGACCGCGCTCATCCTCTCCTATTAGAGCCTCCTCCTCCCTTCTTCTTCTTCTTCTTCTGCTTCTTCTTCTTCTTCCTCTCCCCCCGTTAGCTTTGGTTTACTCGCTCCTCCCGCTTCTTCCTTCTATTGCGTAGATTGAGTATCAGAAGAATAAAAGTTCAGTCGTGGTGTTTTAAAAATCTCAACATGTCTTTGGAAATAATATCAGTAGTTTGTAAGAGCTCATCAAATTTAACACCGCCTCTCTCTCTCTCTCTCTCTCTCTCTCTCTCTCTCTCGTAGGATACAGTACTTTTTTTCTAATGACTCTCGATGTCGAACAAAAGGCCCGTTTCGATGTTTCCGTAGTGAATTTTAGAGGCCGTGTGCAGATTTGCTCGTCGAGATTCAAACTCCTGGACGGGCGTCAGAGTAGCTGCTGCTCGTGTGCCTCTCTCGTATTTGGCGAGGACACGGCGCTGCGAGAGTCACGTGTCTCCGCGGAGAGTTTGCAGAGTGACTCGTTATTACAGAGGCAACACTCACTCAAACACACACACACACACACACACACACACACACATACACACACTCAACAGGCTGACAATGTGTGTATGAGTGTGCTAGAAATCCATAATCTACTGAGTAAGGGCATTGATTTTCGAGCACAAGGATTCTGATGGAAAAAGGACTTGATATCCCATTAACTGAGCGTCTGTCTCTATTCCCTCTCTCTCTCTCTCTCTCTCTCTCTCTCTCTCACACACACACACATAAACACACACACACACATATTTATTTATATATTGGCTGCAGAGAATGCAATGAGACAGTGAAGAAGAAAAAAAAAGCACCTTTGAACGGTGACCACTGCCTAGGGCTGGGCGATACGGCCTCAAATCAATATCCCGATATATTGATCAGTTCACTTAGATAAACGGACGATAACTACTCCACAAGCTGCTCACCCCCTCCCACATTAACTTCGTCTACTTCCCGTCTCCCGTCGTGGAGTCACGTCTCTGACGTAGGACAGCGTCTTAAAGAGACATGAGACCATAGCCTACCTACACACATCCAAAACTTTGATTGATACTGATATGGGCGAAATGAAATCAGTTATCGTCATAAATTTCGGTAAATTCTTGGTGTATCGCCCAGCCCTACCACTGCCCCTCTTTTGGTTTGGTGTGTGAGTTATATGCACAATGATCAGGTTGCAATATTATACTTCTGTACAGAGAACTCTTTGTTTTCAATGTTAGAAAAACTGATTTCATTTGTTTGATTTGAACGGTATTCAGTGTTGAGTTTCATTTCAATAACGATGTGGCTTTTTATTCTGCTTCTTTAAGAAAAAAAAAGACTGGCATGTTTTTCAATTCTTGTGATTTTATTTTCCTCCTCCTCCTCCCCTCCTCCTCTTCCTCCTCCTCCTCCTCCTCCTCCTCTTCCTCCTCCTCTGGTGTGCTGTTTGGATGGGACCTCACTGTATAGCCCTCGCTGCTGGTTAAAGAGACTGGTTAACAGTTAACGGTCGGCTAACCAGTTAACTTCGAACGCAGAGCTGGATCAGATTCAGTCCAGCCTGTGTGCTTCAAACAAACCCCCTCCCACCCACATCGTTCTCTTCCACTACGAGTCTGTGCTGTTTCACCTCTGAGAGCGAGCGAGTGTGTGTGTGTGTGTGTGTTTGCAAATGTGAGTGTGTGTGTGTTTTACACCAGGCAGGCATTTATATAAGACAGGATGATTTCTGTACCGAGAGCTTGTTTGTGATCTGTGTGTGTGTGTGTGTGTGTGTGTGTGTGTGTGTGCGCTTTTCTCTTCTCTTTTCCTTCGTCCCACACATAACATTTGACCCGGCTCTTACTCATGAAACACAAATACAGTTACACACATGCACACACACACACACGCACACACACATGTTGCGTCTGTACCGTCGTGGTTACGAGAGCGTGAAGAATGAGTTTCGTTCTGTCCACCATCACAGAGATTTTTACACCGACCTTTTGTTTGATTTCTCTGATTTTTTTTTTTTTAACTTGCATGAAGTGCTTGTGTTTCTGGTGGTACCTATTTTGCTGCAACACCTGAGTTATCCCTGAGTTGACCTGCAGGGCTACACGCGCCGACGCGGCCCCCCTACAAACCGGTTAAAAACGACTCCTGCTGGGCGCCGTCGGGGAACAGGTGTGAAATGTTCCCAGGCCGAGTAGTCCGGCCCAGGTGGACCCCTTCAGCACAGTTCTGGTTGGTTGGTTGGTGTGTAGTCCTGTGGGTCTCCTGCTGTGTATCTCACTTGTGTATAAGTTCAGGGGTTTCTAAGCTACTAGTTGTGTTGTAAATACTACCTTGTCACTCAGTACCTCTGTACAATCTGTAAATAAGTAAAGGTTACATTTTTCTATTTGTCCGGCTCTTCGCTGAGTTTTCTTTCTATCCTTCCATCTGTCTATCCGCCTCATTGGCTGCCTCGCCTGTCAATCAATCTGTCCTTCCTTTAACTTCCTACCTTCACTCACAAAATCCTCCCTCAGCTCCACAGTTTAGTCAAACACGATCAATTATCACGGAGGATTAGAACAGAAGTCACTCCTTATTTACCCCGAGAGCAAAAAAATCCAGAGACAACCGGATCAGCTGTTAATGTGACGGTTTCACGATCTAATCTACTCGTCAGTATCAGATATATGTGATGTTTAGGATTTTCATTTGTGACGCTTCTTTCGGTACTTTCAGAGCAAAACAGCCAAAGAAAGGAGAAGTTTGCGAGGAGAAGATGGAGTCTAAACTAAACCGTCGTCCTCGCCGTCGGCTAACGTCAGCTCATGTTCTCCTGGTGACAGAAAACCAAACAGGTAATCTCCTTAACCCTCTCCGTTCAGAGAGGAAGTCTCTCTCTCTCTGTAGGATGTAAACACTTTTCTTTTAATAACCTCCCAGTCAGAGCAGGTTATAGACGGATTTCATTTCTCAAGAAATCTTAAAAGTCTCCTGAAGGACGAAGATCCCAAAAACTGAACGACAGAGAAGACCGAGCCGCAGGTGATTGAAGACACAAATGTCATTATTGATTCTGCTTAACGATTCAATTCTGTAACGATTCCCTTATCAATGCCGTTCTTTGATTTAAAAGTAAAGTAGACTATAAGTTTTCACCGTTAACTCAAAATTTTACTGAGTCTCTGATAACAGAAACAGACGTACGCCACCTTCAGTGAGAGTCTAAAAAGATGAAATTGCTGTTCATGTTTATGTAAACACAGGACATACGTTAGGGTGACCATATTCTGAACCCCCAACATGAGGACACGACTACGCCGGGTGGACTTGTGTGTGAAACTTTGTCAGGTCGAGTGTTTTTATACGCTTTTAACTCAGTTAAATGTCTAACTCTGTTTATTTTCTGTGTCTCTGTTCCCGTTCGCGTAGACTGTCACTCACAAGACCGTTTTTAAAGAAGGAATCGTTAAGATAAAATGTAAATGATGTCGACGGATTGAACCATTTGGAACCGGTTCTCAACAAGAACTGGTTCTCGATTCCCATCCCTATTAAAAAGATGGTCATATCGAGGTGCCCAGAGGATAAACCCCAGATAACTTCTTCTTCACACGGACAGTTTTGTCTTGAATGTCTCTAAAACTTCTGAAGCGATTGCTGAGGATGAACTCAAAAAACACGGATTATCCCTTTACTTCCTCTTTGACTCGTCTTTGGAGTTTACCGCCATGAAGTTTGGTGTCATCATTTTTTATCCAGAGCCACCGTGAGTTCAGATTCGTTGTTTTATGACCAGGAACCTGTTTTATGAACCAGTGATTGCATTGTTAGTTTTATGGATGTTTAGACTCTTCAGTAAAAAATGAAGTTTTACTAAAAAGGCGATTTTTCAAACAAAGAAACAAAAAAAGAGGTTCAGGAGATCAGGAGACCAGAACTTCAGATTTTAGGAGCTGCGAAATAAAACTTCTTTTCTATCCGTCTGCGTTTGCTGCAAAAGAGCTCGACTCTGCAGGCTTTCATGATACAACCTTAGTACAAGTGCTGTCAGTGTGTGTGTGTGTGTGTGTGTGTGTGTAATATGTGTACGTAAGAGCATGTGTTTAGATCAGTGTTCTGGTATAAAGCTTTATTTTTATATCGTTACTTCCCTCAGGAGACGGGCGCTCTAATCTGGGCTGAAGTGGGACAGGAGAGGGGGGCAGAGAGGAGAACAACCCTCACACACACACACACACACACACACACTCTTTTGAATGCTGCAAATTAGCACACACATGCAACACAACACACAGACACGCTCAGTGAGGATCTGTCACAAGTTCTAGACCAGCTGCAGCCAGAGGAGAAGGAGGAGCGAGGAGTCCCGCTCTTTCTTTGAAAACATGTTTGTATGGTGTGTGTGTGTGTGTGTGTGTTCCTGGATATAACATACATGTATTCGTGTGTGTGTGTGAGTGTGTGCTCGTCTTTGTTTGTGCTTCCTCGGAGATGAACACGAGGACCTCAGTGGCCTAATTCTTCCTGACATGATCCATATGCTCATAGCTAATGGAGAGAGAAACAAGCGCGGCGCCGACACGACGAGCCTCTGCCTCTTATTTAATTAATAGAACGGAGCCGCCCCACACGTCAGGCTGCGGTGCAATTACTGTAACGCAAACAAGAGCAGAGTACGTGTTTCTCTGTAGCCCTGAAGTAACATACAACCTCTAACACAGGCGCCTATATGTACACGGATATGTTTGTGTGGATAATCCCGGGGCCGCACACGTCAGATTAGCTCTTCAACCATGTAAAGCCAGACTGTACGGGTGTGAGATTGAGCTGATAAAGTAGGCTAATTAATTTCCTCGTTGAAGAAGAAGAAGAAGAAGAAGGACTGATCTTGGTGTCCCTGCGGCTGGAGACAAGTTCAGAGAAAAACAAGAGGCACAAGTCAGAGAGAGAGAGAGAGAGAGAGAGGTGACGGAGCAAAGCATGATGGAGGACGAAGACGACGAAGAGGGTGAGAGCGCTGATTTTGACAGGCCTGCTGTAGGCCGTGTTGGCTCTCCCCAAGACTTCAAACATCCTCATTAACCAACAGTCAGCCTACACACTTAACACGTGTGTGTGTGTGTGTGTGTGTGTGTGTGTGTGTGTGTGTGTGTGTTTGCATGTACACTTGTGTTCCTAAACTGTTATGGTTGTGAGAGAGCGAGGAAGAGAGAAAGAGAGGGAGAGAGAGAGAGCAGCGTGTCAGCCTACACACTAAACAAACCCATGAAAATTCATAAGGACCTGGTGACGCCTACTCACAAATACTAAAAATACTGGAGTGAGTTGAGCCTAGTCAGAGGGGAGGAAAGGGGAGGAAGAAGAGTGAGAAACAGAGAGAGAGAGAGAGAGAAGATGAATAGAGAGGAATGAGAGAGCAGCAGCAGCAGAGGAGGAGGAAGGAGGGAAGACGAGAGAGGTGTAACATGAACCAGGAGAGAGAGAGAGAGAGAGAGAGATAATAGTTACATCAACTGCATCCAACTTGGAACATCTATTCTCAGCCTCCAGCGGTCAGCACTCACTCTGTGTACAAGTGTCACTGTGTGTGTGTGTGTGTGTGTGTGTGTGTGTGTTTCTGTGTATCAGCGACAATTTCTTTTCCCCGAATTCCCTGGATGTAGTGAGCTTGAGGAAAAAGAAAAAAGGGATTCAAAGTATCTCAACATGTTGACATTCAAGTGTGTGTGTGTGTGTGTGTGTGTGTGTGTGTGTGTGTGTGTGTGTGTGTGTGTGTGTGTGTGTGTGTGTGTGTGTGTGTGGGAGGAAGTCGATGTTCAGGCTGATTTAATGGGGATTGACAGCATTTTACCGTCAAAGTCATCCATCCAGCAGGGTACGCGGGGTGGGAAGGACGGCTGGTTTTGATTTTGATTTTGTTTCAGGGCTGATAGAAAGTCAAAGAAGACGTTTCGTTCCGGGCGAAGGAGCTTCTTTCTCAGCTCTGGTGGGGAAGTTTCCGCGGGCCGGAGTAAATATTGACAGGTGATGTTTGAATGACAGTATAACCTCAGACACGGAGCTTAACGTTTTTTTTTTTTAAGAACATAATAACGTAAAAAGTTGACCTAGCATGGAGTCACCCATTGATTCAGGAGTAGACTCAATGTTAAACATGCTAACATTGATAAGAGGTTACAGTATGACGTTAGCTAGTGAGTAAGCTCAGGTGACTAGACGTCCTCGATTTCTGGGGACAGTCCCTGTATCGGATGACCTGTCTCCGGAAATGTCCCTGATTTAAGCGTTTCATGAATGAGAACAAAAATGTTGTGTGCAGACGAGAACAACGATTATTATGGTAGGAAGTATGACTGAGCATGTTGCACACAGTCCCGGATTTTCTTACAGAAATCGTAAGCCTATTCAAAATTAGCAACTAGCTAGTTTTAGCTTGTTTGCAAAATGCATTTAGTAGACTTTTTTCCCATGTTGCAACAGTAGTGACCTGTCAAGTTTAAGATAGTCATGCTTCAAAGTAGGACAAGGTTAGCTTCCTGTTTTTGTTTAAAGTGCGGCCATAATCTACAAAATCACTATCCTGCAGAATTGAAACATCATGAACGTTTGCGGCAAAGTGATAAATTTACCAAGAAGAGGAAATTAACTACTAATCTACCATATTTTTCGGACTATAAGGAGCACCTAAAATCCTTCAATTTTCTCAAAAATTGACAGCGCGCCTTATGTTTGAGTTCTTGTTGTGCTTACTGACCGATTTTATGTCGTACAATGTGCTCAAAAATCTGTCGAAATGTGTCACTCCCTAAACTAGAAATGCATTCATGTAAGACAGGCGGGCCTGGAGGACGTGCTAACAACAATCAATGCGCTAATGTTTAATGCGCCTTACAATCCGGTGTGCTTTATGTGTGAACAAAGACACATTAATTCACAGTGGGCCTTGTCGTCAGAAAAATATGTTACTAATTTAAGAGTTCTTCGTAAACAGTGGTGTCGCCCCCTGCTGGCCATGTTGGTAGGTCTTTAGGTAATATAATGGTCACCTTTATCAGAATGAGAAAATAGAGCACAGCTCTCAGTTTAGTTGACAGCAGGTGTAAAATTTTCTCTCAAACGCTGAATTTTTCAGAATAAATACTCTGATAAAGTTTTTCACAGGTTAGTTGGGAGAAGACTCGTGTCTCTGGAGTTTGCCGGTTTAGAGCCTTTGGTGTGTTGTGACTTCCTGTTTGTTGGTGTGTGTGTGTGGCGGTGTTATACCCACTGCCTGCCAGCTTTTTTTTTATATCAGCTTTCCAGCTGTTGGCTTCATAAAACACCTGCTGTCAGCTGCACAATTCACAGTCGAGCTAAAATAAGGATCTCCACAGCTGAACCTCGGATACTCGGAAAGCGTTGTGCCAACACTGACGATCACAACCCACTGATCTGAGCTCTGATCAGCTGAGCGTGAACTTCTCTCCTGAATCTGAAGTGGTCCACAGAGATCTGTGAAGATCACGTCTCTCCGCCTCCTTTTTATTATCAAATTCAACATCTTTGGCTCTTTGAGCTCAGCTAAGCATTTTATCAAACTTTTCCCACATTTGTCCGGGCGCTCTCCTGTAAACAGGTTTCCACGGTGACAGATGACTAAAAGACTGCAGGTCAAAACTAAATCAGTCTTTATCTGATGCTCCTTTGATAACCCTTCATTTGTAACGGCCGAGTTAAGGTGTGAAACGACGTGCTAACCTTTAACTGCTGATCGTCGGTTTTAGAGAAACTTGTTGTGTCAGAGGTTTCTTCCTCTCCAATAATCGCAGACAGGAAACACCATTAACATTCATTTGGAGTCGTTCTCTCCTGGCGTTTGATGAGTGTAAATCCGATATTGGCTCCCCTTTTATCTTTTTATGTTTTTGTCTGTGCCAACTCCGCGGGGAAATATGTGGCTCCATCTCGTGCTCCTCGATGTTTATCAGCTATTTTTCAAACTTTTCTGTTTTCTGTTTGCTGCTGGACAGGTACTCCATCTGAAGAGCCTTAAACAGCTCTAAATCCTGCACACCAACCTACGTTATATTCTTTGTATTTCAAACAATCACTGAAGAAGGGCGAGCGCTGAGCGACCGTATTTTTGTACTGAAATCTGTCTTGTCATCTGCTGTGAAATTCTGTAAATCCTCCTCTGACAGCAGTTTAAAGGTGAGGAAGGCAGAAACCTGTTAAAGAAGCTTCTGTTTTTGTGGTGTGTAAACAAAAACTCTTCTAATATCAGTCAATAGTTATTAGTTATTGATTATTTGGTAATATATCGATATCTCTGTGTTCTCTTATGTCTGTGTCGTCAACATTTGAACATTTTTGAGCGGTCCGCTCTTTCTGACTGTAAACAAAGCCGTTCTCCACCTCCTCTAACCTGATTGGTTGTGAGGCAGACGCTGCTCCCCCGTGTCGTTCAGGAGCCCAAACAAAGTTAGCGTGCTACAATATCGGACAGTAGAAACCAACCAGAAAGTTCGGAAAATTGTCTGAATCCTCCTTTGGCCAAGACTGCCGACACAAGCAAATAAACAGTCAACCATAATCAGTCAGCAAGAAAACCGGTCAACACCAAACCAGTCAACACCAAACCGGTCAACAGGTCAGCAAGAAAACAGTCAACCATAAACAGTCAACACCAAAACAGTCAACAAGAAAACAGTCAACACCAAACCAGTCAAAAAGAAAACAGTCAACAAGAAAACAGTCAGCAAGAAAACAGTCAGCAAGAAAACAGTCAACAAGAAAACAGTCAGCAAGAAAACGTCAACTATAATCAGTCAACAAGAAAACAGTCAACCATAAACAGTCAACACCAAAACAGTCAACAAGATAACAGTCAGCAAGAAAACAGTCAACACCAAACCGGTCAAAAAGAAAACAGTTAACAAGAAAACAGTCAACCACAAACAGTCAACACCAAAACAGTCAACAAGAAAACAGTCAGCAAGAAAACAGTCAACACCAAACCGGTCAAAAAGAAAACAGTCAACAAGAAAACAGTCAACAAGATAACAGTCAACCACAATCAACAAGAAAACAGTCAACAAGAAAACAGTCAACCACAAACAGTCAACACCAAAACAGTCAACAAGAAAACAGTCAGCAAGAAAACAGTCAACACCAAACCAGTCAAAAAGAAAACAGTCAACAAGAAAACAGTCAACCACAAACAGTCAACACCAAAACAGTCAACAAGAAAACAGTCAGCAAGAAAACAGTCAACACCAAACCGGTCAAAAAGAAAACAGTTAACAAGAAAACAGTCAGCAAGAAAACAGTCAACACCAAAACAGTCAACAAGAAAACAGTCCACACCAAAACAGGCAACAAGAAAACAGTCAACAAGAAAATGCTGCTCCCCCGTGTCGTTCAGGAGCCCAAACAAAGTTAGCGTGCTACAATATCGGACAGTAGAAACCAACCAGAAAGTTCGGAAAATTGTCTGAATCCTCCTTTGGCCACGACTGCCGACACAAGCAAGAAAACAAAGTAAATACCGGAGACTCTGGAGGAATAACGGGCGCTTAAAACGGAGGTAGACCGGACAAGAGCTAAAAAGCCGGGTCAACATAAACCATGGGGGACGCTTGGGGATCTTGGTGACCCTGTAACCTTTCTGCTGGACAGGTAAACCGCTTTAACAAAGTAAGACAAGTGTCTGTAACAGAAGTGTTTCTTGTCAAACGGACCTGCTGTAGCGTGTTGTAGCGTCATCGCTAAACTGTCCTCCCTCGGGTCCTGGACTATGTCACTTTATCCTCGTTGTAGAAGTCCTGCAAACATTGTGTTTGCTGGTAGTCTGTTGGCATCTACAGTAGCACCAATGCTTTTGACTTTCACCTTGACTGGGCCCCATTTGTAATGATCTGAAGTATTTATCTGCATTATATCTGAATTTAATTGGAACGATACGAGCGAGCAGGAGCGTCTGTTTGTGGGCGGGGCTTAAGGGGAGGAGCTGAGGGGAAAACTGGTTTGGAGGGGTCGAGTTTACATTCAAGATTTCTCCTAAAAACTGGAACTAACTCAGATCCTGACTACACCACTTACCCTACTACTGTGGTGATTCATTCACACACTCCAAAAGTGACACGCCTCTGCACCACAACAACAGCTGTTTTTAGCAGAATACCGCACTGCCATTACCGTAATGTCTCTAAGGAAGTAAGTCAACGCTTAAAGAGGTTAATGCAGCAGCAGGTGTAAACACAAAACTCTGCTGAGTTTCTCCTCCAGGTACTTGTAAGGCCAACACAAATCTTTAAAACCTGATCATCTAATTTCAAAAACTGAGACTACAGCACCATTAAAACATGTTTTAGAGTCCTGACTATTTTCTGACATTGTCAGGTTGTCAAAACTGAAATTAAAGCCCCTTTCAAACATAAGAATAAGAAGAACTTTATTTATCCCTGAAGGAAAATTCCTGTGCTGCACACAAATTTCCAACATTGTCAGGTTGGAATTCTTGTGAATCTTGTCCACCAAACCTGTTCACCCCGACTTTGGATCTTTCCTTTCAGTGTGTGGAAACGTTTTTCCTTCACTCCTCATATGAGACTTTCTACTAACTCTAATTTTCACCTGTGTGGATTTAATTCTCCGAGCGAACGCTCCGGCCCTCATACTCTGGGGAGATCAGCTGATGATGTACAAACATAGAGGCACACAGGAACTTCACCCAGGAGACTGGGGTCTGTGTCCTCAAGAGACAGCAATTTGTGTCCTACACAAAAGGTCTTTGTCCCCAGGAGACGAGGGTTTGTGTCCCGGAGTTTTCTCCCCGTGTGAAACATCGATATAAAGTTGTTGTTTTCTCTTTAATCCATTCGGTGCTTAACCTCCATTTTCACAATGGAACCAGAGGACGCAGAGGTCAGAGGTCATCACGGTTCTGGTTTCTTCCTCACATTTAGCTGTTATCAAAATATCAAAAACATGTTTGTCTGAAAAAACAATCATAACCTGCTCATCCAGTCCGTGGTGAACCTGTGGAGCAGAGTGTCTGAGATCATTTCTTCAGTCTGTGCCTCTGGAAGTGTGATGAACAAACACGCAGGATCTCCGTTTTTATTCAGGCCGTCAACAAAAGACAACCAGAGGTTCAGTCAATATTTCAGCGTGAGGTTTTCTGCTGACAACAAGTGAAAAGAGATGATAACAAATAAAAGACTGGCTCTCCTCTCAGCGTCTCCTGAAGAGTGACAAACAGACAAACCTGTATGTGGTTGTCACACACCTCCTCTACTCCATTATCTGCTGTTCTGGGCCAATCAGGAGGAATCGATGAGCCTTCACCCAGAGCTAAATAAGACTCAATTCTGTTTTAACACAAAAGTCCATCCATCTCGTCTGTACCGTCTTCCCCGTTTAGGGTCCCTGGGGCGTCGAGTCAATCTCAGCTGTCAATGAGCGAGAGGCGGGCTGTACGGGTCAGTCACAGGTGTGTGTCAGTGTGTGACCATCACCGATGAGCCGAAGCAGCGGGTTTTTGGACTTTAGGAGCAAAAGTGGAGGGTCCAAAGAAAACCAACACATGTGAGGGGGAAACAGGCCGTACAGGAGTCTACCGACACGGCTGTAAGGACGGCTGTCCGAAATGAATCACTCAGTCCCTAACCCCTGACCCCCATATGGGATTTTACTATACACAACAGCATGACGCAATGCATGATGGGATGCCCACCACCAGAGAGTGACCATCGGATTGTCACTAGATTTTACACCTGAATCCGTTCACCCTATCAGGTGCAGGGCTGCAAAAACATTGACCAATGGGAGCCATCCGTCCCGGTCAGCTCCTATTGGTCAATCTCCTGCTCCGCCTCTCCATCCAATCATCTCGCTGTATTCGACCCCAACCTCTCCCGTAGTTCCAACTCGTCCCCTCCCTCTCTCCTGGAGCTCTGAGCGGCTAAAAGTAGCGTAGCAGCTTAGCTACAGGAGCTGTGATGGAGAAGGACGCAAAAACAAAAACACTTCTGCTCGCCCCACCACCAAAAGTGGGACGAAAACACAGGCCAACAAAAGAAAGGGCGGAGTCGAAGAGGACATGTGACCAAGCGAGGAATCTAACGTGAATAACCATCGGGTCATCCTTGGAGCGGTGGAGAAAACAGACGCAGAGACAGCAGAGTTTTAGTTGAACAGGTCATTTTTATCTCCTTTTATCGTGGCTCATGTTACATAAATAACTCTGATTAGTCTCTGACATGTCAACACCGTAGCTGTTATTGTTATTGGTAGCTTGTTATTTATTATAATTATAATTATTTTGGAACAGGCTGAAAAAGTGGGCAGACATGTTCCCCCCGAGTCCCCCTCCAGCTCCACCCCTGTTGGCCACATTCTCTGTCCTCACATTCTGACTTCATTCCTGACATTTTCACCTTCTCTCTGAAAACACATCATCAGAAAAGAAAAGTCCTCCGTGTCCCTGAAACTCCTCCAGACTACATTTAGTCCAGGTGGGTCAGACGAAGATCTATGACAGCGTTTCAGGTCCTCTTCTAAACCTGCTGAGTCTCCTCTGTCACACTCCGGCTAAACGCCTCCTCGCGCCGCTCTGAAGTGGACTTTAAATTTTGACAGATGACGTTTGATTGACAGCACGGTGTCTGTCCGTCAGCTCAGTTTGAGCAACAAAGGCAACATGGCGTCCCTGGTAGGGAGCTATAAATCTCACACAAGCACACAGTGGAGAGTTGTCATCTGTGACTGATGACAACTAGTCCTTCCTCACCTCCTCTCTCGCTCTCTCTCTCTCTCTCTCTGTCTCTCTCTCTCTCTCTCTTCCACAGACACAAACAGCTCTGCCAGGCTATGCTTATGCTAATAGCTGTATGCTAATCAGGGTACTTGCAGGTGCAGAAATAGACGCAGAACATTTAGAGTAAATTTAGCTTTAATAACCGGGCTAATCACTCCATTAATGTAACATCCAGCCTGACGCGCTCACACGCGGCGTGCAGCATGGTTGTTCTCCTAATAGAGGGTTTCCACCTGACTGCCGCTCGCTGAGGGATGCTGGGAGGCAGGAAACAAGGAGTTGGACAAACTCATCTCCATGTGTGTGTGTGTGTGTGTGTGTGTGTGAGGGTGTAATATGTGAGAGCTGCAGCTTTCAGGCTTCACGCCGTTTTGTTGTGTTTGCTTTATTTTGTCTCGTCTATAAATGATGAAGCTCCAGACGGGAGAGAGAGAGGCACTCAGGCCTCCCGGGGGGGGGAAGTGTTCACCACTGGGCCTCGTCCCCTCGGCATTACCCACCCCCCGCCCCCCCTAACCATAGCGCCTCATGACAGACAAATGAGGACAGATTGTGCGTGTGTGTGACTGAAATGATAACTTATGAAACCGTGCTCTTACACTCCGAGGCGACGTTTGACTCTTTTTTTATTGAAAGAATGGAGTTTGGCGTCCGTGAAAAAGGTCATACATAAGTCATTACAGGCTGTTCAATTTTAATCTCGTATCTTTACTCATTACCTCCTGGAAACACTTTGTCAGAGCTCGGCCCGTAAATCTCAAACCGGTTTCATCTCTTCAAAGATTCCTCCGTTTACAACCGGAGCGACCTTGTGAGCGATCAGTGTGACCATCAACGGGAAGGTTTAGTGTTGTTGTCATCTGCTCGCGAATAAAACAAAACCAGAGATGCTTGAATAATTTGCAGCTGTCGCTTTTGATCCAGTCTGCTGGACGAGCGTGAATGAGGATGAAAGATGAGGTTGAATTTATTTGACATTAAATCACAGACGGGGATAAAACTGTTGAGGCTGTTACATCGAGTTCAAAATGAGATCTTCGCCACAAAATCGAGGAAACTCGGCCACAAAGTATCGATGTTTCCATCAGTGCCGAGTAGTAACGGGTTATTAGTAACGCTGTTACATAACAACGTTACTGTATTCAGTAACTTACGCTGTGTTCTAGCTGTACTCGGAAGTCGTGATTTCTGAACTCTGTGTCGGAAATTTATCTGGAACGCCCCCCTGAAGTCAGATTTCTGACTCGGAAAGTTGGACGATCCTCGTCAATTCCAACTTGACAACAACGTCTTAATTCAAAATGGCAGCGCAGCACATCAACGGTAAAGAGTAACAGGGAAAGCTCTCGTAATGTTTTATTTATTAGCGCTTCTGTTTTGTTTTTATTCTGTTTTATTCGTGGCTATAGAGTGGCGTTTTGGTTGAGGGTGTGGCTCTCTGTATTACTATCCTGCGGTCGTTACTAAAGTTGGTATAACTAGAGAAGAAAGCGGTCGGCAACATTCATCTCTGGAGGGGGGGTCTAACTCGGTATAGTGCGGTGTGTTTTACCCTAACTTAATTTTACGCCGGATTATCCCTTTAATATAATCTACAGTCTCATTAAAGTGGCGAACTCAGGGGTTCGAAAAACTGCAGTACCTGAAGTGTCCACTAGAGGCCGGCTCTTGAAGACAAAGAAACCCCATTAGTGTCAATGTAAAAATGCCAAGTGAAACATGGTAACAGCTGTCGTCTTAAAGCGCCGTGGTTTATTTATCGTACAGACTGTAGATATCGAACGAGGGTGAATGTCTGATTAGATTAAATCAGGACTAAAGTTTGTGCTGCTGAGAGGAAAAACACTGGAGCTGTTTTCTGTCTCAGCTGTAAATAAAAACATGAAAGTCGTCAGATAATCGAGCAGGACGAGTCTGACGGGAGCGGAGGTGAAACTCACACCGCTCCTCACTCACCGACCGACCGTGTGTATCCTCGCAAAGTTAAAATGAGTTAGCTGTCAGTGTCGAACATGTTCCTCAGCCGTAGTAAACCGACCTTTCTGCACAGTTGACTGAAGACATCAATTATGTACGTGTAACCGCACAGATGTTTAAAAACGGAGTTGTCTGTGCAGGTGAAGTGAGCCCCGCTGTCTTCAGACGTCTGTGAGTCTTTTTTCTTTCTTTACTGACAGCTGAAGAGAGACCGCAGACCCTCAGCAGGAGTCAAACCCGGGCTGTTGAGGTGAGGAATTAGTCTTAGGTTGTACTCTGTCTACCAAGTGAGCTGCGTACATTTTTAGAGCTCTACACGGACAGGGAAAGTGTGTCAAGAGTCCTTCAAACTTCTCCAACCTGGAGTGAAAACCAGACTTCAGGCTGAAGAAAAGGCTCAGACTCAGCTGTGACGAGTCTTTGTCCCTGTAAAAACACACATAAACAGACGTATGAAGAAGTCGAGCGTTAAATGTTCCGACTCTCGCTCTCTCCGATCAGGACAGCGAGGTTTGACTCTGATTCCATCGTGTCAGCAGAGCAGGAGGGCGAGCTGTCCGAGGTCTTTGAGGAGCTCGATGCTGACTGAGGCGTCTGCAGCCGCTGTCACATCTGCTTTCTTAATCACTGACACGTTATCTGCTTTGTGTGCTGCCGTTGGCGCTTCGTTACTCGCTGAGGCTCGGAGCATTTTTCCCTGACGCACGCCAACATCGCCGTGACCTGATGGAGGTGTGTGCTGATCTGGTTCGTGCGGATTCAGCTCAAGAGTCCGTTTTCAGCAAATACACATCTTTGTCAGACTTACCAGCTGATCCAGATCCCCTCTTTGTCCACCGGTCCTCTTCAGGGAGGCGGTAAATCAGGTGTTAGAACTTGGTCGACTCTCAAAAGGCGGGGGTTCGTCTTTCAGTCCACCTGTCGGCGCGTCGAGCTGAAACTGAAATTGGCAGCGCTGTGAGCGTTCAGCTCGGAGGTAAACGTTAACATCAGTGGGAGTTGACACCTTGACTCATCATCAGTCCAACAGACCCCCGGATGACTCTTCTTTCTGTCTCCGATAAATGTCTCATCATTTTCAGACGGAGATGGAGAGGAGAAAATCTGAGGAGGTGTTCATGCTGAAAAGGTTTTTGTTGGGAGTCACGGTGACCCGCCCTTCATGTCGGGGTCCTACTTTTCTCCACCGTCTGCTTTCTTCATAAAATCCTGCTTTTAGACCAACCTATCAACTCCAGACATGACCAGGTCCACTCTACGTTTTGATTCAAAGTCAAATGTTAAATAAGTCAAATGTTCTCGGTTAAACTTTTCTGAATGAAAAAGAAAAAAAATTTACGCATGATCTCTGTTGATCAATAGATAGTTTTGCTTTTATCCCATGAAACCTAATCCGTCGAAAACCGTTTCTGTAACGTCCAGACCAACCACAAACTTCTATGTCATCCAAACCAACTTCCAGCCAATCATATCGCATGACGTCATCAATAGGCGCCGGACCCAGAGCCGATCTGGCAGCCCGAACACATCTGGTTCTAGGGCTGGAATGATATGCTCCCGATTCAATTCTTTTACGATTTCTTGGATGCCGATTCAATTTAAATTGTGATTCCACGAAATTGTCGATTTTCTTGATCTTTAGTCTGTATTTTTAACAAACAGTGAAACAGTTGAATAATTATGATTGTCTACTGACTCTTCTAGGAACCATATTTCCCCAAAAAATACACATCACAAGTGAGTCAGTTTGTAAATTTATTATTATTTTTTTAATTATTATTTTTTTAACATAAAAATAAATGAATCAAACAAAAATTATGATATTTATGTGAATCCATGTTTTTCTCCCACCCCTGTCTGGTACCTCCACCGGCTCTGCTGCCTGTAGAGGGTTTGGGTCCTGAACCTCTTTAGACCGCTTCTACAGTTTTTCTCAGAGTGTCCACAAACGGAGGTGAAACATGCCAGAGTCCTTCACATGGAGTCATGTGATCAGGATGTCCCTGCTGTCACTTCACTCCAGAAGGGTTTTGACCAATCAGAGTCCAGTATTATTAACCAATTAACAAGCAGCTTCACTCTCTGTACGTCCACTTCTTGACACGTCTCAGTGTTGATCATGTTTCAGAAAGACTCTTGAGTCATGAAACATGAAACTTGAGTCGTATTAAAACCGTCTCCTGGTGTGTAATCTGTGACCCCTGTGGACCGATCCAGATCTCTCAGCTTCTTGCTGGTCTTGTTCTGGACACGTGCACTTCCTGTTTTTTGACCACTCCTCCTCCCGCCGTCTTTAAACAGTCAAACGAATCACTCGCCATGAATGTTTCATGCAGGATAAAAAAGTCAAACCATCTTTTTTATTCCGAGCTCTCAGTCGTCTGGTCGGACACTTCCCCCCTGCAGCAGTTACAGGCATTAAAACACTCGAATAAAGAAATCCTCCATGTTCCTCGTGGTCTCGGTTTCTTTTGTGAGTCATACAGAGACATCCCCATTAGATTCAGTTTGTTTCATACCAGCTGAAAATCTCCTCAAAGGAGCTTCAGGGAAAAAACCTCCATCTCTTTACTTCCTGGTTTTGATCATGATAACAGTTTCAGTGAATCATTAGTACATCCAACACCGTGGAGACACACAAGTTGGTGTTAATTTGACTTCATGTGGTGCATCAGAAGTCAAAGATTTTTTATTTTATTATATTTTTTATTTAATCAGCGAAGAATGATGTGGTTCTTCTAACTTCGTCGAGCAGTGACCTTCAGCTCCTGCCATGGCCTCCAAGTCCGAGGTCATGGTCCTCAGTCAGAAAAAGGTAGATCACCTTCTCCAGGTCGGAGGGGCGGTCCTGCCTCAAGTGGAGGAGTTCAAGTATCTCAGGATCTTGTTCATGAGTGAGGGTAGGATGGAGCGGGAGACCGACAGGCGGATCAGAGCGGCGTCAGCAGTGATGCGGACGCTTAACCGATCAGTGGTGGTGAAGAAAGAGCTGAGCCGTAAGGAGAGACTCTGGATTTACCGGTCGATCTACGTGCCGATCCTCACCTATGGTCATGAACTTTGGGTAATGACCGAAAGAACAAGATCGCAGATACAAGCGGCTGAAATGGGTTTCCTCCTCAGGGTGTCCGGGCTCAGCCTTAGAGATAGGGTAAGGAGCTCGGACACTCGGGAGGCGCTCAGAGGAGAACCGCTGCTCCTCCGCGTCCAGAGGAGTCAGCTGAGGTGGCTCGGGCATCTGGTTAGGACGCCTTCTGTTAGAGGTGCACAGGTCCGAGATAACCAGAGTCACCAGGTTTTATCCCCTCAATAACAAACCTAACAGTTTGGTACCTCTCTGAGTTTATCTAGAGTTTCTTCATCCAATATTTTCAAGACACGTCTCCAAAAACAGCGTCTCAGTGGCCTGAAGGAGAACCAGAGCTGATCAGATTCATCATCCAATCGAGAAGTTACCTTTCAAAAGTTTCTGCAGAAAAAAGTTTCTCCCTCCAGTGTCAAGAAGAGGTCACCACCAAAGCTTTATCCAGTCTCCTCCTGTCCCTGAAGTAACTGCTGCTCCTCTAACAAGTCAGTTCAAGAACCGGCGACCTCCCTCTCCATCCTCCTGGGATACAAAGACAGAGAGCAGAAAGTCCACTTCAAGTCATGCGATGTTTTGTTTGCTCTCTCTGCGGGGGGACGTCTCCGGGAAGCAGTCACGAAACAAGAGGAGCTCGTGATTTTTAATGCTGCACGAAAACTTCTAAACGGACTTGTCCCTTCGGAAAACTGTTCCTGCTCCTCCAGAGCGGAGGTCAGCTGGAAACGTAAACGTCTTGTTGATGGTTTTTTCCCCCGCCGTGGGCTAAAAGCGTAAACAAGCAGGTGACATGGGTGGTAGAGGAGCACCTGGAGCGCCTGATTGTGTTCGCCCTTTGGTCTGACACCAGACTCAGCAGGAACCCTGGACCCGCAGAGAAGCCTATGCTAATCTGAGACCTCTGAGTGAACAGGAGAGGAGGGTGGTGATGGATTTTCCTCGATAATATATTCAGTTTTTTTGTGTGTGTGTGAAAAGGTGGGAAGTAAAAAAGCATTTTCTGCATCTGGAAGCTTTCTGGACTAATTTAAAGTCGAACTTTAAATCTTGTTGGTTTGACAAAAACAGTCGGAGGCAGCAGATCTTTAAGAGTTACAGCAGATCTCTCTGTTCTTCACTACAAACAGACTTTTTTATTGTCTTGAAATTACATCCTCAGCATTTTTCTCCAATTTCATCTCATTAGTGGAGAGAGGAGTTTATGTGAAATAGAGACGCACGTTTCTTTTTCAACGAAGCGTCAGTCCTCGAATCCACGTGACGGTTGATCCTGAAGGTGACACGAATATCTGCACCAAGTTTCAGCAGGATCAATCCAGCTGAAGTCCAGGTACTCCGGATTTATCTCCACCGAACATCCACCTCTCTGAAGGGAAAGTCAGGGCCACACCAGAGCCTGCATGGTCAAGCTCCAGCCCACATCAAAGCGCCGCTGAAGCCACATAACTCCAGCTGGACTCTGAGATCCTCTGATCAGGATCCACTGGTTTTTCTTCGTACCAGACTGGAAACCAAACGAGACCGTGTGTTTGAGGTTTGGACGGGGATCTGAGGACACTGCAGACATTTTGAAAACCTCTTTGTTTGGATTTTTTACTGTGAAGCACTTTGTGTCTTCAGCTCCTGATCAGTTTAACATAAATAAACTTATTTACAAGATCATCGGGGTCATCATCAGGGGACTGTGAACTAACGAGGAGAATAAAAAACTCATGATCAGAATTTTTCAGAGACGGTTGAAGTTTATTTTGAACTCTGAAGGTTCACTCGTTCAGTGCCATTGACGGATTTTGATAAATTTTCTTCTTTTTTTTGTTTTCCACCAGAGGGCGCTCCTCCCCATCATTCGACTAAATTTGGGGTCATTTTGAACGCAGAAAAGCCGACAAATACGTCATAACCATGTTACAATAACAAAAACAAGTACTCGCCAGTGAGAAGTGTGCCAGTTAGCCGAGTTGTGGAGAGTTTCTTCTCTATGAGGAGAGTCACTAGTCAAGAGCAAACGGTCTCAGCGTGTCTGATACCGTGGGCGCGGTGCTACTGTCTCTGGTACTGGACCTTGACATCGTCAGCTGACAATCAAAGAAACAGTTTTCTGCCGTGCCGTTGAGCCGCCGGTGCCGATACTGGTGAGCGAGACTGAGCCGGAATTCAGCGACAGTCCTGGAGAGGAGGATGCAAGCGGTCCGTGAGGTTTACGTCACGGCATCAGGTTCTCGAGAGCCAATACGACTCTCAGCCGCCGCAAAGTGACCTATCACAATCTGATCTGGAGAGTGATGAGGAGTGGAGTCCGAGGAGGGAGGAGCTTGATGCCGCCGGTGAAGTAGTTTGAAGTGAAATGAAAAAGACGATCAGAGTTCTGCTTGAAAGATCGGCAAAGACGATATGACCACGCTGCATTGAGGAGGCGATAACTAAACACAGGAGTGGATTAGAGACGAACTTTTTTCTGGTGAAAGAAGAGAATCACTTCTTTCTTTTGAGATATTGAACTTAATTCTAGTCCAGACACAAGATATTCTGTGGGTCCTGAAAGATACGGAAATTTCTGTTGCAGTCAACGGTGGCACTGGGTGAAAACTGCATAAATGAATCTGACACTGAAGGAGTTAAAAAGACGTCCTCGGCTGGTTGGTCCGTGTGCGCAGATTTAGATCCACCTTTGAACTGAAGCAAATTTCTCACGAGGACCGACGACAGATTTTTGCCAACGTCTCTTTTAATTTCGTTAAAGCTCACCGGAGCTGATTGTACCTTTTGTTGAAGATGCAAATAAGGTCAGTGAGTAATGTTTCAGTGTCAGCTCATCTTCTGCAGAGTCGATGGTCAGCGAGGACAAGGGTCAGGTTGTTATATGAGGCTCATCAGGAGTGAGTTAAAGAGGCGGTGCGTTCGATCGCCCTGTACCAGTCTGCCACAGGACAGGTGAGAGAGGCTGACTGAACGCTCTGCTCCTTTTGTTCACCTGGACTTGATTCTGAATGAGCCACAAATGTTCCCGTCCACCATCGACCGACATCGACACGTTCGTCACTGAGCTTATAAGCATCGGCGATAAAAGGCACAAACTGCCCCTGAGGGTTTCCTCTAACAAGCCGACACGATCTGATGTTTGAAAGATGATTTTATTGATTTAAAAAAGATTTTTACCTCAAAATCAAAATCAAAAACAGACCCTCAGATTCCACAGATGGACAGAGATACATCCTCATCAGCCTCAGTCGTACATGAGCCTGTTTATCAGATATTTCTTCTTCACGCCTATCTTAGCGTGTACAGACAAGGTGAAAAGGACGTCAGTGAGACTGTTAAAGCTGATATTTCTGTCCTCTCAGAGTCGAGCAGCCGACACGTCTTTAAACACAAATGTCACATCTTTGAACTCTGTTGGTTTTATCAGAGCACATCTCCGCATCAGCTTCTCCACACCGGCTTCCTCTTGAATTTAGGGTCTAATTTTAAAATCTTCTTCT
This sequence comes from Xyrichtys novacula, assembly GCA_962446985.1. NCBI lineage: Eukaryota > Metazoa > Chordata > Actinopteri > Labriformes > Labridae > Xyrichtys > Xyrichtys novacula. The sequence goes on from OY660866.1 coordinate 37,989,389, forward strand.
GACCCTCCAAAGTTCTTCATGGTCAGGTGGTACCATTATATCTTAAAGAGCTCGTAGTTCCTTATTACCCCTCCAGAACATCCTGGTCCTAATAAGTGCTAACAAGTTTTGACTCATGGTGGGTTAAAGATGAGGAACAGAGCGGGTCTGATCTAGTTTGTGTCTTTGCGAACAGATTAAAGTCCTTTTTTTTGTTAAATGTCTTCGGCTAACACTTGTTTTAACTTGGCGCCATATAAATAAAGACTGAGATGAAAACTAGCATTTTTGCCACAGTGTTAACTAGGGTTGTCAAAAGTATAGATACTTTTCAAAGTATTGTTACTCACATGCCGTATCTGGATACAGTACTAATTTGCCACGGTATTGCTACGACGATGCGCTACCCTGCTTGCTGTCCGTTGTATTCCTGCTGCTAAGTATGGCCGGTGCGGCGGCAGCAGGAGGGCAAAACCAGCCTGTCTTGGTTAGTAGCACGACGACCTCAAGGACCGGCGCTCTGGCCTTTGAGACTAAATTTCAGCAGGTTATTAAAGCTCCCGTTCATCCTTGACCTTCAGTATTAAACTGACGTTAGTCTGACCAGCACTGATCTGCAGTAGCTGCGGTTTGCTTTATGCTCAGTCAGTGTTTGTTTTGTTATTAGCCATTAGCCTCGGGCCCGCGGCTAGCAACCTTTAGCTCGCAAACGTGACTCTTCTCTGTAATTGTCTTTTTTTATTTGTTTATATTTTTTATTTAATTGATCGTTTATCTGCCGTCCTGTTTTTCATGTTCATAAGAATATCTGTCATTCTTATTCCTGCGGTATTGAAAGTGGTATTGAGTATTTTCCAGGGTTTTGATATTGAGTTTGAAATTTTCGTATCGTGACGACCTGAGTGTCATCAGGCAGAGCTGAAATATGCTTCTTTGTGAGTATTGAGTCATCGGGTTGTCGGTATTTTTGTCATGTGAGCAGAACTTAAGATAATGTGATTTTCTGCAGCTTGTTTATTTCTAATTAGAATATCTGACCCTGACGATTAAGCAGCGAGGAAACAAACTGGACAAATGTTGGTCATCTAAGTAAAAACAGAGACAGAAATCAGTTTGAGTTCCTGCGGACCTTCTGAGACATGCTTTCTCCAGTAAATGTGCTGCTTAGCAGGGACAGATGGACAGATGGACAGATGGACAGACAGTCTGCAGCTCCAACAGAAACAGAAGAGAGTCAAATAAATAAATAAATCCTCAGCAGACTGAGACCCGGTCAATTTAGGGAGCTGAGTACCTGTGAGTGCTGACAGAGTTTCTCAGTGTGTTTGTCAGGGTTGATATTTGTCTGCTGTGTTTCACCAACATGAAGTCGACTCAGTTGTTCCTGTTATACAACCACAGATGAAACTTTGCTCGTGAGCTGGCAGTGAGCCTGCGCTGCTTTAACTCTTTTAGTGACCCTGAACCGTCAGCGTTTCATCCCGTCTCTCCCCTTAAAGCCTTCCTGTGAGGATCACGTTATATAAAAGGTCACATCGGTGCATCCTCTATCAATTTCCGTCTGTTCTGTCTGTCCAATCCTGAAACATGATCATGAGGAAGCAGCCCCCTCTGGATGACTCACTGATCAGCAGCTCATCATGGAGCTCTGTCACCTCTCTGCTCTTGCACACTCTCCGGTTCTTTAGTGTGAGTGCCTGACACGCAAAACTGTCACTCAGGACAAAACCGGGGCATGAATTTGTTGTGTAATGTGAGATGTCTGCTGGCTAAACAGCAGCCTGTCAGTGCCAGGCCTAATAGACCCTTAACAGTCATGTGATAATGGTGGGAACTCGTTTAAAGCAACATGATCCTGCTGTTATACACACCAACTTTAATTTTGTGTGAACGTGAGCTTCTTCTTTACTTTGTAGAATTAAAGAAGGAAAAATGAAATCTGCCTGTTAGGGCTGCACGACTTTGACCAAATATAAAATCCCAAATTTTCTTCTCTGAAAACTTGATTTTACATTTTTATTTAGTGTCAATTTCACCAAAATTTACTTTAAAAATAAGTTTATTCATCATCTCTCAAAACCAAACCACTGAAAATGATGTAGTTCATATGCCAAGCCAGTAAGAGGCGCTGTAACGCTGCTCAGGAAATGCACAAAAGACAGAAGAAGAGTACAGAGCATGTGTATAAAGGTTGTTTTGGCGCCATGAAAGAGTTATTGATTCTAAATCGTAATCAGATTATTAGATTATGATGATATTAAAAAGATTGAAATCATCAAATCCATTTTCCTCTCTATCATGTCTCACGCCTCCAGGCTACCATAGGCTCCTCCCCCTTCCTGCAGTTCCCACACACACCAGTGTAAACAAACATGGCGTTTGCTAAAGAAGGCGATAATTTCGTGGTTAAATAGGACAAGAGCGAGTCAGTCGTGTTGAATTGGTACGACTTCACAGTTTCAGATGAAGAGTAAACCACTCCCCGCTGTAAAGTCTGTCTGAAGGCGGTATCAACCCGTCACCACGGAAACAAAGTCAGGAGGAAACGCTAAAGTTTTTTGTCGTATCGGCGTTTCAGGTGACTGTAAACGGTACTTTTTGAAAACGGGTCAGAGAGTGAATAAATCTGTAAACGACGACCATTTCATCTCCGTGTGGATGTCTATCTGCATCTCTGGAAACGATCATGTGACACACAGAGTAACTTTTTTATGGCGCCAAAACAACCTTTATACACATGCTCTGTACTCTTCTTCTGCGTTACAGTGCCACTCACTGGCTTGGCAGATGAACTACATCGTTTTCAGTGGTTTGGTTTTAAGAAATGATAGAAAAACTTATTTTTAAAGTAAATTTTTGTGAAGTCGTCACTGAATAAAAAATCTAAATTGAGTTTAAAAAAAAAAAAAATTGGATTTTATTTTTGGCCAACATCGTGCAGCCCTAATATGAACTTATAGACGATGAGAAAAACCTGATGTTCATCGGCGTGGGTCTTTAAACTCGTTTCACGGAGTTCCACCTGGTTCAATACAATAAAACCAAATGTCCTCCTGGATTACAGTCATCTTACTTCCTCTGTCTTCTTACTTTAGTGCTCTTCCGTTTCTGCCTCTTATCATCTCACTCTTTCTTCCAACCTCTTTACGGCCTTGGCCGCACACAATACCCACAATGCAGTGCCACACAAAGGCTGGCTGCTCTCGGCAACGGGCAGAACTAGCTGAACTCTGGAGGCCTCGTCTTTGTGTATATGTGTGTTTGTGATTTTCTCTCTTACACACACACACACACACACACACACACACACACACTCTTATAGCTACGTACAGCACATGCAGACAGCCATGCATGAAACATAGTTTGCATTAAATACTTGATGAGGTGTGTGAGGCTGTCAGGCGCCGTTCTGTGAGCAGTTGTCACATCTGATGAAGACTTTTTGTCTTGTGTAACGTCTCCTGAGCCTTGAGAAACCAAGTCCCAACAACCTGCTTATATACCCGACTATATATATATATAAACACGTTAAAGCACACTGCGCTGAGTGACTAACCACACTCTCGAAGTGCAATGAGGTAATCCCATCAGGGCTCAGATTTTCTGCTTCGTTTCTTTGTACGAATCTTCAGTTACCCGCTCCTCTCTTTACTGTTCATCAAAACTGAACATTTTACCACAAAAAGACCTTTTTTTACCTCCACTTTGATGATTTTAAATATCTTTTATACCAAACTAACTTAATCCGATTTTATCTTTAGAAAATGTGGAATTTCTGTCAGTTTTCAAATAAATCTGCATTTTCTGAGTCCTCTGGATTTAAGACCTCCTCATTGTCATTCACACAGGACAGGGTAGGTGAGAAATGGTCCCACAAAGACCCACATCATTTTGTATTTGGCTGAATATCTCTGAGGGTTTTTCTAGATATAATTTCAGACAAAAAAACAGAAGAAGTCGTGTTTAAGAACCCGCCTTTGTCTGGAGGAACACCAAGAACGTGGAAAATGAATAATGCAGAGATTCAAATGTGTAAGAAAAACGACGGAGACTAAAGTTAGCAGGATCAGAGGAAGTCGAGGGTCAGAGCCAAAAAAAGGAGGAATGCAAAAACAGACGTGATAAAATATTGAAACTATCTTAACTCTTTCAGTGTCGGGTTCATTTATGCAGTTTTCACCCAGTACCACCTTTGACCGCAACAGAAATTTCTGTATCTTTCAGGACCCTCAGAATATCTTGTGCTTGGACTAGAATTAAGTGTAATATCTACAAAAAAAGAGGTGATTCTCTTCTTTCACCAGAAAAAAAAGTTCATCTCTAACCCACTCCTGTGTTTAGTTATCGCCTCCTCAATGCAGCGTGGTCATATCATCTTTGCCGATCTGGAAAAACACATTTTTAAGAAGGAGAGACTTTAGAGCAGAACTCTGATCGTCTTTTTCATTTCACTTCAAACTACTTTACTGGTGGCATCAAGCTCCTCCCTCCTCGGACACCACTCTCAAGATCTGATTGTGATAGGTCACTTTATGACAGCTGGGAGTTGAATTGGCTCCTGAGAATCCGCGATGTAAACCACACAAATTGCTCGCGTCCTCCTCGCCGGGACTGTCGCTGAATTCCGGCTCAGTCTCGCTCACCAGTACCGGCACCAGCGGCACAACGACACGCCAGAAAATAGTTTCTCGAATTGTGTGCTGGCGATGTGAAGGTCCAGTACTGGGATCTCCACTGGATCCAGAGACGGTAGCACAGTGCCCACAGGAGCTGATTCACCGAGACTGTTAGCTCTTGGCTAATGACTTTGGCGTTTTCCTAGAGAAAAAACTCTCCACAACTCGGCTAACTGGCACACTTGATGGCACACTTCTCTCTGGAGAGTTCTTGTTTTTGTTATCGTAACATGGTTAGGGCGTATTTGTCGGCTTCTTTGCGTTCAAAACGACCCCAAACTTAGTTGCATGTTGGGGAGGAGCGCCCTCTGGTGGAAAACATAAAAACGGATTAGATTAGACTCTGAAATCAGGAGCACTGGAAGGTAAAAGCGTTTCTGGCAAAAATAAGCTTCAGTTAAAGCAAAAGGCAGGAAGTCAGAGGAGACGCAAAATAATTTAAACATCGGGACAGTTTGGGAAATCTCTTGGAGTGTTGCACTCTGTTTAACAAATATAAAGTGACAAAAATAGTTGTGTAACACACAAAAAAGCAAGAGGGGGACCGTCCCAGCTCCGTTTTTCAGTCTCAGAGCTGCCCGTCACAACCTGAAGAGGACGCCAGGGTCTGTTTGTTCAAAACAGAACATCTGTGATACATAATTTACCCCAGAAACATCAGCATGTTCAGAGTTTATCCGAGGTTTGAGGATATGTAACGTCAAGAACCTGACTTTGACCCTCAGGATCACAGAGACCCTTTAGAGGGTCTTTCAGGAGGATACTGAGCTCTGGAACATACAGGACCCCCAAGACAAGGATGGATAACAGTTTAACAAAACAGAAGGATGGGAAGAGGACATTGTGACAGGTTGACAGGTTGACAGTTTTTCTTCTGTGTTCCTCTTTCTGTCGTCATCATAATTTTATTCTGTTTAGCCTCTTTTTAATCTCTCTGCTCCATCACTTTCATTCTGTTTATTTGTGTTTATTATCGTGTTATTATTTTGTTAATTAAAACTAACGAAATGTCGAAAACTAGAAGTGAAAAAAAATCATTTTCATGAACTGAAATAGATAAAAACTAGAATTAAAGAGAAAAAACGATGATTAACTGAAACAGTATTGCATGTTTACAAAACTAGCTAAAACGTATTAAAATTATAGATAAAAATCCCTTTGTTTTCGTCTTTTTTCAATTTCTGATTGAAACGAAATTGTTTTATTCCGCTCGAGCGATTTTACGACAGTTAGCAGCACCGTACGGCACCTCCCAGTTCATCACTTCCTGTTTACAGTCAGCTTCTCGTCACCATTCTACCCGGCAAAATGGCGACAGAACTCGGAGAAAGCAACAGAATCCGATATGAAATTACTTCGCTTTAGCACTCGGAGCCAAAACTCAAATCACCTGGTGCTGCATGAGTAAATAACCTTATTAAATAAATAGTAAATAATAACTAAAACTAATCATGAGAATAAGAATAAGAAAGTTATTAAAATCATTATTATTTATAAGTTATTATTATTTAAGTTATTCTTATTTAAAAAAAAATTAAAACTAATAAAACAAACAAACTTGTTCTAAATACTAATTAAAACGAACCGAACTAGAGAAAAAAAGCCCACACAGAATAAAACTAAACTATCATGAAAAATCCAAAACTATCATAGCCTCGTTTGCCCTTGCTGACTTTTGCCATTGCATTTCTGTTTATGCATTATTTGAACTTTGCTTCACTTATTTTAACCTGACTGTAAAAGGTTTACTCACCATGTTTCATGCAGAAATAAAATGTCGCTGTGGTTTATCACTGGAGAGCAGACGGTCTCACGGAGTAAGTGGATTTTATGAAAAGTTGCTATTTTGTAGAGTTCTGTTTAAAAAGCTGCTAAAGCATTTCTAAGGTGGACTCTATAAATAACTAAATCAGTAACATGAGATGGTCTCACATTTCAAGGTTTATTTTGAGGGAAAGAAAACCGTGTCCTGTGGTTTTAAAGTCCTACTCTGATCATGTCTTTACTTCTTAAAGTGCTCTCAGTGGTCTTAAAATTGTGATTATAAAGTTTTTTGTTTTTTTTAACCAAAAATCATGTTACCTGTGTCATTTTTAAGGTCTTTTCTTCTGCAGAGCTCCAGTTACTCAGAAGCAATTCTCCTCTGAGTCGTGGGTGGAGACAGCTTGTAGCCTAACATTGCTGGTGTAGCAGAAGTAGCAGGTAACATCGGAACTATTCAGCTCTCGGACACGAATGTCTTTAGGGACATGATGAAAGTTAATATCATAATTAGCTTTCTTAAAGACATTGCAATCTGCTAACGTACACGCTTGTTCCAAGATCGTCTTCTCTACTTCTCCGAGTCTGGCCTGCATAGCGGGGCTCCGGGGGCGGAGCTTGGAATTGTGATGTAAGAAATCTCACTGTGTCTAAGTCTGCTGTTGTTGGGTGTGCCAGAGTTTCACAGTAATTTAAATGAAGACACTTATTTTTCTCATGATATGTCCTCTAGTATCAGAAAAATGAACATGTGAACATGTAGACGACAAGAAACACGTGATTTTCATCGGAGTGGGTCTTTAGATTCATCATTAGCACATTTATAAAGGCTTAAAATTTATAACAAGCAGAATGTCTTATTAACGTACGGTTTATGATGCACTTTAAAAAAAACCTAACTCACACACACTTAAACACACACTTAAACACACTGTAGAAATACACAAATAGATACAAATACACAAACAGTGGTGGTCTCTGGAGCTGCAACTTCAGGCCAGATTAGTTAGAGTGACTCAAAGGCGAAACTCCTGCTGTGTAATTAAACACCTCCACCGCTCCCCTTCATGTTTGCACTTTAACACACACACACACACACACTTAGGCATGCACATTGACATGCATGGCGGTAACAGTGTTAAATCATAGATTGTGGGGAATCTTGGAAGCCAAAGATAAGAAAGTGTGTGAATTAGAAGTGAAGAAGGAATGTGAAAGTGAGAAAGGAGAGCAGAGGAGACGAGATGTAAGACGGGGAGCTACAAGAGAGAGAATAAAGCAGGAGAGGCTTCTTCTCTTTCCTTAAATACTCCTGCTGAGATGCTGCTCCACTGATCAAACGGAGAGAGAAAAGAGGTGAGGGGGCGCGCGTAGGAGGAGGAGGAGAGAAAGAAAAAAAAGATGTAGAGAGCAGAAGAAAGCGATGGAGAAGCTGCTGAACAGAGAGAGGAAATAAGGAGGACGGCGAAGAGTCGGAGAGACGTCAGATTAGAGGTGTGACAGCAGAGACAAAGATTTGACCTCAACAAGATATTAGAGTCCCGCTGACTCCCCAGCTGTCCAACTTCTTTTTTAATCTGTCAGCTTTTATTCCGTCTCAGACAGGTCAGTCACGGGCCTGTTACAGCATGACAGCGATGACGGCCATCTTGACGTCCACAGCTGGGAGATGGAGAAGGAGGCGGCGTTTAGGATCAGCCTGTACCTGCACAGACGTCTTCTCCCTTCCTGCGTGCGCCGGCTCTGTTTGCGTGCATATGACAGATTTTTAGAAAAAGCCTAATAGAGTCTATACCCCAGTGGACTGACACACACACACACACACACACACACACAGGCTGGTCTGAAGTTTGGGCTCTAACTGGAGCTGACAGCCGGACCAAACTTGTCACACTCTGAGAGTAACATAAGTTGATATCACGGGGAGAAAACACACACAAGGTTTTAGCGATTTGTCATGAAAACAGATTTTTGTGGAGGAGAAACACGGAGGAGAACAAACCCGAAAATGAAACGCTGAAGCTCAGGTGATACCGTTTTTGTGTCAGCTGTTAGAAGAGTACACGACTTTATTCTGACTGTCAGCACCACAACAGCCTCTCCGGTCTGAACTGTGAATCCACATCCACAACCAAGTTGTCCAGGGTAAATACAGTCAATGGGTGCAAATCAGAAAACACAACACAAAATGTCTGAATGCATTTACTGTAAAGCTGAGAATACACAGGTCCACTTATTATCGTGTCCGCTTGTTTGACCGTGGAAGAACGATTGTCTGCTAGCTTGACTGCAGCTCTGATTTGCCGTTGTGTTTTCTGTTTTGTTGTTCTTTTCTGATTCGCACCTCAGGGCCACCATAGGAAACAGAATTTTTAAAATGATTATCATTACCTGTGATTCTCTGCTCTTTGTTGAGACAAATGAACAGTTTTTGAAGAATCTGTAAAATAAAGATTGAACTGGACTTGATGATAAACGGATAAGAGTTTGATGGACAAAAGAGAAGCTCTTTTACTCCATAAAAAATATTGATCAGTATTCATTCATTTCAGTAACTCGAAGCACTCTTCCCCTGTGACTGCCCAAATTTACCGTAACAGAAGGCTGTAAACTGTTCCACACTTTGCTGAACACTAAGCTGTACTCATCACAAAGATCGTCTTTAGAAACCACAGAGTTTCTCCACTCCTCAATTGCTGCTACAAGTCAGAGAGACAAAGAGAACGAGAGAGTTTTACAACCGCGAGGTGTCAAACTGTCTTTGAATCGGCACAGTAAGTTGTATAAAATCACCTTTGTGAGGAGGGTTCACTTCACACCACATGTGTCAACCTTCTTCTCTGTGCAGAGCTGCTAAATCCAAAGAGTAAGTCTTTTTCCCTCTCGTCAAATCCCATGGCGTGTGAGTCTGCGTCTCTTTCTAACTTTTCCTCCTCTCTGTGGAATTAATTGTCATGCTTGTTTGTTCCCATTGAAGATGGAAATCTCTAAAAACAGGTCACAAAGATAGGTCACAATAACAGAAAATACACCCAGTTCCTCCTTCACACAGTGAGCTGCAGGCTTTTGCCCTGTTTGAGACGGATTTACTGCTGTGGTACTAAAAATAAACTACAGTACACGGTTTAAAGGCTTCTGCACAGTCTTGTTGTGTTGCTATAGAGGATGTTTCTGTTCACATTTAGGTTTTCTTTTTCGCCTGTTTTTGCTGTGGCCAAAAGAGAGTTTAAAACCTGTGTTTTTTAAAGTGTTCATTTCTTTTCATTTTGATGATTGTAACTTACAGCCAATAAAAAAACCCAAATTCAGACAGAGCAGGGAGCAGCAGCCTCAAAAGTCCTGTCACCCATGGTCTTGTGCCGAGTCTTGGGCGGGTGCAGACGGTGCAATTAGCCTGACCGGGTTCTAGCTGAGGTGTGTGGGGTGAGGTGTCCGGTGAGGTAGGTGGGGACTGCACTGTGAAGACAGTGGTGGCTATGGAGGAGGTTAGTGAGAACACTAACTTACGGTGAGGCATCTTTCCAGCACTATGGCCTCCGTCTTTGGAATAACCTGCCGGAGGAACTGCGATTGTTCATATGTTTAAAAGGAGGCTCAAGACTCACCTATTTAATTTGGCTTTTAACTAATGTCTTATTTTTAATCTATATTTTTATCCTATTTTTATCTTATTTTATTTCATTTATATATTTTAGTCCTCATTTTACATGTTATGTTTATTATATTTGTTTGCTTATTTTTAAATGGTATTTTAGCTATTAATCAATATTTTATAATTTTATCTAGTTTGATGTTTTTAGCTGATTTAGTTTTTGTTTTTATTGCCTTTCTGCGGTGTTTCCCTAGTGGGGGGATTGTTGTGTCATTGTTTTTAATATCCTGCTTGAACGGACAGCATTTTGTGCTAAATTATATGTATGAAAAGTGCGTTACAAATAAAGTTTGATTGATTGATAAGTTTAAGGGTTAAAGGCTGTAATGTAATAGATTAAAATGTGCCAGACTGGCAGCTGGATTTGGACTCTCAATCACTATTTCAAAATCAAGTTTTGTTATTTTAAACCATTAAACTGCCAAATGCTCTGGAGTTTCCATTTGCTGATTTTGATTGACAGGTTTCACTGAAAAGGGGGCGGGGCCACAGCTCAACGGCACGTATGGATGGAACGTCGAGGGGATTCCCCTCAGTGCACTGCGTGACGTCACAATGGAATGTGACGTCCTTTTGGTGACGTCACATTCCACGGTGACGTCACCGCCTTTTAATGGAAGGTGGTGACGTCACCGCCTTTGAATCAAAGACGTGACGGTGACGTCACTTCCACAGACCAATTCAAATGCTGAGAGATGTATGAGACAACCTCATCCAGAGAGAGAATATCCTGAGAGAGAACCTCAGAGTTTAAATAGACATTTTAATCCAAGAAGAACACAAGACAATCGAAAATGAGTGCACAAAGACTGGTAAGTTTATGAATGCTCCATGAAAACCATTAACTTTATGTTAGTTTAAAAGTGAAACCATTTGTCTGATAGGATTTTTTAAAAACTTAGGTTGTTATTGCTTTTATAAAATTACATTTATAGTGTAAATCTGTGGTTTAGCGAGATGAATTGATGCTTATCCTCCCTGCCTTACACAATAGGAAAAAATCTTAAAATTTTAAAAAGTTATAATAGTCTGAGGATAAGGCGATTTAATTTAGAAAAAAAAATCACATTAAAACATTGTTCTCAACTGCCAAAACACCCTAAATTAAAAATATTTAATAACAGAGGGAAGGCAAAAACAGTAAATGTGTTGTGTTACAACCTATGCAAAAAGAAAATTTCTGATTCAGGACTTATGCTGCGTTCGAGTTACCTTGGAAGTCAGCGTTAAAAACAACGTCACGAGTTCCCAGTGTTTCAGTTGGAAAAAAACAAAATCGGAGGCGGTAACAAGATGGTTACTTCTACGAAACTTATTTCATCGCTTGCCTTGTCCGAATATAAGGCAAGCACTTCAATAACTTTTGTAGATGTAGCCATCTTGTTTCAGGCCTCCAATTTTGCTTTTTTCTGACTTTGTAACGAAACCTTGGGAACTTGGGTGTGACGTCATTTCAGCTCCGACATTTGACTTCCGAGGTAACTCGAATGCAGCATTAGACACGGCTTATGGCATGATATGAAAAAGTAGATATTTTTATTTGATGAAAGGGTTTCAGTGATTAAAATATTGTTTGTGTTTTTTCCTCTAGGTTTCAACTTCAAGTCCACAAGACAGAGGTAGATGTGTGATTGACAGTGAGATGCCCGATGTGCTTCTCAAGGAGCTCACCCCAGAGGTGATGGAATGCACAGCTCAAACTCTCGGAGAGCAAGGTGCTTCAGCATCTGACCAGGCAGGCAGACTCACTCAGAAGTCAAAGGGCACATCACAGGCAACCAAGACTGCCAAAACAAATGCTGTGAAGAAGAAGAACAATGTCCCTAAATCTGAGGGGGAAGTTTCAACCAAAAGTGCGCAGCGCTATTCCCACCCGAGAAAACCCAAAGAAGGCGTATCAACATCTAAACAGGCAGGCAGAGTCACTCAGAAGTCAAAGGGCCCATCACAGGCCACCAAGACAGACAAAACCTGTGATGTGGTTAGCAGAAGTCTGAATACTCTGCAGACCTCTAGGAATGTCATTCCTCTGAGCAAAACTAAATCTGCCCTGGAACAAAAGAAGCCACCATGGTTACCATTTTACAAAGGGGTTAAGGAGACCTGCATTGGTGAGAAGAAGAAAACTGTCCGTAAATCTAAGGAGGGAGCTTCAACCAAACCTGCGCAGCACTATGCCCACCCGAGAAAACCCAAAGAATGCGCATCAGCATCTGAAAGTTCAGAGGTGTTGCCAGAGGAGGTGAAGTTTGCTTCTAATACAGATGAAACTGATTTTGCCAGGGTGGATCCAACACCAACCATCCTGCGAATTCAAGTCTCACCCCACATAGCAGAAGAGAGTGAGGAGTCCGAAGCTGGAGGACAGCCAACAAAGAGCCCCATGGATCCAGATTCTGTCAAAACAGACAGTGAGGATGAAAGATTCTCCTCTTACAAGGGGGTTCAGGAGACCTCCATTGGTGAGAAGAAGCAAAATGTCCCTCAATCTGAGGAGGAAGCGTCAACCAAACCTGTGCAGAGCTATGCCCACCCAGGAAAACCCAAAGAATGTACATCAGCATCTGAAAGTTCAGAGGTGTTGCCAGAGGAGGTGAAGTTTGCTTCTAATACAGATGAAACTGATTTTGCCAGGGTGGATTCAACACCAACCATCCTGCGAATTCAAGTCTCACCCCACATAGCAGAAGAGAGTGAGGAGTCCGAACCTGAAGGACAGCCAACAAAGAGCCCCATGGATCCAGATTCTGTCAAAAAAGACAGTGAGGATGAAAGACAAGCTTCAACCAAACCTGACCAGTGCCTGGAAGAAGCTAAAGAAGCCAAACCACATGAAGCAGCAGCAGACGTAGTACTTGACCTTGAACATTTGGATATTGCTGCCATCATAACAAGATTCTTCCAAAGTCTCAGTGACGAGTAAGTTATCATTGATCGTGTCTTATGTAAAACTTATAATATACACTTGGAACTATTATTGGCATCTGTGTGCATGAACATCTGTGTCTAACCCTGTGTTTTTGTATTTTCAGGCAATGTAGAGAAGTCTGTGAAGGAGTGTTCAACATTCCTGGGAAGGAGCAGCTGGTCAAGATGTGCACTGATGTCCTGCAGTACAGCGCAGACTCAGTCATCAGACAGAGTGATTTTGACAGGGTCTTCAAACAAGTTTTCCTTGATGCTCTTGGTGTTGACACCCAAGTAACGATTTCACCAGAATTAGACAAAGCAGTAGCAGCAGAGGTCCTCCAAGAAGTGAACACTGTCCCGTTTCAAGCTCCACTGGCAGAGAACCTCTGTGACACTTCTCCAGCCAGTAGCAAGTTGTCAACAAACAAAACGACTTTGGCCTTGGCTATTGCAACCATGCGGTCCACCCTCACGGGCCGAGCCATGGCCATCAAAATGAAGACATATAAGAAGAGTTCAGAGATTCACCCAGAAGAAGACAGTACGGCCAGAGATGAACACATCCCGAAGAAGGCAAGCATTTGGAAACGTCAGCAACCTCTTCAAAAAGGTAAGTACATGTTCATTTGTTCATTTATTCATTTGTCGAGTTTCATGAAAAAGCCATTTTTATACAGCCAATGTTATCACGATGGCGGCTGCGTGACAAACTATGTTAGTCAAAGTAAATTTAGATCAGCTTCTTGTTAGTCTTAAAACATCACCAAACTATTTTTTGTCTTAGCCTTATGCACATCGTCTTTCTTATATGTGTCTCTGTTCACCTCTGGACTTTTGTGCTAACAATTTTTCTTCATCACCTTCACAGAAACGAAACTGAGGAAAGGACAAGGACAATGAGAAAAACAGCTCACAGCTAGAAGGTCCTGGGTTCAAATCTGGGTCAGGGTGTTTTTGTGTGGAGTTTTCATGTTCTCCCTGTGCCGTATGGGTTTACTCCGGGTGCTCCGGTTTCCTCCCACAGGTTAATTAGGTTAATTAGCCACTTTAAAAAAAAAACAAAAAACAAAACAAAAAGAAAACAAAAAAAATTATGCATATATATACATATGTGTATATATATATATATATATATATATATATATATATATATATATATATACATATGTATATCCCCTCCTCGAGCTACCACCTTACCGTGGTGGAGGGGTTTGTGTGTCCCAATGATCCCTGGAGCTTTATGCCTCTGGAGGGTCACCCATGGCAAACAGGTCCTGGGGGAGGGATCAGACTAAAGGTAGCTCAAACAGACTCCTTATGATGGACAAATATTTGGCACCGAGTTTCTCTCGCCCGAAGAAGTTCCAGCTAGATATAATTGGACTCACCTCGACACCTGGTGTGGGCTCTGGAACCAGACCCCTCGAGAGGGGCTGGACTCTCTTCTTCTCTGGAGTTGCCACTGGTGAGAGGCGCCGGGCAGGGGTGGCAATACTTATTGCTCCTTAGCTCTGTGTCTGTGTGTTGGGGTTTACCCCGGTGGATGAGAGGGTAGCCTCCCTCTGCCTTCAGGTGGGGGGACGGATCCTAACTGTTGTTTGTACCTATGCTCCAAACAGCAGCTCAGAGTGTCCACCTTTCTTGGAGTCCTTGGAAGGGGTGCTGGAGAGTGCTCCTTCGGAGGACTCCCTTGTGCTGCTGGGGGACCTCAACGCCCACATTGCCAACGACAGTGATACCCAGAAGGGCGTGATTGGGAGGAACGGCCCCCCTGATCTGAACCTGAGTGTTGCTTTGTTATTGGATTTCTGTGCTCATCACAGACTGTTGTTGTGGAAAATCCAGCATAAACTTAGTAAAACAATGCACAAGAGACAGGATAAGATCTGAAGAACAGCCTGGGCGTCTTTTATTGTACAGATGTAGAAATCAGTACAGATGACAAACAGAGTCTTGACCAAATCCGAGGAAAGCCTCCTTAGCTTTTTCTTTAACTCCCTTTTATACTGTTAGGTGCGTGCGTGCGTGCGTGCGTGAGTATTCCGTCATCATGGGTATGTCAAATCAATTCTCCAAAAGGCTGCCCATGATGACATGTCTGACCCTCAACACTTTGTTAAGACTAATCTTAACTCTCGCAGAGATTAAATGTTCAGATAGACAGATAGATTTGGCTCCTGCGAGACAGCCTTGCTTACAACCTCAGGGTCATGAGACTGCATGAGCAGGCCAAACTAGACTATTTGTACAACCTTTCTTAGCATTATGAGTCATTGTTTTTATTAATTACGTATAAAAAAATGGAAAACAACCACAAAACTCTAACGGTCCTGAAATACATAAAAATTTCAGGCTTTTTTATAAACAATTTCTTTTCTTTTCAGGGTAATTTCAAAGCTGGTTTCATGATTTTGATCCTTTACCTCTTGAAGACATTAAATACAGGTGCATCTCCATAAATTATAATATAATCAAAAAGTTTTCTTTTTGTTATTCAGTTAAGAACGTGAAACTAGTGTATAATATGGATTTATCACCAGACCGATATACTTTAACTTAAAATATATCGGTCTGGTGATAAATCCATATTCCATATTCAGCATGTCACAGCACATGGTTGATGGCTACAACCATGTGCTGTGACATGCTGAACTAAAACATGGTTTGTAGTGTATTTCAGCGTCCTTTATGCTATGCTAGCACGCTCGTTAACCCTGAGCTGGCACCTGAATTCTTACTTAGTTTGAAGCTAATCCCTCCTGAAAATGCTAACTAGCAGTGTTGCTGTTAGCTTAGCGCTGGCATTCTCTGTAGCTGCTTCTATCGCCACTTTTGGCAGCTGTTTGTGTCAGGAATGCTAATCAGTTAGCAAGCTAGAACCTAAAGTCTTTGTTTGAAGCTAATCCCTCTGCAAATGCTAACCAGCGGTGTTGCTGTTAGCCTATGACTGGTTTTCTCTGTAGCTGCTTCTTTGCCAACTGTTAGTGTCGTGAATGCTAATCAGTTAGCAAGCTGGCACCTAAAGTCCTACTTTGTTTGAAGCTAGTCCCCCTGAAAAGGCTAACTGGCTGTGTGCTGTTAGCTTAGCGCTGGTATTCTCTGTAGCTGCTTCTATCGCCTCTTTTGGCAGCTGTTTGTGTCAGGAATGCTAATCAGTTAGAAAGCTGGCACCTGAATTCTTATGTTATCAGGGCTGCCAAGTTTCAGAAAATGACAAGAGTGAGACTTCAGAGTTATGATGTGTTCGGCCGCTCTTATGAGAATTTTCTTCAGCCTTTAGGGTGGTGGAGCTCTGTCACTCAGATACCAGGGATACGTTGGTGTTCGATTCCTGGAGCCGGGGGCCTCCGACAATCATCCTCAACAAAAAACCTTGTACACATTTTTGACATCACTCAGGTTCCCAAAATACGTTATGCTATGGTGTTCCCCTATATGGGCTCTCCGTATGTTCAACTAAGGCTTCGTAAAATACGTTGTCCTTTGCTCTTACCCTACATGGACTCTTCTTCAGGTCAACTAGATGCCAGCAGAATGCTTGGAAACTTGGACGACTATAAATACTCGAACAGTCTCAGACCAATCTTTGTTACACTTGTGACCTGATGAAGCTGTAACCCAGATCTGCAAACGGCAAAGCTTGTCAAGCTGACCGTTCATGTGGACCTTCCATTCTTTCAAGTGTGAGCCTGGGCGAGGCATCCTTACAGCTGCCGAAACAAAACAGCCTTTTTTAATGTCGATTTATACCGTAAGACTGATGTCCTCACCTCCACGCCAGCTGCTCTCCCTGCACTGTGGCCTCCTAATGCTTGTCTCAGTTAACCAGAAATTAGAAATTACAAAGTAGGTTTTAAATGTCGGCGCCGTTGTGTGTAAAAGATAGTTAGAGACGCCAAGACCTGCCTTACATTGCTTCTGATTGGTTTATGTTGCGTGGTGCCTTCTGTGGTTGGTTAGATTTAGGCACAAAAGACTGATGGATCGGTCTGAGATTGGTTATCTCGGTCAGTCAATCAGAGTTTCCATCCCAAAAACATGCAGAAGTGGGGTTTGGTTAATTGGCCACTTTCAAATTGCCCGTAGGTGTAAATGTGAGCGTGGATGGTTGTTTGTCTCTACATGTCAGCCCTGAGATGAACTGGCGACTTGTCCAGGGTGTCCCCTGCCTTTGCCAGAAGATGCTGGGATAGGCTCCAGCCCCCCTGCGACCCCAGGAACAGGAATAAGCGGTAGAAAATGGATGGATGTATGAATGGGGAAATATAAGCGTGAGAAATGTCAAGTGTGGCGTGTGGTGTAAGAATGGGTCTAATTGCTTGGCAGCTCTGCATTATTTCCAAACTAGCTCCCTTGGTTTCCAGGTCTTTTGCTAATAAGTTGCATTTCTGTTAGCCTAGCCACCAATAGCAATATTATTCCTGATCAGTCAAAGCCTTTGATTAGCCTTTAAAGAGGCAGTATCATGCCTTTCCACATTTACAACAAAAACAACAAAGTTTGGTGTCCAGGCTAGATTTATGCAAAGTTTTAAATCCCGAGGTAAACGTATGTTGTCATAATCTGAGAAAATAGACTCAAGAGACTGTCAGCGATGAGATTGATGATTTTTTATCATAATTCTTCATCCCTGAAACTCGTGAGACAGAAGTGCAGCCGAGCAACCGAAGAAATCACCCTGTTTTCAAATTCAGAGCTAAAGATAAATCAGACTGTCAAGAGTCAGTAGGCTGACTGTTTTTTAGACCAGTCAAGCATGTGGAGGATAAGATTAGCAAAGACTGGTTTGTTCACAGGAGGCCCCAAAGGTGACGCAAACTGAAACTTCCCCACTGGAGCTTTAAATGATGTTTTTCTTTTTTTAATGCCTTTATTCAGAGAGGGAAGAAGATTAACCAGGAAGACAGAAGACAGAGATCGGAAGAAGCTGAGAACCTGGGCGGCTCCATGAACTGTGTAAGAAAGAATCAGTGTTTTAGGGCTGCATTTCTTTGTTTTATAGAAATGTCATGGTGGCCGGGAAGTGTCAGGCGATCTGCAAATTCAAAACACTTATCTGTGGTGGAGTCTTATTCTTTTATTTACTTATTTATTTATGTACTTTGTGGGGGGATACTGTGTGTGGCATAAATCAGCTGTATGATCACCGACGATAACTTGCTAAGGCTAATACTCAGCGCGCACTCTCTGCCGTGTGCCCGAGTATGTTTACTGATACATTTGAGTCCGAGGTAGAGCCATATAAGAAAAAAACTAATTTTTTAAGGTGTTGTGGCTTTGATTTAGCCATGGCGGTCAATTGCATGTAGAAAAAACCCTGTATATAGAAGACTAGATACGCCAGCCCGCCGTAGAAGTCCACAAGGCGACGTGTCTACAACAATCCCATTTAAAGCATTAGACGTCGCTGCATGGAAAGTCAATCACATCTCACTCATTTCTTAGCAGATTTTCATGCAGTTTATCTTATTTTCAACACCAAATCATGCGCTGTCAATACAGAATTTAGGATTTTTTTTTAATTTCATGATTTCTGATTCCGCTGCGAGATCAATTCCAGTGTTGTTATTTGCGTTTGTGTCTTTTTCTTTTGCAGAGCGTTTTGAATATGTATGACACTTCCCGGCCACTATGAAATGTTAATAAATATATGGAGTTCTGGACAAAACTCCAGGCCAGAAATGATCCTTTTAGAAAACAGGTGATCGATTTTAACATCTTACAGACCAGAGCCTTGATACGTTTATTGATAATCGGATTGATTAATAATTATAACAAGGTTTAATTAGTGTGTTTGATTCATGAAAGTATATTTTTGCCACTTGTTTAATTCGCTTTAACACACGTGGAAGTCTACAGACGTCTTTGTAGAATTTAAAGAAAGGGATGGACTAAATTTGACTGATGAGTCGTTTTAATTAGAGGAGCGTCCATGTGAGTGTTCGGGGACATAAGTGGAATTCTCAGAGGACACACAGTCTGTGTCTGTATCTATGAATATTTAGTTAAATGAGACATTAATGAGGCTCATGTTACAAATATGATGAACTGAGAATCAACAAAATAAGAGCCCTGCTGTGTCCTCACTTGGACCAGAGCGCCATAAAAAAGTGCTGAGGGCTCATTTGACCTGAAAGCTAATTAATGTGTCGCTTACATGTGTTGGCTAATGATCTTAAGTCCGATTTTTAATGTGCCAACTATGAAGTGAACACATTACACTCCTTAATTAGCATGGGCCCTCATGAGAACCTATGCCATGCATTTATTCATGCATTAATTCATGCTGAGGCTTGCGTTTAATAATGCATAATTTACAGATAAGTCACGTAAGCTCGTATTAAAGTCTGACTTTATTTTATGGATCATGTTCATCAGAGTGTGAAAGTCAAGGAGCAGCGGTCAGTTTTTAGTGCGCTCTGTCTTTGAAAGCCGGATTTAATTGGAGGTCAGACGCATTAGCTATAAATAAGGAGATCACGGCCACAACGCCACGCTGTGATACTCATTTATGTATTCAGGATTCATAATTTAAGCTGCAACGTGGCAGAAAAGCCTTTGTTTAAGCTTTAGAGATGAACCCCGCGGAGTAATTATCGGTGGATTCCCACCAACAACACAGAGAGAGAGAGAGAGAAAGGGAGAGAGGGTCAGACGTTATCCTCTCAAACCATCTCCACTGTCTTTATTCCAGTGTTTAATACTTTAATACAGTTTTTTATGGTGTTTAAACAGCTGCAGAAACAGCACCCTACTTTAGATAACCGTTCATAAAGAGGTTTTAGTGTTTCATGTATTTAAGCGCTCTGTTATTATTATTATCACCTGATTTATTTCTTCACTCCTCCTGCTTTACAGAGTTTGAGGATTGACTTCAGTCTCCTTCATGACTGTGCGCCCTGCCCTCTTCACCTGTGCCCGATCAGCCACACCTGAGCAGACTCTTCTCCTGTGACTGTCAGGTCATTTTCAGTCCGTGTCTCCAGTCTGGATATCTTCTTTGTGACAGTCCTGCCCTCTCTGTGCTCTCCATCCTGACCTCATCCGGAGTTTCGCTTGGACTTCATCTCGGTAAGTTCTTTGTTTTACTTATTTCGTTTGTCTGGCTGTCCTGTCTCTGCTGCGTTCGTGCCAAATTTGACGAAAAGTGTCAGTAGATGTCCAGAAATTAGGTGGAGTGATGGCGTCAAGCTAAAACATCGAAGTATAACATCGTAAAAGTGTTTTTTCAATGGTTATTTTTGCTTTTGTTAGAGAACAGCTAAAACATGAGGAGTAGAGAGTGTGAGACGGACATGTAGCAAAAGGTTGTAGCTGAGATGTAGAATCTAGTCTCTGTAGATCTCACTTAGACTGTTTGGGTTTAAAGTCCCTCTCCGATCTTTTTTTTTCTACTTCGTGTTCTCAGTGGTCTTTAAATTGTGATTATGAAGTTTTTCGCCAAAAATCACGTTACCTGTGTCATTTTCGAGGACTTTCTTTAAAAGTTAATATCATAATTGGCTTTTTTACAAACATTGCAATCTGCTAACGCTCACGTTTGTTCCGGCTTTGGGGGGCGGAGCTTGGGTTTGTGATGTAGGAAATCTCTCTGTGTCTGAACCTGCCGTTTGTGCCCGCCACTGTCCCACACTGTTTATGTCTGTCCTTACTGTTTGTTGATGTTTGTAATGTGCAATGTCGTTGTCTTTCCCATAATGTACAGTCAGTGAAGATGAATTCAAATTTAAACCAAATAAATCAAATCTCAAATCTCAATCTCAGAGATTCACGGAGATTTGAATGAAGAGATTCTCAGAAATGCAATTTTGCACTTATTTTTCTCATGATGTGTCCTGTAGCAACAGAAAATTGCTGTATGAACATGTAGACAACAAGAAAAACAAGATTTTTATCAGAGTGGGTCTTTTCAGCGGGTCTGTTTCTAATTCTAATTCAACTTTATTTATACGACACTTTTCAGACAAAAAAATGCAATTCAAAGTTCCTCACAGAGGCTAAAAATAACAGTTAACAACATTAAAGCACGACCCACCCATGGACCCACACAGACACACACACAAGACCACACAAAATGAGAATTTAAGATATATTGTTAAAGAGGCATGGCCTGACACCGAGACTTTACTTGAGGAAAGAGCGACCTTTAGGAAAAACTGGAGATAAAAATAAAAATGGTAAAAAGAGTAAAACCTGATGGACTAAAACAGGAAAATAATATTAAATGAACAGTAAGAGAATAAGTAAGAGCTCTTTAACATATAAAAGGGGTAAAAGAAGTAAAAACCTCAAAGGCAGGAATTAAGAAAAAGGCTAAACAAAGAGATAATTAATAAAATGACATAAAATAAACATTAAGAACTTTGATTAAAATGAACATTTGCAATAAGAGAAATATGAAAAGGCAGTTAAAATTGAGATGATCTTTTGTTGAGCAGTGGTTGAAAATGATTAAAATGGTCATATATAAAACCCATCAGGTCAAACCGTGACAGAACATTGTGCTCATGTAAATTCACCGTCTTGTGGAGGAAGCTGCTCTTGTGAACAACAAACTTTAAAGCGAGTGAGCGAGAGTAAAATATGAATTCACCCCTGCACTGTGTGTTATACTGACAAACAGTGAGGTTCCCCCATAAACATGCAATTAGAGCAGAACCAAGCAGACGTGAACCAGGAGCGCTGTAACAAAACCTGTAAACAACGACCGCCTGGTGCAGGTTCAGGTCCTAAAGTCTGATTTTAAAAACCTCCATTCTTGGTTTGAACAGGAGGTCAAAGTCCTGGACCTGCTCTTAAAGGAAAGTCCTGTTCAAAGAGATGATATCCCTGTATTTCTGTTTTCATGCACATCCTTTAACGTGTTTCCAGAGTTTGGATCAGTGAGTTTCTGCCGGATCAAATGAAGGTATAGATTTGCTTCTTTAAACTTTGCTGAAGGGCTGTTAAAAAACCCTCCATGTTCCCGTCTATCCTCTATATCCCGGTCAGAGGCCACTTTCCTTCCTCCTCTTTGCAACTTCCTCAGGAAACTTTTAACTTCTGCCAGCTCTCCTGCGGGATTTCAGGGTTTAGGTTGACTCGACGCCAGGAGAGTAAGCACAGCTCTCTGCCTGTGAGGGTAAGACGACTGAAGGCTCATAGCGGTGACCGCGCCACCTCGCACTCCTGCAGTACGTCTGACAGGATACCTCGGGGAAAAGGGGGATAAGCTGTTTCTAAATCCACAAAATACATTTACACAGGATTATCAAATCCCCGAACTCCTGTGTTATCTGTGTGAGGGAAAACTGTTGGTCCACCGCTCTGTGGTCAGAAACAGATTCAGCACAGCTCCTCCTGAGTCTGAAGATCAACAGTCGAGTGTCGTTTTATTTACCGCGCTGAAGTGAAAGGCCTCACTAAGGAGGCCGGAGGCAAAGGTGTGCGGCGAAAGAAGAGTGTTCAGACGGACTCCAAAAGGTGGAGAAGCTCAGATTTGATAGGAGAGTCTGCATCACCCAAGTTTATTTATTTCTCCTAAACCAACACCACAACCTGACAGTCACAGTTGGTTTCTGACTTGATTATCCAGGAGTGCACAGGTGTAAAAATACAACCTGTCCAACTCTGTTTGTTTACCGAAACCAACATCTTCCAAAAATTAGGCATGCACTGTCAAATCCTGTCGACCTCTTCTACCAGTCATTTACAATTAAAGAAAACTTCATCAGAGAGTTCATTTTACACTAAAACATCTCAACTCTCTGGAATAAGTGGATATAAGTGGACAATAAGATCCTCTTAAAGGTGGAGTCGGCAGGATTCTGTTAAAGAAGCATCTTTTTTTGTGGTGTATAAACAAAAAAGCTTCTATTATCAGTCAATAGTTATTAGTTATTGATGACATTTGGTAATATATCGATATCTCTGTGTTCTCTTATGTCTGTGTCGTCAATATTTGAACATTTTTGAGCGGTCCGCTCTTTCTGACTGTAAACAAAGCCGTTCTCCACCTCCTCTAACCTGATTGGTTGTGAGGCAGACGCTGCTCCCCCGTGTCGTTCAGGAGCCCAAACAAAGTTAGCGTGCTACAATATCGGACAGTAGAAACCAACCAGAAAGTTCGGAAAATTGTCTGAATCCTCCTTTGGCCACGACTGCCGACACAAGCAAGAAAACAAAGTAAATACCGGAGACTCTGGAGGAATAACGGGCGCTTAAAACGGAGGTAGACCGGACAAGAGCTAAAAAGCCGGGTCAACATAAACGATGGGGGACGCTTGGGGATCTTGGTGACCCTGTAACCTTTCTGCTGGACAGGTAAACCGCTTTAACAAAGTAAGACAAGTGTCTGTAACAGAAGTGTTTCTTGTCAAACGGACCTGCTGTAGCGTGTTGTAGCTCCATCGCTAAACTGTCCTCCCTCGGGTCCTGGACTATGTCACTTTATCCTCGTTGTAGAAGTCCTGCAAACATTGTGTTTGCTGGTAGTCTGTTGGCATCTACAGTAGCACCAATGCTTTTGACTTTCACCTTGACTGGGCCCCATTTGTAATGATCTGAAGTATTTAATTGGAACGATACGAGCGAGCAGGAGCGTCTGTTTGTGGGCGGGGCTTACTGAAAACTACAGTGTATTTAGATTTAATCCAGCAGCTCATATCTCTCTGACACTTTGATCACAGCTCTGGTGAACCAACATACTGTCGTTGCATTGCTGTTTAAGTTTGATGTCTGGCTAATTAAGGCCAAACTCGTTAACTCTCAGCTTCTCCTGCAAAGATCTCCTCATAACAAGTTTACTTTTCTTTCTGTATTTTGTTAGCGTCTCTCTCTCTGACTCCAGCCTCAAACTTTCCTCAGGTTCATCACCTCAAACTTAAAAGATTTACCACAATGCTGCATGAAGAGGGACATAACGCTTTTGGTGCCACCTGCTGGCTTGTGGTGTGTGATGTAGTTTGGGTGTAGTTATTTACTTCCTCTTGGAGGGGAGCATAAGGAGAGGCATTGCAGGCTTTGGGAGACAAATAATCAGACCCCAGACTAGACTTACCTGGTCGATCACATATTTATCAAATATTAATGTCGGTACGAAGAATCTCCTGACGTAGTTTTCCGAGCAGATGTCTCGTGTGTTTGGAGACACGTTTCTTAGTGTTGTAGAGAAAGCAGATGAACACATTTCTCTCTCTCTCTCTGTTTCTACTTTGTGTACATTTGGAGGTACAGCAATGACAACTCCCATGTGCTTCTTCTCCATCTGCTATCTTTCTGTCTGCTAAACCCAGGAAGTCTGTCTGTGTGTTTCCCTGCAGCAGGAACATGGTTGGGATCAGCTGACGGATCGGTAAATGATGTAACCATCCTAACGAGGGTCCCCTGAATGTAACTCACTGAATGTTGGCGGTTTGATGTCGGGGTGTTGCAGAAAGCTGTGCTGAGCTGCACTTTCAGAAAGTGAAGAATCCACGTAGCTTTTGTGTGGATGATGTCGAACTTAACAAAAGAGGAACACAATTTAAGAGCTTTTCAATCCAGAGGAGAGCGTCTTTACCAACTTACCCCCATTAGTTTGACTGGTGACACTTTAAAGACGAGAAGAAGGTGACGTAACTTTTTAACTCCATCTGTAATCGTCTGTATGGAGGTTTTTATGGATTTGATATTAGTGATGATGTTGGTAAAAATAAGAGAAGAAAAACAGCAGAAAAGAAGAAGAAGAGGTTGAAGACAAACACAAGAGAAGAAGATGTTTAAAGTAAACCCCAAACAGAGCAGTGGACGGGGCACAGGGGGAACCCTGTTTTTATTCTCTGAAAACTCGATTCTCGATTTTTTATTCAGTGACGACTTCACCAAACTTCACTTTAATAACAAAAAGTTTTTCTATCATCTCTCAAAACGAAACCACTGAAAACGATGTAGTTCATATGCCAAGCCAGTAAGTGGCGCTGTAACGCAAAAGAAGAGTACAGAGCATGTGTATAAAGGTTGTTTTGGCGCCATAAAAGAGTTCCTCTGTGTGTCACATGATCGTTTCCACAGATGCAGATAGACATCCACACGGAGATGAAATGGTCGTCGTTTACAGATTTA
Source organism: Xyrichtys novacula (assembly GCA_962446985.1). Taxonomy (NCBI): domain Eukaryota; kingdom Metazoa; phylum Chordata; class Actinopteri; order Labriformes; family Labridae; genus Xyrichtys; species Xyrichtys novacula. The sequence continues at coordinate 38,014,448 of OY660866.1, forward strand.
TTCACTCTCTGACCCGTTTTCAAAAAGTACCGTTTACAGTCACCTGAAACGCCGATACGACAAAAAACTTTAGCGTTTCCTCCTGAATTAGTTTCCATGGTGACGGGTTGATACCACCTTCAGACAGACTTTACAGCGGGGAGTGGTTTACTCTTCATCTGAAACTGTGAAGTCGTACCAATTCAACACGACTGACTCGCTCTTGTCCTATTTAACCACGAAATTATCGCCTTCTTTAGTAAACGCCATGTTTGTTTACACTGGTGTGTGAGGGAGGAGGAGCCTACAGTGGCCTGGAGGGGCGAAACATGATAGAGAGAAAAATGGATTTGATGATTTAAACATCGTTGTAATCAAATAATCCGATTATGATTTAAAATCGATTAATTGTGCAGCCCTAATTCAAAGATCTAAAACTGGAGGGTAAATGTCACAGAGTGACAGTGAGTGGGATTCATGTGGTCGTGTTTACCTGCTTTACTTCACCATCAGTGGAAATATTTAGATTAACGTAAAAACAACTAAATTAGGAGGGCGACAGAGCTGACATGGACTCAGCTCAAAAGATCATTTTTAAATCATTAAAACTATGAAATGATCATTTATCTGACCGTCACAGCGTAAGAAGCAGGATTACATGAACAGGATACATATATATATGAGCTCGGCTGTTAAAGTGCAGGATCGCCCTCAGAGTGAGAAGAAACCGGACAGTAAGGAGAGTCGTCTGCTCACTGACAGGGTCATCAACACCGAATGAGAATTTCTCACAGCAGCTCGGAGGTCGAGGAGTTTTAAGTGAGATCAAACATTTACTGACATGAGACTAAACAAGAACAAGATATGTCAAGTCGTTTGCGACCCCCACCGTGGTGTCGCTGTCTTAAGGGAGTGCTGATGCTGTGGGGTACAAAGCGTCTCCTCTTTATGAGGTCGACGCTGGTGGTGCCGCTGCCGCCGCTGAGAGGTTGGAGAGCGGCGCTGAAGATCTAAACGGATGCGACGGGGAGCAGGACTTCTGATGATTTCTCACGATCTCCGTGGAAGGACCCTTGGGCGCCGAGGGTGATGATGAGGACTGGGGTGGGGGATGGTTTTGACTGAAACGACGTGTGACAGCAGCAGAGAGAGACTGTTTTCAACTTTGACAGGAGTGTCGATGGGTTCTTGGCAACATGTGATTAGTGTGAGGAGAAGAGTGGAACACCTGTAGGGAGCCGAGAGGTTGAAAGAGACGATGAATCATAAATGAGCATCAAGATCTTCTTCACCGCTTTCATTCATGGTTTCAGACGTCTGATCAGATCACGCCATCAGTGGGAAATCTGCACAGCTGGAGTTCAGGCCCCTGTTTCAAGACCACCATCCACATCTACCCCGCTGAAGGACGCGAGTAAAATCATCTCCCTGCTTAATTCGCTGGTATCTAGACACCTGAATGAATCGTATTGATTTGCTTCATTTGCAGGAATAAATCGCTCAGTTTGCGAGATCGTGGAAGTCGAGCGTCAACAGAGTGTTTGGAGGTCGTGGATAGTTGTTTATGCTCGTTTATGATCAAGTGATCGAGAACGTTTTTTCACATTTTACCAGATAATCCGACCTCCTCACTCTCTTTCCTCCAGACGAGCTCCTTTTATTCCTGTTTTTATTAAAAAATCTGTGGATATGAGAGAGGCGGAGAGTCTCTGTCAAACATAGTCGGACTGAACCACGTTCACCGGATCACTGTTTTGTTTTTGTTGATGAAGGACCACAACCGTTGGAGATGTAGGTGTGTCAGGGTCTCCTCCAATAGCTGCGCCCGGATGACGGTCGTTTCCAGCGGTATTTTCAGGTTACCTGAACCCAATTTGACGACCTGTTGTTGAGGGTCGATACCAGGATATCCCTCCAGGATACCGATTACAGACGCTCTACCCCAGCTGCAGAGCGTCTGTCCGTCTGTCTGCTGTGAGGAAAAGGATTTATGTTTATAATTTCACACCAGTCAACATCTTCTGGTCTGTTTTCATGCGTCACCCGGAAATCTTTGTGCTGATTGGTTATCCCAACACGAATATCCGCTCAAGTTGAGATATTTTCAACTCTTGCGAATTCGCGAATTTGTGCCGCCAATTTAAAACGAGCGTCTTATCGCGTCTTTGCATTTACTCAACATGTGATTCATTTGAGCGAATGATTTTACTCCCGCTTGGTGTGAACGTCCCTTTAAAACCTCCCCCACATCTGAAGGAGCCGTAAGTGTCCGATTTTAGCTGAGTAAAGAAGTCTCATGTTCCTCGTGTGATAGTGGGATTGTGGATAAGAGTTGGGCCTAACTGTTACCATAGAAACCAGATTGTGATTGTAGTGTACAGTCATAGTTTGTATTGAGTTCAGGCACCCTCTGAATCCACCCTCTCCATCATCCTCGCTCTCATAGCTGCTGCCAACCCCCTGAATAATATATTCCTGCCAAGCTTTGGTTCCTGTCAGCAGTAACGGATGAGGTAATACTCCAGGAAACGCTCTGAGAGGGGTCATGACCTTTGACACACTGATGTCAGGTCACGCTGCTGCACCTGCCTGACTTTTTAGGAGAACGTTTGACTCGCAGCTTCTGCTTTAACCACAAATCTGATCCAGATTGGCGACAATTTGCAAGTTCGATTTCTTGCACAAAATTTAATCATATTTGTCAGAAATGTAAAAAACACCAGCTCAGGGCTAAACAGGCTCAACGTTTCCTTCGCCAAGTTGATCTTCGTCCTTTTTCCTTCTGATAAATGGTTCCTCAGTCCTTCAGCCGTCCAGGATGTGTCTTTAATCGTACGACCGTCTCTCCTCAGCAGGCCGAGTGTTAAAGTGCTGGAAGATTCCGCGTTATAATGACAGTGCTGGAGTTAAATTACATATGCGCCCCTGGCCCTTCGATTTAAAGTGCAAGCGTGATTACACGAAGCCCTGCAGCACAAAATTTTCATAAGCAGACATGTTTATGCATGAACTGTTGCACTGTTGGGAAAACATACATACATGCTGTCATGCATGTAATTTTGCACCCGAGTTGCATCCATAAAAATATGTATATAAACACATGATGACTGAATGTTGAGTCATGGTCATTAATCTGGGATTTGTCCAGAGCCACGCCCTCAGGAGTTGTAAAGCTGGATCGTCCTCTAACTGAGAGTGTCGTGTTGTTCGATAACAGCACAAAGGTTGAATCTAAAGTCTTCACCGTCTGGACCAGAGACTGTAAATACTATAGACAACCTGGCTCCGCCTCCCATCTGTACACGGATTTGAGGCCAAAAAGCTCTCAGTATTTCCGCTGCACAGTAGCGTTGTGCACATTCGGCGGGAGAGTCGCCGAGAGTCGCTGTGATGACACTCGGCTCAAACAGCGTATCCCCCAGGAGAGCTATGCAATCCCTGAACGCCGATAGGCTGTATCAGGTGTCAATCACAGAAAACATGAACCCCCTAATAACTTTTAAAAATGGAGCTGTACAGAAAAAAGAGGACTTGAGCACAAACCAGTCTGACAGTAACTACATGTCAACATCACAACCAGGGGGGAGAAACATTTATATTCTGTGTCATTCATTTATAAAGTTTGTCCACAGCTCCATAAGGAGGCGGGGTTTATGACCTATACTGCAGCCTGTCACCAGAGGGTGCTGTTCTCGGAGAGGAGGCAGACGGCGTCCATTCTGTGTACAGTCGATGGTCAAACCTGAACTTCACCCTCCAAACGGACTGAAGCACCTCTCCAGTTTTTATTGAACTTTAAGTCTTTAACACTTCAGTCAGTCACCCTCTCCTCAATATTCATTAACACACACACACACACACACACACACACACACACACACACACACACACACACACACACACACACACACACACACACACACACACACTGATGGCACGTGCGCCTTCGAGGGGTGATCTTGGGTCGAGTGTCTTGCCCATTCTGTCATTATTCTGACAGGTGAAGTAGAGACCGGTCCCTCCTTGTCCCTCCTTGTCCCTCCTTGTCCCTCCTTGTCCCTCCTTTCTTGTCCGTAAGTGAAGTTACACATCATGTAGAGCCAACATGATGAGGGAGAGTGATTACTGCGACATCCATACTCTCAAAGCCTAACCATTGTGTGAGGATAGGCCTGAAAAATTCAGAAGTTATCCTTTAAGCATAACAGCGTGTCAGGATCCATCTCATCCTCCCCCGCACTTTCTTCTAACCTCAGGTGCAATTCTAGGCAGAGACAAGGAGACTTGTCATCCTCAGTATTTCATATAAATCATTTATCCCCCTCAATTAACTCTATAGAGTGTCCATGGCAATCTCCACTCTCCTCAGACGTCTGAGAGAAGAAGAAGAAGAAGCAGCAGCAGACGCACAGAGAGAGAGAGAGACCCTGCAGGCTGTGGTTCAGACATTAAAGTCGCTCTCACAGCTGCACAGCAGACCACTAAGTTTATTACAGAGAGAGTTTATCTTTGCTGTTCACTTATCACAGCGGATAGATTACAGTGGATATCTATTACAGCTGATAAGCTAGCTAACAGTGGTGGTAGATATTCGCCACAGTGGTCTGTATCTGAGCTGCTCGAGCTGGTAAAGGTTTGAAACGTCAACGGTGATTAAATAACGATCATTTTGGACAGCAGGAAACATCAGTCACATGATCAATACCACAAATCAACTCGCAAACAGATGATGGTTTACACGTCCAACAGTCTCGAAGTGAGGAAAAGTAAATGAATGATTCGAGGATTCGATTCAAGGAGGCAAGGATTCAATTCAAGGAGACAAGGATTCAATTCAAGGGGGCAAGGAACTGTTTTAGTCATACCCCACACTTTGGTACCCAGGTCCATCTCCAAACCAAAATAATACAAGAGCAGTCATAAAAACATCAGAGTAAAAATATTTTTAAAAAAATTAAAAAGAAAGTAAAGAAAGACAAACAAAAGTGAAGAAAAAAATGATAGAGGAAGAGAAAAAAGTGAGTAAAATGAAGTGAATAAATGAATGTATGAAAAGATAAAAATAGATAAACAACAGCAGCAGTTTTAACACTCAATAAAAAGAGGATTAGGACCACTGAGAAAAAAGAGGTCCAATTTAACTTTTTTAAATTATTATTTAATAATTATTAAGATTAAACTCAGAATTCTGAGAAAAAAAGTCTGAATTCTGACTTTTTTTTCAGAATAACAGGTTTAAAAAGTTAATATTGAACCTTTTTTTTCCAGTGGCCCTAATCCTCTTCCGTACCAATAAGATCAATAAAGAAGCATAAATATCAGAGTTCGCTCTCCCAGAATTTTTCTTACATTTTAAATAATTGTGTTTTCTGTAAGTTACATGTGAAACATTTTTGTGTTTTTTTAAATAGTTTTTAAAATATTTTTTACACTTAAATGGGGGGTTATGTTGCATTTATTTCAGACTCTTTAAATAGCTTTACTTGGTTTTTAGATTTTTAAAAAAAGCCTGAAACTCTTTGTTTTAGTTGCCGTCTTTTTATAGAGACGTGAATTTGGACAGATACAGAAACAACAGTAAAATACTGTTAACAGTAAAACACAGCCATCCTAACATGCTGCTGTGTTTGTTCAGAGAGTTCAGTTTAACTTTAGTCGAACCCAAAACCCCGTCCTGGATCCAATAATGGATTTTATTATTTAATTTAATTGTTTGTGTCGTCCTTTACAAACGGAGTAAATCCAGCTCAAACAGCTCGTCCTCGGCTCATGTCCGCCCCTCCCCCTCCTCCTTTCTCAGTTCACTGTTCAGGTCAGTATGTCATATTAATAGCCAGACACAGAGTATGGGCAGTATATTAAGCACATGAATAATACCCCATTAGGAGCACAGGGCTCTTGGTGCTGATGAATATAATTGCAGTAAATTGAGCCGTTCCCAGTAGATCTCTTCCCCAAAGCTGAAGCGAAAATTATGCCCTTTCCACTAACAAGCTTCCTTCCTGACCTGCACTGGGGAAAAATGGACTCAGACCCTCTCCGATCTTCAAGCACTGGCTCCCAAATTATATGTCTGGCAGGTTTCTGAGTTCCTGGAAATTTTCCTCCCACTTCCACAACAGTAATCTCGCTCAGGATCAGTGGGGTCCCCGTACCTGCCGAGCAAAGCCTGGTCTGATCTGCCTCCTCATCCTGAGTCACCAAAAGGATTTTTCTGTCCTACTCTGATGCTTTCCGACACAGGAATATAAGCTCCTCCTGCACTGGACCTTTTCTGCTCGCACCTCTCTGTTGAATTCGTTTCATCTCACTCCGGCTTTTTTCTCTGAGCAGCTTCACTCGACATTCATGTCAACAGGCAGCTTCTTGAGGACAGAACAGACACACAACACTGGCGTAGAAACACGAGTGTTTGTGTTGTTACCCTTTAGGAAATATCACCTTATCCAATAATTGTCACATTTACTCTTTAACCTTTGAGTGCGACCGTACAGACCCGCTAAAACCGTGATTACCTCCCGGTGTTGTTCAAACTATGGACTTGTGGTTTCATGCATGCTGACAAATTCAGCTGGCAGTCATGTTTCGAGCAACCTGATGAACGTCACGTCCAATATTCTGTCCAATATTTCAGTCCAGTGTTTCGGTCTCCACCAGCTCCTCGGGGAAATATTCGGGTCTTTTGGGTTCAAGCTCAAGTTTATTCGTCAAAGGCTGCAAACACAGAATAACGATGTATTTCAGCACCACAAACACAGAGTACTCTCCAGAACAAAGCTGAAGGAGTTTACGGTAAATAAGATTATATCCGTCTTGATTCTGGAATATTTAAGGGTGTTTGGTCGGAGCAGTGAGGATCTCCACAAACAGACGGATGATTGAGCTCCTTTACAATTTGCCGTCCTTAAGTCTTCCCCTCCCTGGTGTAAATGTAGTCTGAGTAGATCACAGCCTACCCGGTGAGCGCGAGCCGAGCTTTCACTATTGACATTTTCTCGTAAATAGGCTGAGATCAAGTCTGGATGTCTGAGAAAACATTTTTCAACAACAGGCTAAAAAACAGAAATCAGAATCTGGATAAACGGATCACTTTAGGGGGGGAGGGTTTCGGTTATTCTGACATGAAGTCGTTTTTTAGCGGTAGCTTAAATGTGGTTGATGCTAGGACACGATTTTAAAACACCAGATAGAAGGACCGCACACGAGCAGATGCTGGGACTGTGCAGAACAAACGTTGATTAATACCTGGCAGGAAAGGTGCGTCAGATGAACACGATGTGTGCCAGATCTGTGAGTCCAAGATCCTGGGTCTGATTATATAAACCTTTATCAAACATGTTTCTTTTATGCTGTAAGAAATGATCAGTGAAAAAAAAAGACAGCAGAGTCTTCAGTGACCTTTCCCTCAATCTCCCAAACTAAAGGCTGATTACGTGTTTTTTCCCCGACCTCTAAGTTTGTCTGTGGCGTGCGTCTACAGAGGGTTCGAGAAGTTTCAGCTGCTTTTAGAAATCAGCTTTAATAAGAACAATGAGACTGAATAAGAACAGAGAAAAAACCTGAAAACTAAACCAAAACTTCATCCAATAATATTCAGATTATTGAGCTGGAATAATCAAACTAGGGCTGAGCGATATTGGAAAAAGTTTATCTTTCCTGTCGCTGAAATTTAACATGTACTCCACATGATTTACAGTGCACAATACTTTACATGTCCGACCTCAAAAACCAAAATACCTCAACACCACCGACGTTTTCGGGCCAGTGTTGTTGACGATGTTGTCATCTGTTGAGCCGTCATGGTCATTTACAAAAGGGGATTAGAGAAAAAAACAATCACAGGAAAGAGATCAAAGTCTAAATTTCGAGATAACAAAATGTCGAAATGTGAATATGTTGAGATTTCAAGATTAAAAAAATTAAAATTTCAAGATTAAAGTCAAAATTTCAGCTTTTTGAAATTTCAACTTCAATCTTGATATTTCGACTTTAATCTCGAAAAAGAAATTTAAAAAAATCTCCCTCCTGTAATTATCTTTTTTTCTTCTTGTGGCCCTAATCCTCCGTCATGGTCATTTCTGTCGGGGGTAGCACTCATCCTCTTTGTTTCTCACCAACAGTGCTGTCGGCTTCACCTGTTAAAGTGCTATGGTTGGGTGGAGCTGCTGTCTGCTACGACTTTGCAGTTGTTTGATACTTGGTTCTAACTCAGCACATGATTGGTTCAGCGCAGTGCAGACCAAGATCAACTCCCCTTTTCATTGGCTGTTCGTATAGTCTACCAAAACATGGCAGAATGCTGACTATTGAAAAGCATATTGACCATGTTTCATATTGATATTGAGGGAAATTAATTTTTTGATATATATCGTTATCGTTTTATCGACCAGCCCTAAATCAAACTTAACTGAAACACTGAGACCGCTCCACTGGTTGGTTCGTAGAAGTTAAACCGACTCGCTTCATGAAAACGTCAGTAACTTTACTCATGTGTGAGTATCACTGACTCAGCTTTAGTTACAGGTACGAGGAGGAGGTGCTGTTTGAGAGCCGCTATTAAACCGCTGTTCATTTTGAGCGTTTACGTGTGAATAACCCCGGGGAGAAAATCTGCTCACGGTTCCAGCTGTCCAGGTTTGTAAGTGACTTGTCGAGTCTGCGTGAGAACAGGAGGCCAAACAGGTGGTTCCCGGAGTGAGAGCAGTCCTTATAATCATGATGATCGTGTCTTTTCTGACTAATGTCTCATCAGGCCGGTTGCTCATAGTGGTAATAAAGATGTGACTCGGACTGAATCATATCCATTTCCAGAGAGACGACTCATGCCGATAAACCGGTCAACGTCAGAATCAACCAAACGGTCGGCACAGGAGGTTAAAGTGAAGGAATGACAGCAGAACAGTGTGTTTGGACGTGAACGTGGTTGTTTGACTATGATGGAGAGTGATGCCGACCTAGAAGACTGTGTGGTGTGTATGAACCTTAGACTGTAAATACTATGGACAACTTGGCTCCGCCTTCCGCCGTTATACAGATTTGAAGCCAAATTGCTCTCAGTATTTCCAGGATTCCACAACTCGTGCAGTAGCGTTTTACACATTGGGCGGGAGAGTCGCTTTGATGACGCTCGGCTAGGGCTAGGCGATACGGCCTCAAATCAATATCATGATATATTGATCAGTTCACCTCGATAACGTTAAATGAACGATAACTACTCTAACTGTCTTTCCCTCTTTGTTACAGACTGGATGGGGCGGAGTCACGTCTCTGATGTAGGACAGCGTCTTAAAGGGACATGAGACCACAGCCTACCTACACACATCCAAAAACAACTTTGATTGATTTATTTTTTTTGACATAGAAAATACCGATGTGGGCAAAATGACGTCAGTTATTGTCGTACATTTCAGTATCGGTAAATTTTCGGTTTATCGCCCAGCCCTAGCATGCTCTGTACTCTTCTTCTGTCTTTTGTGCATTTCCTCACAGTGTCACAGCGCCACTTACTGGCTTGGCATGTGCACTACATCGTTTTCAGTGGTATTGTTTCGAGAGATGATAGACAAACATTTCTATTAAAGTGAAGTTTGGTGAACTTGTCACTGATTAAAAAATCAAACTTTCAGAGAATAAAATTAGGGTTTTATTTTTGGCCAAAATCGTGCAGCAGCTCTACCTCCTTTTTCTCAGAGCTCGACGGACTCCTTCAAAATACTGGCTTAGATCATTTGACAGTAAATCAGTTTATCTTTAAAATGTAAAACAGGCCCAAAAAAAGAAAAAAAGCCCACCATCACTTGTTCCCACAGCCCACGGTGGAGTCTCCAAATGGCACGCCGTGTTTAACCGACGGTCAGAAAACCCACAGATATCACGGTGATAGAAAATGACAGGTCCTGGCGGTGCAGGATCCGGGGCGCCGACCATCAGGCACAATGTCTCACTCTCTCCTTCCTGCCACATTTTCTCTCGTGTGTCCACTGTTACATACCCCCTGCCAGAATGATTAAAAGAAGACAATGATATAATGGGGGGGGGAGCAGCAGGGCCGGGTGTTGACATGAAAGCAGCAAACAATCCTAAGTTTGGTTGGCAGGTAGCGACACAAAACACAATAGACACTTTGAAAAGCACACCACCAACTTTACACCGAAGCTGTGAGTCCGGATCAGAGCTCAGGAAGTTTGGACCGAAACGTGGAAGTGTGTGTTCAATTATTGAGCTGATCTCGACTTTAAAACACACACCGTGGTAAATGTGCTGAAGTCTCTGACCCCCCGACAGGCGAAGAGCACAAAAGGTGACGCTGAAAGTTCTCCGTGTTTGCAGGTTTCTTCTTGAAGTCATCAGCAGATTCGAGCCGTCGACGCGCAGAGGTTCAGAGCGCTCTGTTGACGGCTAATGGCTCCCGGAGTCACGCCAGGTGAAGCCTGCTGAAAAATTTAAAATGTACCAAAACCAAATATCACTTCATGCACAGTATAGTGGAAAAATGGAGCAGTGCTGAAGAGAGGGCAAGTGGGACTGTGAGTGTGTGTGTGAGGGCAAGTGTGTAGGTGTGTATGAGTGAGTGAACACATCGAGGAGCTGATCCTATCAGACTCTTGTCGGCTCCTGTTGGGTTTTTCTATATGAACCTGTGAGCAGGGGGACTCACGCTGCACTTACACTTTTTACCCCCTTTCTTCTCTCGTGTGTCACGCACACAAACACACACATTAGTGCACACATACACACACACTCTTACACTGTTTCCCCTTTTTCACCCATCATCAGCGCTCACTTAGAAGAGCTCACTGAGGATTTAGGCCTCCTCTCTCCTCCTAGACTCACCTACATCCTTTCATCTTGTTCCCTCCTCCTCCGCTTCACTCACCCCTTTTCTCCTCTCTCTCTCTCTCTCTCTCCCCTCCTTGCTTAACCTGCTTCCTGAGCCCAAAATATAAACCCACACACACACACACACACACTGTGCACACGCATACAGAATCAAGCCCAAACCCGTCTGCAGCCAGCAGCACACAAACATATAATCCTGGTGCTTTGGGGGAGGAGGGGGACCTTGCAATCATTCCTGTTTTCTTTGAGCCCCTCCATTCATTTCATTCTTCTCCAGTCGTTTCCGACATCCTTTACCGCGTGCCAAGCCTCCCACTGGTGGGTGTTACTTTATTTTTAAGGATGCACTCGGGCTGCCTCCTCTTTTTTTTTGTTATTATTGGACGTTTTTTTTTTCCGATTCAGCCTAAAAAGAAAAAAAAAAGCCAATTTCACTCATCAGCACACCTGGTAATAAAAAGTGGAATATTCAGCTGGTGTAATATTTGCTCTGGGATAAGAACCTGAAGCCTGTTAGCTCTGCGTGGCACATGACTCAAAGCCACTGGTCCTGAAGTGATGCTGCCTGGAGACGCTGCTGCTGCTGCTTCTCCTCCTGCGCTGGACGCTGCTGCCGCCATGTGGACAAACACCTGAACTGCACCCCTTCTGCTGTAATGACCGTTTGATTTTTATTTTTTATTTTTTATGGAAGAGTCGCACCCCCCCATACACACACACACTCTCTTTCTCTCACACACACACACAACCCCATCATTACCACCACCACCTCTTTACCTCCCCTCTCCATCCACCCTCCACCTCCACCACCACCCCTCCCTCTCCTAGTTGGATAAATATTGCTGGAAGATATATAACGTGTTGCTATGGTGATCAGCTCTTGGGTTTTTTTTTTTTTTTTTTTCATGGCATTTGTTGAAGACAGGGACATGATGGTGTGCAGGGAGCTCTGAAGAAGATCTGGTGTTTGTGTGCTGATGTGAGTGTAAGCGTGTTTATGTTTTGGATCAAAAGGTGGGGGAGGAGGAGGAGGAGGTGGAGGAGGAGAGGAGGAACACAGCAGCCCACAAAAATAGGACTCCCTCTCTCCCTCTCTCTCTCAGACCTTGTGTTTTTATGCACGCCACGCACTCTTCACCTACTGGAGCCCCTCATGAGCACAAAAAACTAAAAAGCCCTGACTTGTAGCAGCCGTCTCCAGGGAGTGTTTAACCTCTCCTCCCTCTCCTCTCCTCCTCTCCTCCTCCTCCACCTTCTCTCTCCTCCTCTGGGGACACATTCTCAGCCTGCCTGATTGGCTTCTGTTTATGTGCATGTGCTAATGTGTTGATGTGCTGTTGTGTACGTGTGTGTGTTTGTGTGTGAGTGCATAAGCACGCTGTCCTCTATCAATTAGCGCAACCTGGTGCAGCAATTACCATCAGCTATTGTGTGTTTGTGTGTTTGTGTGTGCGTGCGCACAGCCGTACACGCTCGCGCTCACGAGGGATAACTAGTGCATCATTGATCGCCAGCTGTCTGCCATTGAAGACTCCCTAATGGTCAAGCCCACACAGGCTACACAACTGCTATGATGGAGTTTACGTTTGTGTGTGTGTTTGTGTACGTGTGTGTGTACGTGTGTGTGTGTCTTCATGGTGATTTTGTGTGTTTAATGGATCACAAGACACACAACCAGCCACTCTCTCTCTCTCTCTCTCTCTCTCTCTCTCTCTCTCTCTCTCTCTCTCCTTCAGTCCAGACTGCCTCCATGATGACACCTCGATGTGTGTGTGTGTGTGTGTGTGTGTGTGTGTGTGTGTGTGTGTTTATGAGTGTGAGCTGATCGCGGTGCAGCCCAGATGGCTGTCTTCGAGGGGTTTTTCTGGAACATTCAGACACTTGTTGCTTCCCCTCATGTCTCTTTCTCTCGCCCTCTCTCTCTCTCTCTCTCTCCCTCACACACACACACGCACACACACACACATGCACAGTGCTTCTTTTGAAGTGTGAAACAGCTTGCGGTCAGCTCTGCTCCTCTTCCAAAAAGTTCCATCAAATGGCAGCCTTTAAAAGCCTTCAGATACATGATGAAACAAAAGGAGGCGAACGGCGATAACGGAGGGAAGAGGGAACAGACCGTGGGGTTCTTCATCTTCTTCTGTGGTGACGGACCGCAGGAGTCGGGGGGGGGGATCTAACAGAGCCGTTCAGAGGGGTTAAATGTTGAACCATAAAGACGTTTGACCTGATCGCTTTACTGTGTCGTATTTTCAGCTCTGCTCTCCAACTCTCCACCTGTGCTGTGGTAGTAGATCAGAGAAGACCGTAAACCTGCAACAAACTGATGAAGAAGAAGAAGAAAATACTTTTGAAGCTTTGACGAACAAACCAGCTGTAGCCACACTCTGATGTTTGTCATACTGTCCCGGGATCGTCTCCCTGTCGTCAGGGCCGGCTGGTGGATTTTGGCGGCCCTGAGCAAGATTTTGTTGTGGTTTGGGGTGGGGATGTGATGTGATGGGGCCCCCGATATTGGTTGCAGCCCTCCATTTTGTTGCATTTTAAACAGACGATGACTTCACGATGGGATATCGTGAGCTTCTAGATTGTCTAGAGTCAAGTGGTGGGCAACTTTGATGATGGAGGGGGGCCACTAAAATTCCACACTCATTCACCACGATCTACGAGCTCCCTGGGCTGCCAGTTGTCGATGTATGGCCTAAAACTAGCTAGCTAGTTATTTTTGTCCTCCTTTTGGGGACACTTCATTATTTTTATTTATTTATTTTTTTATTTTGGGGGGGAGGGGTTGAAAACAATCGGCCTCTGTCGTTCTGTCGTGTTTTCTCTTCTTCTTTAACTAAATATTCTTTCTCTGTTTTCTCGGTGAAACCATCTCTGTAAGGTTTGACTTTAGCCTCCCTTTTTATTGATCCATTCACTTGTACTTCTTTGCTTTACTTCATCGATCACCGGACTCCCAGGATCTCCCTGTGTTAGAGCAGGGATGAAGTATTTTTATAGGTGTGACATTCGGACCGTCAGACAAACACGATTAGGATTACCTGGAATAAGGATGGACTTATAAAAGTTTGTACGACCTGGTCCTCTGCTTATTCCTTATCAGTGGATTTTGTGATGGTCGGTTCTTGTCAGTTTCGTTGTTTTGTAATGAAGTCGTATTTTCTGTGTTCCTGTCCTGAGCAGTTTTCAGTGTTTCCTGTTTTATTTTGTAGGAGTCGCTCCCTGAGTATCGGGTTTACCTTTACTTTGCTGTCTTTGTCTTGTGAATCCTTCCTGAGGTTTTATTTCTTGGATGATTTGTTCCTGATGTTTTTGGTTTGTTGGGTTTGGATTTTTTCAGTTGGACATTTTCAAACTCAGTTTGTTTTGGACTTTTTCCTTTAAATCTCGGAGTCTTTTTATTTATTTATTCTGTATTAATGAGACAAGATTGAACATTTTTGATAAAAGAATAATTTCTATGTGAAGTTCAGGCTAAACAAGACCTTAGTTGGTCACCTTTAGATATCAGCACATGCGTACCCTCACCAAAAAGAAGTATGTCGAAGTGTACTTCAGTAGACTCTTTCAAGTATGCTTTCAGTTTACTTTTTATGGACTTTTCAGAAATATACTTATCAAAGTTCATGTTAAGTATACTTGTCTTCTACTAAGAATTATACTAAAAGTCTAAATATAGTTCATCTATACTTAGACATCAACTTTTATTCAAGATATACTGAAGTATGTATTTGTGCCTTGGGTTTAAGTGTACTTGGTCAGTGAGTATACTTTTCTAGAGTATACTCTTAAAAAGATAAGCAGTACAAGAGTGTACTTTTATAAACTAAAAAGGGGGGTAGAAGTTTATTACTTTAAAGTATAATTTTATAAACTAAAAATGTTCCAATTTAGTCCAAAGAAGTAGAATTAGTATACTTTGTAGTACACTAAAAGTACATGGTCAGTAGTATACTTGATATACTTATCAACCTTATCACCTTATCAGACTTTGAAACGCTGGGTACTCGGGTGTGACGTCATTTTCAGCTCCAACATCTGACTTCCAAGGTAACTCGAACGCAGCCTTATACCCAAGCATACTTAACAAAAAGTAGTAAACTTAAAGTTCATTATTTTATTAAGGGTACAGCTGTTTTCTTTTTTTCAATAATTAATTTGCTTTCTGTCAAAGCACAGCCAAGCTGGCAGGATCCAGACAGCCTGTAAATGCTCCAACATTCACCGTGATTACATAATGCTCTTTTTCTGTCACAAAAAAAAAGCTTTTTAATCTGCTCAAGGATCCAGATCTGCATAAAAATACATGAAATACAAAACTCTGAGACAGACTCCTCCTGACTGGCTGGTGATATTAAAATTACAATTACATCAACTACTATACTTAACATGTGGGGGTATAGCTCAGTGGTAGAGCATTTGACTGCAGATCAAGAGGTCCCCAGTTCAACTCTGGGTGCCCCCTTCACTTATCTTGAGCATTAATTTGCGGTCATGCAAATCAAAGACCCCTGACTCTTGTATTTGCTCAAGTGAATAACACGGAAAGTCAATGGCAAGAGTAAAACGTGTGTACAACTGGGGTGGCAAGAATGATGACAATTGTATAAATTGTGTCCAATATGGATGATGCAAATTCACATTGTTTCCAACACTACTCTCTTTAAATGCCTATTTATGTTGAGAATATGTCAACTCTAGTGAATGTTTGTGTCGTGATTACCAATCAGAATGGAGATACCCTGATGACGTATGTCAACAACAAAACAGCAGAGATTCACTCATGAGGAAAATAGAGTATTAACTGATCGAGACAGAATTGGACCAGCTGGAGGATAAAACTTATCTGCAGCTCTGAGACAGGAGACAGTTGTTAAAAGTCAACAGATCAACCTCTGCTATATTATGATGTAAACACTAACTACCATACTTAACATGTGGGGGTATAGCTCAGTGGTAGAGCATTTGACTGCAGATCAAGAGGTCCCCAGTTCAACTCTGGGTGCCCCCTCATTGTGGACCTCATTCTTCTTTAGGTAGAGTCACACACAGACCTGTTTCAGGCCATAGACACAAACATCATAGAGCTTTGTGGTATAACCTCTTAATCTATTAATAGGATTGAAACCGTTCATCTAGATTTCACTCTCATTATGAGTTGGGTTGCCTTATTAATTTGTATATCGGCTAAATGCAAGGGGGTGTAGCTCAGTGGTAGAGCATTTGACTGCAGATCAAGAGGTCCCCAGTTCAACTCTGGGTGCCCCCTACTCCAGAGTTTCCCGTTGTCCTCTAATCATAATGTATTTAGTATGGCTCAAGTCATTCATGCACATTAGGTGAGATAAGATGCAACATTGAGGCAAATATGAAGCTTTAAGTTTTAACTTTATCATTGGTTGTTTGAACAATCGCTGTTTCTAATCAATGTCGTGGAAGTTTTTCTTCCCGTTGCTGCTGGTGAAGAATGAAATAGAGAATTCTGCCGGCCGACAAGGTTTTATTTTCTTAATAAGCGGTCAGAATCAAGAAAGAGCCAGAACATGAGGAAACATGAACATTTATGCCTGAGGACCGTCCCTCAGAGGACAAGGAACAGGGCTGTGATGTTGGCATCTTTTGTTTTCTGTGGGGACCGTCACTCCACCCCCCTGGGTGGTAGTGGGGATGTTTCACACCTGGAGTATCCTGCAGGATGTTGTATCTTGCTGAGAAATTAGGAAGTCTAGACATCATAATTAACTGATATGTTGGTAGGAAAGTCTGTTGTGGGGGCCACCTCAAGGAGGTCTAACAAAGATGTTAAAATTACAATTACATCAACTACCATAGTTAACATGTGGGGGTATAGCTCAGTGGTAGAGCATTTGACTGCAGATCAAGAGGTCCCCAGTTCAACTCTGGGTGCCCCCTAGTTGTGGACCTCATTCTTCTTTGGGAAGAGTCACACACAGACCTGTTTCAGAGGTCCCCAGTTTAATTTCTTTTTTTGTACTTATGCTGCTGTAATGTTAAAATTTCCCCCGCGGGACGATTAAAGGAATATCTTATCTTATTGTGTTTCCATTGAGCATCATAAAGAGACATGCCATCATATTTCGCTGGAATGCAGTGAGTTGAATTTTGCATAAATTGTCAAAAGATTGGATGTAATTTGTAGGAGTGTTAAAAAAAAAGCTGTGAGAATATCTGTGTAGGTGGAAATGGCTGTGGCCTATTTGGACAGAGAGGTGTGGGAAAACCAAACTAATTTGGGTGTTTGTGCTAACCTTATGCAAAAAAAAGAAAAAAAAGGCCCCTCGTGTGCTCATAATCTTCATTCCCGACTAATTAAATCAACGTCTCTAAAGTATTTTAACATTTCCCTCTGACGCTCTGAAAACAGAACCTTCCAGGGAGAGGTCACGGGCTTCCAGAGCCGTCTAAGTCGGTAATAACGGCGTTGATTTTCCACCGTGGTCGAAGGTTAAAGAGGTTCTGCTGACTGAGTGAAGTACATAACTACCTGTAATTACTCATAAGTGTGACTGTAACTGCTCCTACAGTCACCTGAAACGCCTCACTGTCTCGTTGATTCTTTTAAAAGAGGAAAATTTAGTCTTTTTTTTAATGTGTAAATAAATGATGCTTTTAATTTCAAGAACATTAAGAGGAAACTTTAATATTTAAAAGCCGAGGAAGAAGAGCATCACAGGGATTTATTCACAGTGGAATTAAAAACATCTGAAAACTACGAAAGAGGATCAGCGCCACATTAGGAGATTAAAAACTCAAAATTATGTGAACAAAGTCGAAATTTTGAGATTAAATTTGGAATTTCAAGATTTAAGTGGAAATTTTGTGATTGCAAAATATTGACATTTTGAGATTAAAGAAATAAAAATTGGAGATTAAAGTCAAAATTTCGACTTTTAAATTTCAGCTTTAATCTCAAAATGGAAATAAAAATAAAATCTCCCTCCTTAAGTTTTATTTTTCTCTCTTCTTGTGGTCGTTATCTACGGGGCCCCTCAGGGGACATGACGGGGGAAAAAAAAAAGATTTTTCTTGAGATTTTTTGCGTGATCTCAAAACGTTTGTGAGCCTTCGCAAAAACACGGAAGAAATACACTGACCTATACTCCTCTGACCAATAACCCTTGGACAGCTACGCGAAGACTCACAATAGTTTTGCGAGATTACGCAAAAAATCTGGAGAAAATCCAATTTTTTTTTACCCTTTATGTCCCTTTAGGGGCTCCGTAGAAGAGAAAAATTATTGATAGGAGGTACTTCTCCCCTCTCCCCTCTGTTCAGACATGGCCATGTAAGATCATTGACAGTATGGAGGCAAAGAAAAGGCAACTCTGCAGTCTGTGTCGCCCCCGTGTGTTCTTCAGAGGAATGACAGGATTTGTCTATCTATGTCAAACATCTACACTCCTGGTAGGAGACTGTGAAGATCTTCTTTCTTTGTATTTCATTCTGCAGACGCTCGCACACATGACTGATGTCACGCTATCTTTGAGAAAGACAGAGGGATAACTGACACCGGCAGCAGAGAAGCTGATTGGCTCTGATCTCTCCACCTCGCCGCTCTCTGTATCCATCCTTTCTGAGCGCGCCCGAGGTCATCCATTGGAAATCTCTTCTTCGATTAAATAAAATCCTTCGTAACACAAAGGCAGAAACTCCACAGACAGCTTAGATGCTTGTATTTTTCTTTAATGTCAGAATTGTACATGAACATCCCGATGGATTTGCACTTCTTTTTACAATATGTACCACATTTAAACAGAACCTACATATTTACACACATTACACACGATTGTATCACAAAGCAGTGTGTGAAATTTTCAAAACACTTGCCCCAAGCCTTGCTGAAGTGTTGCTTTACAGCCCACGACAATAATAAGCACTGATGTTTCAAGGCAACTGCCCCCTTCTATGTCGTCGGTTTAAGTTGAAACTAAAAGTGTTTTTTTTTAATTATTTTTTTTGTAAATGAAACTAACTAGTCTGACTTTCAGAAGGCCAAATGTAAACAGAGTAGGTACCATGCAAGCTTTCAACACTGATGTCGCTGCAAACGCAAAAACAAAAGAAGGTAAGAAGTCAGTCCGATGTGTTTCTCTCTGTGATTGTGATGTTTGTTGCTCAAAGGGACACAGTGAATATTTGGATTATTTGTAAACATGAACTTACCTATGAGTAACAATAGGATTAGAAAACTGCTCGTAAGAAAGCCGAACACGGGGAAGGGGGAGGGGGGCTCATCTTAGTCGAAAAGACGTTTTGATTATTCAGCCAACAACCCGAGGGTCGAGTGATGCTGCTGCTAATAAACCATCACGGTTCTGAATCGGACTGACCTGCTTTGTGATAAAACCCTGATTTTGGCTTCAACGAGCAACTAAAGAGCCGAGAAAATAGGATGAAATTCAGTGAAACAGGAAGTCAATCGGTCAAGTGGGCGCTGAATCTGCCAGAACAGAACCCTGAATCAACAAACACTCACACACTCACACACACACACTCTCTCTCTCACACACACACATCCTCACTGTTGCACAACCAGAGATACTGTAGCAGCTTTCTCAAAGGCAAAGACAAGAACAACACATTAAGTGGCAGTTCTGCTGTCAGAAACGCGAACACACAGAGCAGCAGCAGAATGAGATACACACGCTGACGAGCGTTTTTAAGTTGAGCCACACAGTGGGGAGGTGGTTCGGCCTCCTGAGGAGTCCTTGTTTCAGTCCAGTCTGGTTTGGCCAGCACTCCACAGAGGAGGAGGAGGAGGAGGAGGAGGAGGAAGTATGCTTGAGGAATAAGAACTGCAAACTGTAAGCAACAGTCCGGTTCATCTGACTATCGGCTGTGAAGCACAGAAGGAGCCTGACAAAATCAACAATGTCTAAAAGCAACATTCAGCAGTTTAGGATTTTCAACGTGACGTGTGCTCACTTTGCTGTCAGATCTACTGGGGACAACCAAATCTAAAGGAGGAGGAAGGCTTCTGTCTTCAAAAGAGTAGGAGAGCACTACTCTAGAGAGGCTGTGGGAGAAAACCAGAGGAACAGAGAGAGAAATGAGGAGGAGGAGGAGGAGGAGGAGGTGGAGAGAGAGTTTCTTTATTGGGAGCATTGACACTAAGATGGAGAGGAGGGAGATTCTGATGGTCGGCCAAGGCTTCAGGCCTCATTAGCTGTCCAGGCAGCCACCAGGGAGCGGACAGAGGAGGGATTAGTGGTGTCTGAAAAGTTCAGAGCATCCTGTTACGTTTATGCGTGGGTGAGTCTGTGATGACATCACTACAGGGGGCAGGGCCTCGTTTACGATTGGCTGTAGAATCCAAGTGGAGTGCCATCTCTTCAGCAATGAAGGTGTTGAGGTCAACGTCGTGTAGACCGTTCCTACGGCGACTGAGGGGCTGGGCAGGGTGAGTCGGGGAACCAGGAGGACCTGAACGCACAGAGATGCTCGCCATGGCGCCACTTAGACCTGGAAGAAAAGAATGTGAAACTAAAGCCGCTGCAAGTCTTTTTAAAAACGGGACAGCTGTTCCTTAATTTAAAACGTTTCCTACCGTGCAGCGCTATGGCCTCTCTGAAAGGCTGCAGGTCAGTCTCCACAGAGCTGCCCGTCTCTGGCTGTGCGGGGCGGCTAGCAGAAACAACGGCGACCCTCGGCGGGGCTCGAGTTGTCCGCGGGGGTGGTACTTTGCCACACAGGAAGCTGATGAGATCCTCGCGCCTGATAGTTCTTCTGCGTTTCTTCACCCAAGCAATCACATCCTTATTCCTGCGCTGGTAGCCCAGGTGGATGCCTAGGTCGTAGCTCCGCTGGCGTGCCTCGACACTCTCTGATGAAAATCGTAAATAACAGCGTTATTGTCAGTGTTTCCGTGCATCAATCATAGAGTTACTAAAGCTCAAACAAAAGATAATTTCAGGTCAATACTCGCCTTTGTACAGGTTAGTTACTGCTGTCGCTGCATTCTGGAAGGGCACCCAGAGAGAGAGGCCCTGCTGCTGACAAACTCGATCTGAAATGAAAAACAGAACAAACAATGTAAACAAAAGGAGATCAAAGAAAAAACTAAACTTTCTTGTAATTAAACATTATAAGAAATGATGTTCTTTGTAGATGATGGTCTCATTTGCTTTGAGGGTCATGGAGGAATAAGAAACCTCTCATGAAGAGGAAGAAGCTTGGTCACGGTCAAAATATCCACAGATGAGCATGTAAACACTTTAGTCTGACTGTAATCGATGTTTGAGAACTCCGATCGGAGTCTGAGAACTTCGATTAAGACACCCGGATAATGCGAATGGAATCCGATTTTCTCTACCATGTAACCAGCATAGTCGGAGTATGATCGGACAGTGCATGTATGCGTGCGCCACGTCCCCGTAACCCCAGAACAAAAACACCAGAGAAGAGGAGTAGCGTTCCTCTCATCTTTAGAAAAAGTAGCGCGTCCATCATGTAGGACAAAAACAACGCTGTACGATGCTCCATCTTCTTGCTCCAAAATCGCCGCACTCTGGAAAAGCTCACAGTGATACAGTTCAGTGCTGAGAAGAGCGGCAACACACAGCAGTCCTTCAGGCACAGGTGTACCGTAAACATGGCGGAGGACAGTTTGGCGGGCAGTTCTGTCGACCGTGTTGCAAAGATTTTTCGACCGTCAAAGAAAACAAAGTCTGAAGTCGTGGCGTATTTCAGCTTCTACAAAGGGTTGCGAGGGTTACCAGGAAGCTTTTGTGCATCCCAACAACCGGTGCGCCGTCCGAGACGCTACTCAGCGCCAGCGGGAACATCGTTTCCCCTCGCAGATCACGACTCAAACAAGACCAAGTAAATCTGCAGACATTTTTACATTTCAATCTCAAGTAGTGACCAAAGTCAGCAGCAACACCTCATGGTGGAGAAAACAGACAATCGGTTCATCTGATTGATTTACATATTTGATGTTATTTTAAACCCCTAAACTACACATTTGTTTACATGTGGTTGTTTTTGTTTCGTGTCGTGTTGATCTGTTTCATATTTGTAAGAGTCGATCTTTTTGAGCACTGAAGAATCTTACAATTTGCACGATAAGAAATGTCATTTTATTTAAATTTTATTTATTTGTTATTATGTTCTTGTTTATTCCACTGGCACATTACTTTGTTATTACTAGTGTTGATGACCTCTGGATCTTGTACGGCCCAATCTTTGATTTTTTAAGCGTGTTATTCCTCTGTTATTTAAGGTTAAGGAAAAGTTGCTTCTCTGTGTTATTTTGAAGGTTTTTTCAAAAGAAAACTTTGTTAAGTGATTTCAGGGCGTTTCTAACTACTTTTTGAACATTTTTCAACAATACCGTGATACTATTGGTCACAATAATATCACAGTTATCGTTACATCCCTACCCACAGACAACACAAAATGGGGCCTGTTTCTGTTTCCCGTTAGACGGTCTGTGCTAACGGCAGAAGTTGACAGGAACTCGAGTCATTTCTAACTTCAGTTTCAGGAGCAGAATAAACATCCACCCTTAAACCTGTTACATTTACATTTATAACGATCATAATATCTCGGCCTTCTCTCGTTTGACAGTGAACTATCAGTTCATCTGACCGTCAACAAACGGGCTGCTCTCAGTGGACCAACTCCTCCCCGTGTAGCTATCGCCATTTTGACGATTTTAAACGGTGGACCGAAACATTTGGCTCTGGACTGAAGCGTGTCTCAGTAATAGAGGACACTTTTACTAAAGACACTCTGCTGCTCAGTGTTTTTGGAGGCCTGTCGGATCAGCTGTTCATCAATCCGTTCAGCCCCGGAGGACCTCTGACGGATCAGGCCACAGTGAGCCACACTCAGCCCGGCTGCTGCTGTCCCACATCCTGGTACCGGAACACCGGGGGAGAGAGCCCCTGTTAACCGCAGAATGTGTCCGTGTTTGTCGTAGCGAAAACATCTTATTAGAGCCATTAAATTTGAGAGGTATAATATTTTATCACGACGGTGAATTACTTGAACAAGCACTTTGTCGATGTTTAAACAACTGCTCTATCAGCAAAAACCACATATGCGCTAGATAACAGGGTCACTTCTCGAACCGAAACACCGGCTGTTTGGGGCTGCTAGCGTTAGCATCCGAACGCTAGCTAGGAAACGGGGTCATGTAGCCGCGAATGGAGCCACAAAAACGTCGTTAAAACACGCAGTTTTAAAGATACACACTTTAATGCCACTCAGTACAGCCGTGAAAATAAACCCTGATGGTTTTTCTCTTTTAAAGACGGCTGAGAATAGCTGACGGTGTTAGCTTAGCGCGTGCCCTTTGTGTCTCTGTCCGCCCAGCACTAACGTTAGCAGAGGGGTTAGCTCGCATTAGCGCTAACAGGTGTTGTGCCGTAGAAAGCACCCCTGTCGTAGAATGCATCCCCTCCACTCGTTAGCTTCTAAAATTGGAAGAAAATGATCTCATATTTTAAAACGAGCACGAGTATTGGATCAAAATGGAGGAGTAAACGTCCGGTTTGTTTTTATGTGTTTAAAAAAAGGAACATACAGAAGTGTACACTTAGCTGTCACGGTAGAGAACATCAAATTCTCGGGAAAGCAAATATTCCGAATCAGGGGCGAATGTTTTCGTCTTATCTGAATACCCTTAATGAAATTATCAAAGTCACGCGCTTTTAAATCCGTCCAATATTAAAGAAAACTTAGATAATTCCGCCTTGTTGTGTACTCTCAACCGCGCTCCCGTCAGGGGGGCACTCTACGGCAGGGGTGCATTCTGCGCCATAACACCTATGGTACAGACCTTTGTAGAGCTGAGCCACCGCCGTAGCCGAGTTCTGAAAGAGGTGCCAGAGTTTCTGCTGACTCTGCTCCGTCTCCTCCTCGTTCGGGTCGCTCTGTTCGGCCTCCGCTAAACACTGCCGTTCCCACTTGGAGAACCAGTGTTCGGGGCCGTGCTCCTGGATCTCCGCTTCTCCCTCCTCCTTCTTCTCCTCCATAGCTAACCAAAGGCGTTAGCTAACAGCTAAGAGAGCTAGACTTCGTGTGAAATGAAGAGTTGTTTAGTTCTCGGGTGTCCTTCGCTTTCGTTCGTCTGTATCATGTAAGAGAGATACCTGACGCGACCCTAACAAGCTACAGAAAGAGAAAAATAACCGCTGTTAGAGACGCATTGTGAATATTTTACATTCCGCCTACACGCCCTGTGTAAAGCACACCGAACTGAAGAACGCGATGACAACACCAAAGAATTTCTCGCACTGGTCACGCCCACTCTCGGTTTTCTGGAAAGAGATTGGCTGCGGCGCGTTCTCTAGGCGTTTCTTACTGCCGAATACGAAGCCTGATTGGACGACGGCAAAACAGAGAAAAGGTCGGAGAAAAACAACGTTGATCCCACCCAGGAAATTCCTTCATGCAAGCAATGCGGGGTTTTTTTCTGTAGGGGGCGCTATTATCACGGAGATACGGGCCAACCTGATGTATAGTTGTATTTTTTTCTTTTATTATTCGTTTATTTGACAGGGACAGTACATTAGGCATTGTTGCATCTAATTAAAGAGTAACTAATGCTGTGTATGTAGGACTATTAGCCGTGGCTAATTTACAGTCCTTGTACCTGGTTAGACAGCGGGAAATACAGAACATAAAACATAAACCACTAAATAAAAACTAACATTATAGCAGGTGCAGACAGGCAATCATATGTTTGCATAAAAACAACAAGAAAGCAGACAAAACAAGCAGTTTCTTCTTTACACAGAAATCCAGAGACTTACATATACATACACACATACAGATAGACACACATACATACCATAATATACATCTGTGTAAGTTAGTGTTCATAGATTTGTCTTTGTTTCAGCCATAGTTTGTTTTGATATTGAAGGTTTTGGGGTCCTTGAATGTTATTATTTCTGATGGGTATATTTTCCAAACCTGTGGACCTTTGACTGAGAAGGAAGACCGGACAAAAGCTGCTCTGCGCTTTGCGGGTTTACAGTCTCCACTGACTGCCTCTCTTGTAGAAGCTCCTTCATATGAGGATTTTTCGATCATTTTACTAACTAGGTCTTGGACAAAGCCATTCACACACTTAAAAAAACAGTTTAAGAAATTAGAGATTTATGAGATTTATACTTCACACAAACCTTTTTTTGGTACTTAACTTCTTTTACTAAAAAACTTTGACAAAAAAAGTCTTTCCTGGTTACAAAATACAGTTAAATTGAATACAATCTACTAACCTGCAATCACAAATATGGCCATTAGAGTTCAGATGGGGTCAGGAGGTGTGGTTACCTTCATGAATGCTGCCAAATTTGCATTTTTGCCCCAAACAGAGACTATGAGTGATTCTGAGTGAGTCTGAAAGACAGCAGAGTGAGTTTTTGTTGTTGTTGCTTTCAATGAAAACCACCTCTAACCCATGTAGTACCCCACTGAAGGAAACCAGTGTGGAGATAAGGTGTATATCTTTGTCCAAAGGGGGTGCCAAAGTCAACACAAACCAAAACACAGCTCACAGCAAATGTACCTCATACGTCTTCATTTGGTTTGTATTTGTAGTCGTATTATGTATTCCTGTGCTTTTTTGTCGTTATTGAAAACCATATCACTGCTTTCTAATATTTTTTACAATGTCTGTCTTATCTCACCTGAACTTATCTTAAGGAGGAGCTAAGCGCACATGAATTGTACATGAATGCGTAATTTGGCAAAACACGCATTCTGACAAAACCAGGCTTTTAAAAAATGAAACCAGCCTGCTCAGAGGAACTGCATCAACCCCTGTAAGTCTGTCCAGGTCATTTTCCTGCCGACATGTCAGCTCCATGACCCTGAATACTTGGATTTGTATTACACTTGTATACGCGCCTAAAGACTTCCTGCTGCAGTCAGTATTCTGGGTTGAAGGTTCAATGTCACACTATCTTAAGAACACCAGAAAGCTCTGGGTTGCAGATTGAGGGGTCAAAAGATCGTCACGTTCAGTGCAGATATGTACTGATTAGATTCCTCGTCACACCAGACTGAACCTGCCTCTTTCCTTGAACACTGGTTTCTGATTCCCTCTCTTTCACCAACTCGGCTGTGTTTGAAGATGTCTGTAGAGATGCACGTCGTCCGGGATGTTGAGGAGAACTTTCAGGAAAGAGGACCTACTGTCACGTTCAACAACCTGCACTATTCCATACAGGAGAGAAGATTATTTCGCAAGATCGGTCCTGTCAAATACATCCTCAAAGATGTGAGGTAGGATATGATCTCCTGCAAGTTATGCTTTCGCTTCAGCTGCTTCATATCTTTCATATCTCACAATAAGTAACGTGATATCAGCGAGTTTAAGTTTGTGGCTATTTCAGCGGATAAAGATGTAGAAAAAGTTTATCTGCAGTATTTTTACTAAAGGTAGAAAAACGAAAAAACAGAGTCAAAAATATTCTGTCAGTGATCACATTTAA
Organism: Xyrichtys novacula; assembly: GCA_962446985.1. Classification (NCBI taxonomy): domain Eukaryota; kingdom Metazoa; phylum Chordata; class Actinopteri; order Labriformes; family Labridae; genus Xyrichtys; species Xyrichtys novacula. Next base: position 38,040,742 of record OY660866.1, read on the forward strand.
GGCCTGAGGGAAAGCATTATATAAGATTTTGTGACGGGCTGTCTTCTGAAATGTAAAGACGACATTCAGGATTCCAATTTTGGTGCGTCACTTAAAATTCTACGATATTTCTAACATTAGAATGAAGTTAGCTGACGTTCACCACACTGAGCACTGTGGTGGACTGAAGAGTACAGTTTTAGGAGATTTGACGAGAAGTGAAATATTCTGGGATTACCATTTTTAAACTTATGTGAGAAACACGCACAAAATAATTGCCAAGTGTTGTCATTGACAAATTCATAATGGTTCAGAAGTTTAAATAGAAACTGGCCTCTACACTGACTAAACACACTTGGACAAGCAAAGAGGCAGGAGGTCTGGTAAACTCTCTCACAGTTCAGCTTTTTGTCTTTTAGAAAAACATTTTAAGAGTGAAGTATTTCTCCTCTCAAGAGCACAAAGATCACTGCACACTTTTATAACCAGCAGGCTTCACAACTACAATAATAAAAATAACACTCTCCTATCTAGTCTACCGAAGAACACAATAAACCAGCTGCAGTTCATTCAAAATGCAAAAACCAAGAGCAGAGTACACACACACACACACACACACCTTTTAAAGAATCTGTACGCTGCTGTGATCGGCTTTTGTACGACTCTCTGAATTGTTTTATTGAAGGCGAGTCGTGGCCTTGCACCAGACTACAGCTCTTAGTTCATGAATAGAAGACTCCTCTCTCTGCTTTTCTCCTCTTTAGAGCTGTTTCACAGAGTTGTACAAAAACTGGAGATGGCGCTGGTGAGACAGTCTGGGTTTAAATGTGGACTAAAAACCTCTCTTTTCATGCAGGTTTTATCATTTCAACAATCATACTTTTATTGTTTTTTAACTTTTTTTTTAACCTTTGAATGAACAATAGTGTTCTAATTGCAGATTACAGATACATTCAGAAAACCCCAGAACAGACACCAACCCCCCAGCCCCCATCCAGATGGACGTGTAAAGTTAACAGTAAATGAAAGACAAACAAAAGTAAAGGAGTAAAAAATGGTTGATAGAGAAAGAGAAAAAGTGGGTAAATAATAATTAAGTGAATAAACTAATGTATGAATAGATAAAAAAATAAATTTAATTTAAAAAAAAACACTGCCATATCTGATGTTCTGTAAGAGTTGACCTCATAGGTGGGACAGAAAGGAATTTCCTTTTTTTTTTTCAGGATATATAAAACGTTCAATGTGATGTAACTGTAGCTGCGTATATATATATTTAGTTTTCCTGTCGTCTTCTGTCTGTATTTGAGATGTTTCCCCCCTTTTTTCTTTGTTGTTTGCTTGTTTTGTTTAATTGTGTCTTGTGGGTGGATGGAGGGGGATGAAGCATTGCCAACTGATGACTTCTGTTGGACGTAACTGTATATATGTGGCGATGCTACTGAATAAAAATAACAAATGAATAAATAAGAGCAACAGTTGTAATACTCGATAAAATAGTAAATAAATGAATGAATACGTAGACTAATAAGATAAATAAAAAACATAAATTTCTGAGTTGGCAGGTAGTAAAAAATATCAATCAATTAAAAATAAATAAATAAGTTGGTAATAATAAAGAATGTATAATAATAAAATAAATATAAATTGAATGGATTTGTATGAAAGATAGTTTCATTTATCGTCTCTGTTGCTGTTTGTGTTTTAAAAATGCAGATTTCAGGGATAACTGTTTTAATTATCTGATAATACTTATATTGATCTGATTGTTGTTACAGCGGAATCATGAGACCCGGGATGAACGCCATTATGGGCGCCACTGGCAGCGGTAAAACCTCGTAAGACACAAACATTTGAACACACAGGTGATGTCTCCCTCCCTCCCTCACAGAGACCCCAGAGACACGATCATTTTCTCTGCCTCTCTCTCTCTCTCCCTCTCTCTCTCTCTCTCTGTCAGACTGCTGGATGTGATCGCAGGAAGGAAAGACCCCGCAGGACTGAAGCAGGGAAAAGTCATGGTGGATGGAAAAGTGGTCACGTCTGAGCTCAGACTCAGCTCTGCATACGTGGTTCAGGTACAAAAACAGACACAGGTGTGCTTTAACATCATGTGACCGTGCACGCCCATGTCTTTATCGCACGCACGTATGTTTCCAGGATGATATTCTGATGGGCACCCTGACTGTGAGGGAGAACCTTCTGTTCAGTGCCAACCTGCGACTCGACCCAAAGCACCACACCCCCTCTGATAAGAACAGCCAAGTGGACGCTATCATACAGGACCTGGGCCTCACAGACTGTGCAAACACCAAGGTACGCTGAATATCTTCTACTCAAAGATACATGGATGCTCTCTCCAACAGAAATTTTCAGTATCTTTGGTCTCTGCCAGAACAAAAACAACCAAAGAAAACTGTGTTACAGTAAATAATTTTTAATAAATGATGCCTGTAGAAGTGATAAAGAACATAGTTGGCTTTGCTCTGAATAGGATAGAATTGTTTCTTCCTTATTGTTTTTCCTCTGCTCTGGGATCATGATCATTTAAAAACAGACACCTTCGTCCCCCTCTGCTCGATTTATTGGAAGCAAACATGACCCACTTGTTTAGTTTAATCAAGTTTGACTTTCTTTTGGGTTTGAGTCACTGGGAGATCCTCCTTTCTTTAAGTCAGATAGATGGAATCGTCATGAGTTTGTCTACTTTGCTCAGACACCTCAGGATTCACATACCCATAATAACATGTTTTACTCTCATTGAAAAAATATTGTACAAAAAACAGAATAAAAGTTTGTCTAAAAAAATGAAAGAGGGGGGAAATATTCATACAAAAAAAAAAAACAAAGAAAAAAACAGTACATAAAACAGAATAAAAGTTTGTCCAAAAAAACAGAAAGACGAAAAAAAGTCTAAAAAAAAGAAGGGGGAAAAAAATAGTACAAAAAGCAAAATAAAAATGTGTCCGAAAAACAAAAAGACTAATAAATAGTAAGAAAAATAGAAAGAGGGGAAAAATATTAGTATGAAATACAGAAGAAAAATTTGTCTGAGAAACAGAAAGACGGAAAAAAAATACGAAAAAAAAAGGATAAAAAAATTAGTCAGAAAAACAGAAAGACATGGAAAAAATATCATCAAAAAAACAGAAGAAAAAAATAGAAAAACAGGAAGAAGAAAAATTACTATAAAAACTGTTTTGTTTTTATTTTGTTGTAAGTGAATTCAATATGCTTCTGTACAAATTAACTTCAGGCATCAATTTCAACTTTGTTATCTTAAACAGGATGTTTGTTTTGCACAGCGAGGTCGAACCCAAACACATACATAAAACACAAACAGGAAGACTCAAATATAAAACACATTAAAACACAAGATCCATAAACACAAGAATCTGTCATGTGACCAAAGTAAAGGGTGCTGGTTTGGAGCACATATACTGAGGCTGAACTTTGAAAACTGGGGCCTGAAGCTCGACTCCCACCTTCTGCTGTAGTCCTCAAAGTACAGTACATGTGCAAAAAAAGATTATTATGTAATATCATCGCTCACCTGTGTTCTTCAGCATTTAATCGTGTGTGTGTTTGTGTGTGTGTGTGTTTGTGTGCAGATAGGGACCGAGTTTCTGCGTGGTGTATCTGGAGGTGAGAGGAAGCGCTGCAGCATCGGGATGGAGCTTATCACCTCCCCCTCGTTGCTGTTTCTGGATGAGCCGACCACCGGCCTGGACTCTAACACAGCAAACTGCATCATCGGCCTGCTGCACAAGTACAACACTATAACTATTTAATCCCAGCACAGACTCACACATAAGGCACGAATGAAACAAGTGAAGCATTCACCGCCGCTGCTGCTGCTGCTGCAGAAGACGGCGGGGTAAAACAGCGGGCAAAGAACCGCTGACTGTCAACTCTCATTAACGTCCACTTGTTTTAGAGCAGCGCCACTTTAACTGATGCGTGGTTAATCAGCAGCATCTTCATTATTTACTTCACTTTAGAGTTCACTGTGACAACATGGATGTTAGTAAATGTCCCTGTGTGTGTGTGTGTGTGTGTGTGTGTGTGTGTGTGTGTGTGTGTGTGTGTGTGTGTGCAGGCTGTCCAGAAGAGGAAAGACTGTGATCTTCTCCATCCACCAGCCACGCTACTCCATCTTCAGACAGTTTGACCACCTGACTCTGATGCATAAAGGAGAGGTGGTGTATGCAGGAGCAGCAGGCCAGGCGCTGGAGTACTTCACAGACCTGGGTATGTGTGCGGACGATGGACACGATGATGGGACCTTTTTAAAGATTAAAATGAATCCTGACAAAGAGAGATGTGGTTTTATGTTGGGATCAGGACGACCTGAGTCTTTGATTTTCTCATTAGCGTTAACTTTAATATGTGACCGTGGTGCTATGCTCCTCAGTCGGCAAAAGGTAGATTACCTTCTCCAGGTCGGAGGGGCGGTCCTGCCTCATGTGGAGGAGTTCAAGTGTCTCGTACCTCACCTATGTTTACTAATTTTATCCTCAAACTCTGGACTTTCACACCAAAACATTTATATTTTTACAGGCTACCAAATCGAACCCTTCAACAATCCTGCAGATTTCTTCATGGACATCACCAATGGAGAAGCAAAATCTACATCAGAACCATCTACTGCAGGTAACCATTAACACACACACACACACACACACACACATCCGGAAGTTGGATGTCGGAGCTGGGAATGACGTCACACGAGTTGACGGTGTTCTAGTAAGCAATATATTTTTTTGGAGGATGGTAGGGGAAAGTCCCGCCTCCTTCGCCTCTGATTGGCTAGAAAAGCTGGAAACATCATCACACGCTCAGGCCAAACACGGGCTGTCGGCTCTGTACATCGAACAGAACATCACAGAACATTATCGCACTTCTGAATCTCCTAACCCTAACCCGCGACTGCGATGACGTTTCACAGCCATTAAGAATAACCAATCAGAGCCCAGCACTTCTAGCCAATCAGAGGCGAAGGAGGGCGGGACCTTTCCCTACCATTCTACAAAAAAAAATTCGCTTCCAGTAAACAAGTCGGAAAACCAAGTTGTCGTTAGTTGTTGTTAGCTATACCAGTTGTAGACAAACATAACAGTATTTTACTCTCACAAACACCACAGCGCCGTGTTCACAGTTAGACAAATAAACTACTTATGTAATTTCATAAAAACAGAACAGAAGTGCTAATAAATAAAACATTACGAAAGTTTTCACTGTTGATGCGCTGCGCTGCCATCTTGGATTCTGACGTTGTCGTCAAGTCGAGGTTGATGAGGATCGTCCGACTTCGGGGGGGCGTTCCAGATGAATTTCCGACTCAGAGCTTGGAAATCAAGACTTCTGAGAACAACTGGAACCCAGCATTACTGTCCCTCCACAGGTTGCAGGACTTGCAGGACAACCTCGTTGTGATGACCACACTGACAGGAAGTGATAAAACCATATTTTCATGAAGTAAACACTTTTAAAACTTGATAGATTCAGATGAATCCCAGACGCCGTGATGATGTTTGTCATTATTAAACTGTTTGACCCCTGTGTAAAACAGGTAAAGGTGGTCGTATAACTCTTATCTATATTAAACTATTGTATATGCAGTAAAGAAGTTTGTGTTGGCAAAAGGGGGGTAGGAGCTCGATAAGTTTTAAACTTCATCCTACTCCTTTTCGGACAATGTTGTTGGTTTTCTTTTTCTTCCTGATTTGTATTTTACTGTCTTATTTGATTAAATAATGTTCGAAATAAAAAAAATAAATAAATAAATAAAAAAGTCAGAGGTATAACTGCTCTTGTCTGCGTTTACAGTAGAGAGTAAAAACCCACTGGCGACCCAGTACCGCCAGTCCAAACTGTGCCAGGCTACCCTGGAGGAGCTGGACCACGTGGACCAGAGCATCGCTGGAGGGGCCGGAGGTCAAGACAAGGTGGCTGACTACGTGACATCCTTCTTCTATCAGGTCAGCCATCTCACATCAACATTTATCAACATTAAAAACCGCTGAAGTAACGGCGTGTTTCAGGGCGTCACAGCCTCAGTTGTTCATGAAAAACACAAAGTGACTTTATGACGTTGTGTCTCCGAGTTTAATGACGGTGCCAGCCGGTCTTTACGACTTCAGCTTGGCTGCCCGCTGAATGAACCCTGTTTATAATATCTGTCACCACACCCATATAAAAAAGTCTTTTCTGTGTGTGTGTGTGTGTGTGTGTGTGTGTGTCTGTGTGTGTGTGCGCACGTGTATGTGTGTGTGTGTGAATGTGTGGTAGATGCGTGTGGTGTGCGGCAGGACAGTGCAGAACACTCTGAGGAACCCTCAGACCTCTTACGCCCAGTTGGCTCTGAACATCTTCTTTGCCATTCTGGTGGGACTCATTTATTACCAGATGTCATTAAAGCTGCCGGAGGCCATCCAGAACAGGTACATGACCCCGAACCTGCAGCCAGCCGCGCTCACATACTGGGCCTTTATCAGACCTCTGCAGTCAATACAAAAAAGAAAAAAGAAAAAAGAAAATGTGATTATGAAGATCTCCTCTTTAGAAAAATAAACAGAAAGATTCACTGTTTTCAATATGAAGAAGTGCGAAGGTACGAGGGCTGGAGTCAGTTTATAACTCCAAATGGAGTGGGACGATACGAGCGAGTTTATTGGGCATGAAACTGAAGAGAGGATGACATTTGCTGACATTTCTGCTTAAGTATCCAACAGATAGAGCGATCCTTATCTCTCTCTCTCTCTCTCTCTCTCTCTCTCTCTCTCTCTCTCTCTCTCTCTCTCTCTCCACAACAGGACTGGGGCGTTCTTCTTCCTTATCATCAACATGGTGTTTGGAAACCTCTCTGCTGTTGAACTCTTTATCAACGAGAGAGCGATCTTCATGTGAGTGACAGATAACGGTGATGTAACTGTGTGCTGAAGAGCAGATTTACATGTTTTCCGTCTTCACACAGACATGAATCCCTTTAAAATCTTCATTTAAAGGTGTAATCTGCTGATTTTATTCACAGTGATGTTTGTTAGGAGCTCAAAAGACCATCAGCAGTCAGATTGATTATCACTGAAATATGACTCATCAGAGATTTCCCACCAGTTACAGACATTCTGGATCAATCACAGATCTTTATTAGAGGATATCAGCCTGCTGTGAGAAAACGCCGACTCAGACCGTCAAAAAAAAAAAAAAAGACACTTAAAGGGATATTCCGGCGTGAAATTAATTTAGGGTCAAACCCACTGTAACACCGAGTTAGACCCCCCCTCCAGAGATGAATGTTGTCGACCGCTTGCTTCTCTAGTTATACCAACTTTAGTAACGACCGCAGGATAGAAATACAGAGAGCCACGCCCCCAACCAAAACGCCACTCTGTAGCCACAAATAATGCTCAGAACAGCACCTAACTTCATCAACAGGACATATAGGGTCACAGACATAGTACTAGACACCAAACATCTTTTTAACTTTGACTCATTTCTTTAGCAAAGAGACTAAACACAACTCACCTACTCTCTTCCAGCAGACGCTTGTTCTGCGTATCAAGTGTCAATCATAGATCATCAACTACATATCAACATAGGGGGAGAAACATTTATATTCTGTGTCATTCATTTATAAAGTTTGTCCACAGCTCCATAAGGAGGCGGGGTTTATGACCTATACTGCAGCCCGCCACCAGAGGGCGCTGTTCTCATGGTGGCTTCACCCAGCGAGGAGGCAGACAGCGTTTTCCATTCTATATACAGTCTATGGTTTAGTCTCCTTGCTAAAGAAATGCATCAAAGTTAAAAAGATGTTTGGTGTCTATATATATATATATATATATATATATATATATATATATATATTAGCAGGTTAAAATTCATTTTTATCTCTGGAGGGGGCGGGGTCTAACTCGGTGTTACGGTGTGTTTGACCCTAACTTAATTTTATGCCAGAATATCCCTTTAAGTCTGTACTGAGGGAAAACATACAGAGATCACAGGTGAGGAACCAGCACACCTGACTGAAGTGAGCTAAAGAGGCGCGGTCAGGTCATCGGTCATGACACCAGCTGGTTCATTAACCTGATCTGGGATCTGCTTTAGTCTCTCTGTGTGAGTATATCTGCCTCTTACCTTCAGTTGGTGTGTTGGTACTCCACCTGCTGTCTCCTCCACATTATAAGATAAAGACAGAGGATCGAGGACCACCAACCAAGATGAACAGAGGAGAGAGTTTAGGGGGACATACAGGAGTGCGGCCGCAGGTCGGACGCAAACCCCGGGGTTTTTGGGGCAGGAAGATAAAAGTTTGATGTTCAGCTGTTCAGCATCAGGCTGCGGTTGTGAAGCGTTCATTTTCCTGACTGTTTTAGGGGATTATTATTATGATCAGACATTACTAAAGTGGTCTTTGTTTGTCTGTGTGGACCTGATCTTTCTCATGTGTGTTTTTTACGAGTCACTCAGGAGTCTTTGCTTTGTCTGCCGCAGTCACGAGAACTCCAGCGGTTATTACCGGACCTCCGTCTACTTCCTGTCAAAGATCTTTGCTGACCTCATCCCCAACCGCATCATCCCCATCTTTGTGTTTTCAGCCATCGCCTACTACATGATGGGTGATTATCACCGAGCACTTAGCCTCCACAAACACACACACCACACTGGAGATCAGTCCTCTGTGATCTGCTTCTGTGTTTCTCCACAAATTGACTTGAAGTGATTAAACTGAACAGTGATGCTCTCTGAAGAGATTTGGTTTCTTCTCAGTGGGGTTCCACTTTAGAGACACAAAGTCCAGGTCACGAGGATCTGCCTGAATCCGGTTTTGAAGTCGACTTTTGTTTCACGTTCTCCTTTTGTGTCTCTGCGCTCACCTCTCAGGTTTGAAGCCCGCCTTCACCGCCTTCCTGTGTTTCGCTCTCACCATGTCTTTGGTCAGCCTGGCTGGGGTCGGACTGGCCTTCCTGGTCTCAGCCAGCGTGTCTTCATTCGCCATGGCGAACATCCTCATCGCTCTGCCCTTCGTCTTCATGATGGTGAGATGTAAAGACTCGTTCAGGATCCACATGAGGGTGTGTAATCTCAGCTCTCTTTCACATGTCCTTCCCTCGTCTTTTAGGTCTTTGGTGGTTTTCTTGTCAACCTCAACCACATGCTGAATTGGCTCTCCTGGCTCAAGTGGATCAGTATCTTCAAATATGGACTTGACGTAAGATAGAAGACAGAGGGATGCAGCTTTCAGGGTCAGATTACCTCCATCTTTCTACTGTGAGGAGATTAAATCCAGTTTTTCTTTCTCAGGCTACGTTCATCAACGAGATGGCAGGACAGCTGTTTGAGAGCGGCTCCACCGTGTGAGTACAGAGTCATGATAAAGCTTCTCACTTTAACACAACGACACCCACTCGTTCTGAGTCTCTCTGCTCTGTGCTGCAGCGTCCCCGGGGAGGCCTTCCTGGACATCCAGGGTATCGACTACTCCAGGTGGGGCTTCTGGCAGAACCAGGTGGCTCTGCTGGGAATCACGTTGGTCTGCATGTTCCTGTCCTATGTGCAGCTGCGCCGAATCAACCGCTGGAAATGAAGCACGTCCGCCTGTCCCTGTATCCATGAACCAAGAACTGTCTTTATCTTATTTATTTAACAAGCCTCGACTTCGGGCTATCGTCGAAACCCGAGAGGTGATTTGTTCTTTTGTATGTGGACCAGGTCGAATAAGTACAAGAGACGATAAGGGCCACATGAAGAGGAATAAATGATTACAGGAAGGAGATTCAAGTCGAAATTTCAGGATTAAAGTTGAAATTTTAAGATGAATAAGTTATGTCATTGATGTCAAATTTTCAAGATCAAAATTTTAGTTTCGAGATTCCAAATGTCAAAACGTCATGAATAATGTCGAAATTTAGAGATAAAAAATAACATTTTGAGAATATAGTCAACATTTCAAGATTGAAGCCAAAAAATTTCAAGATTAAAAATCAAAATTATGTCAATAAAGTCAAAATTTTGAGATTACAAAATGTCGAAAATGTTGTGACTTTTGAGATAATTTTTTTTCTGAGAATAAAGTCAAAATTTCAAGATTAAAAACTGAAATATTATCAATAAAGTAAATTTTTTTTTAGTTTAAAAATGTAGATTTCAAGATTAAAGTCGAAATATCTAGATTAAAAACTGAAATATCAATAAAGTCAATTTTTTTAGTTTGAAAATGTAAATTTCAAGATTAAAGTTGAAATGTCAAGAATACAAAATGTTGAAATTTAAGATTAAAAAAATTCAAGATTTAAGTCAAAATTTCGAGATTAGGTTGACATGAATAGAGCTGAAATTTCATGTAATAAATCGAAATTTCAAGATTAAAATAGAAATTATGAGATTGAAGTCGAAATAAGAGTACTAAAGTTGACGCAAATAAAGAAGAGATTTCATGAATAAAGTCATAATGTTGAGATTAACTTTAATAAATCACCACTATTGTCACTCATCACATGTAGAAGAGTTTGTAAAGCTGTTCTTTAGAACTGGATTCAGTAATAAGGAAATCCTCGTTCTTTTAGGGCACAAACACAGTGTGGTCATAAATCTTTGGACTCTGAAAAGACCGAGTCGAGGATTTTGACTCGACAGAAGAAAAAAACAGACAGACTTGAAGGTCTTTAATTTATTATATTTCGACTTTTTTAAATTTCAACTTTAATCTCCAAATGGAAATTAAAAAAATCTCCCTCCTGTAATTATTTTTTTCTCTTCCTGTGGCCCTGATCCTCTTTTGTAAATAAACTCTCCTGAGTGAAAAAACTGAATTTATTTATGATTTAAAATCAAAGCGCCTCTCTGTCTCTTTGTCTCGTCCTCGTAAACAAACACACGTGTTGTAACACTCGAGTCCTCGGTGGATTAGCCGCCTCCAGGCACACCTGGTGTGTGCACGAGGGCGATGTTCGACAACCACCCAGCTGATGTCTAAGTCCTCTCTAATCTCTTTACACTGAGTCCACATGAACCGTGCTGCAGAGGAGATGAGCCTGATCTACATTTTATTATCTACATTACACCAGCATTTTAAAGTACCAGAGAACTCAGAGAGGTTGACCTTTTTTATTTACAGGAGTCTCACAGATTTGTATTGTTACAAACTTCAGGAGAGTTTTACAGAAATAATTATAACTTATTGACAAACTTGATTTCAGGACCAAGAATCATCACATTCCAGCATATAAAGTGTATATTTGTTGTTTGTCATAATGTGTTGTTCATAATCAGTAAAATACCAAGATTAAACTTTTGATTATAAAGGCTGTTTCCTCGTATTTAATGGGAATATCCCACGCACGTGCACACAGAACTTTAATGCGCAAATTACGCAAATTAGCTTTAAGCCAACTCCAGTACAACGATTCAAATGGTTACAGGTATATTTGATATTTTACACGATCCCTTTAAAAACAGGATAAAACAAATAAAACATTAACTCTAGAGTAAAATAAAAAACACTCTTTTATTCTGGTCTTTCTGAAGCACATTGGTCCTGCCCAGCATTTTGGATTACACAGCATTAGGTCAAGCATGTAGGCATGTTAGCAGAGAGGGGCCGCAGGTTCACCCCTCCCTGAGGAGACCCTAAAGAGGACCCCCCCACACAGCTGCAGGTTCAGCTCTGTATCATAAGTCACTTTTAATCTCAGTGGTGAACTGTGTCTCTGATTTATAATCTACAAAGAGACGTTGCTCTAATGTTAACCATGTTGGATTAAAGCATCACTCCCTGCACACAATAACACTGTTGGTGAATCTAAACGCGCAGGGGTCATCGTCACCTTTCCTTTGGCTGGAAAATGATGTTTGAAAACTCTCCAAACAAACGGAAGTGTCTGTTCAGACTTTGTAAAGCCTTTCAAAGAAAAACACGTAGGCATCATGGGAAAGTTAAAAGCTCTAATCCATGGGCATCGTCACGCAGAAACTAACAAACACAAAAACAGAAGCTGCATCTGAACCTCCCTCTTCAGAAACTCTTCACCCCACCTGCGCTCTTACTCAGACTGTTCCCCACTGTCACAGGTGAGTTCTCCAGCCCACGGAGCCACTCTGTACACTTCAGCACCACCCGCTCATCCACACCGTAGTCGTCCTCGTCCTCGTACTCCACATCATCGTACTTGTGTTTCTCGTTCAGCAGTGAGATTTTCACAAACGAGCTGATGTCCGCCAGCTCAGCATCACAGTTGTGTTTAGTTTCCACGCCGTTGTTCTGGGCGGAGTGTCTCTGCGTGGTCTGCTGATGCCTCTTGGAGACGTTCTCCCTCCTGCGCCTCGTCTCTGAAGCGCTCCCAGAAACACTGGCAGTGTTTCTTGAGGCCGAATGTTGACGTCTCTCGCTGTTCCTCCTCTGCAGCAGCAGGACGGCCTCGGGTGTGAGGGTCAGGGTGAAGCGGGCCTCCTCCTGGTGCCTCACTCTGGTCTTCACCTCTGGTTCACTCTTTAAAGAGCTCTGGCTGGTGTGTCTGTGCTGCTGTGGTTTAGAGAGGGACTCCCCTGAGCTGGAGCCGGGGACACTGTCCGTCTGCGATGAAGGGAACAGTCGGTCTCTTCTCTTGGTGTGCAGCTCTGCTCCTGACAAACCTTTGGATGTTTGCAGATGACTCCTGGGTTGACTCTTCTTCCCCAGCTGCTTCAAGTTTGAAGTCAGTCTCTCCTTCACCGAGTTGCCTTTGTCCTCTCTTTGGAGCTTCGCTTTTCCTAAAGTCGGTGCAGACAAAGAGTTGTTGATGTGTTTCTCCCTGTTGGTCAGTCCTGACACGGATCGAGCGATCGACACAGGTGGGATGAACGGCATTTTGGCAATGCACAGGATCAGATAGGAGAGAAGCTCAGTTTTACGCTCAAAGTGTTTAAAGAAAGGAGACGAGAAGGAGACTAAGGAGGAGAGTGATTCACTGAGGGAGGAGAGGTCCTCTGGTGCATCCTCCTCCATGCAGGGGTCAGCTGTACGTCTCCGCTGGGATTCACTCGAGCTCATCTACCCTGGAGTAGCAGAAAGCTTATACCTGAGAGGCAGGAAGGCGGGGCCTGGCGCTCTGAGAAAGGCGTGCACGACCTCAAGATCTGAGGGCTCAAAGATCTAAAATAAACGCACATTTCTAATCCTCGGGACGCACCGTACAAGTGCACATGCAGGCTTAATCCAGAGCGGCTGTCATGATGAGCAGGGAGAAAGTCAGGTGACCATCAGTATCTGCACAGAGACGACTGGAGGAAATGGATTAATCACTAAAACCCAATTCAGCTCAGCGTGATCCTGATCTTTAGTTTGATGGAGAGACAAATAATGAAGTGACTCCAAGTTCATGTACGAACTTCTCCACAGGAAATCCTCTTATTATCTCCATCTAATGTAAAAAACCTGCAGAGTGATTTCCAAACATGACATCCACATGTGTGGAGATAAGTAAATATTCATTAAGCTGCATTCAGTATTTTATGTTTAATTTATTCATTCTAATACAAATTTAAAATATTAAGATTTTAATCGGAGCTCGTAAAAGAATCAAGAAAATCACTTAAAAATAGCTTCAAGTCCCACTACAATCAATTTTTTACTCCTTAAACTGTTCCCAGTGGTCTTTGAATTGTGATTATAAAGTTTTTACCAAGAGTTGTATTACCTGTGTCATTTTCAAAGACTTTTCTTCTGCAGAGCTCCAGTAGCTCATTAACAAGTCACCTCTGAGTCGTGCGCGGAGTCAGCGCTGCTCTGCATACTCCTCCTCATGCTAGCTTGTAGCCTAACATTGCCGGTGTAGTAGAAGAAGCAGGTAACATAGGAGCTATTCAGCTCTGAGACACTAATGTCTTCAAGGACATGATGAAAGTTAATATCATAATTAGCTTTCTTACAATCATTGCAATCTGCTAACACACACACTTGTTCTGCGATCGTCCTCTCTACTTCTCCGAGTCTGGCCTGTACAGCGGTGCTCTGGGGGCGGAGCTTGGATTTGCTACGTTAGAAATCTCACTGTGGCTGAATCTGCTGTTTGGGTCTGCCAGAGATTCACAGAGATTTGAATGCAGAAATACTCAGAAATACAATTTCGCACTTATTTTTCTCATGATGTATCCTGTAGTATCAGAAAAATTAACATGTAGACAACAAGAAAAACCTGATTTTCATCAGAGTGGGTCTGTAAATGGGACGAAAAGAAGCTCTGAGGCTTTGGGAAAGACGTTCTCTAAAATTACAATTTTTTATATTTGACAAAAGTTTTCATTCAGAAGAGAGAATATGTAAATGTTTTATTTGTGTAGCATTCCAAGGTTTAAATATTTTTCAATATCTCCCATCAGTTACATAAGAAAGTTACATTTTAATTATTTCTGGACTCGTTACATCCAAGCTCAAACAAACACATTATTTCTTCTCTTTTTGTTTCGATGATTACAGCTAAGATCTCATAATTTAGAAACATAGAAGAATACTTCATTTGGACTTTAAATAACTTACAAACTGAATCGATCCTGTGTATGTCAGTATCTGAGCAGCTGTCTGATCAGAACCTCAGAGAAAATCTAGGAGGCTGAGAATGACAAGACAAGCTGGAGTCCACTCCTATCACAGCTGGACTTCAGTAACACCTCAGCAGAGTCGGGGGCTGAGGAACACGACTGTTCTTGACAAAGAAGCCCAGACTAAACAGAGTCTGTTTCCAGGAACACACTTTTCAGAAGTTTGATATTTTTGTGCAAATAATGAAATTTTATTTTATTTTGCATGTCATGAAAATTAGATTATAAAAGTTTGTCTTTATGAATTTCAAGAAAAAAAAATTCTCCTTCACTATATTCTAATTAAATGAGATGTGCCACTTGCTTGGAGCTAATGGATAATTTCAGGGTTCCTACACAGTTGGAACTTCCATACTTTTCCATACCCCACTTTTTTGAATTATCTTGGAAATACCGACTTTTATATTTTTAGAAAACAGTATTTTAGAACTTTGGTAATAGTCTTTATACTACATACTTTATTTTTCATTTACCATACTTTTTAGGACCTGGAAACTGATAAAACTACTTCCATACTTTTCCATACCTGCGTAGGAACACCGTATTTTTTTACACAACAATGCATGAACATTTGTTGCCACAGAAAAACATTTATTTGAAAGTTTTTGTTACAAAACATGATAAAAAAAATCAGAGTTAAAAATCTCAGAACTGTAAACAATAGGGACTACTGGGTTTCTCCTAATATATTATACATTCAAACACAATCTTCACATTCAAGTCATCCTGACTGACTCTAAAACACTCACATTCATTTCACTGTGATCATCAGTTTGGACCTTTGCTGCGATAAGAAGTCGAGTCATATCAGCGTTGAATCACAGCAGGTCCTCTTGTGCACATGAAGGACCCGTCGGCAGCGGGGACACGTGTGAAAGGCGTCCTTGAAACGGTTCACAAAAAACGGGATCAGACAGCATCCAAACAGCAACCTGGGAGACGGAAACAACATCAATATCTGCAGCTTGACTGTGTGTTTGTGAGCGTGTGCAGGGTGATTGATGCTGGGTAATTAGATTAAACACAGAGGGCAGTTTGTATGAGTCTGTTCTCACCCGCATAACACAAACACCAGACACATGAGCCACGCGAAAGTGCCGACCTGGTAGGTGACCTGTGTGGTGACCTGAGTCTGACAGGACGGGCAGGTTGTCAGAGCCGGGTAGCGGTGCAGCTGAGTTTCATAGCTCACAAACTTTGGTCTAGGAGTAGACAGAGCACCTACTAGAGAGAAAGGACAAAGAAGGATAAAAAACACTCACATCTAAACTGTGATACCAGTGATAAAAACCACCGAAATGGCTGTTGTGGAAAGTTTGTACTGAAATCTAAAGTGAACAAAAGGTGAAACTCAAGCCCAGACTGTCAGAATGGAGGGAGATTAAGTGTGCTCATACCTTGTACAGGTGTGTTGTTCTGGGTGGAGCAGGCAACTCCAGGGGAAAAGGAGAAGGACGGAGGTGGTGGAGGGGTGAAAGGAGAGTGAATGTGGTACACTGACACGTGATGTCCTGTCTGACTTTCATCTGAAAAAAGTTGATGTTACATTCGTTTGTGGAGGGAAAACAGATGTGTAACACGAACAGTTTGAGAGAGGACTTTACCTGGTAAGAAGTAAGGTGGAGGTGTAGGAAATGGCTCATCCACCTTTGACAATGACTCCATTCTCAACATTTAGGTTTTGCAGCTTTTACAGGAAAAATGAGGGTGTGAGTGGGTGTTGATGTCTGCAGCTAGCAGGACTTGAGCTGCAGATCCACCAGGTGCAATGCAGAGAAGATAATTGTCCCCTTCTCTGATTGGTCCATGAGTTGAATGACCTTAAAAGTGATAGTCCGGCTGAAATAAGAGAGATTACTTTGAGTGTTATTTATTTGATTCAGATCTAATTGAATTTCTTAAATTTTAAAAGATTCAGATTAACTTGTAAACTAAATCTTTTTGTTGAAAAATCCAGTCCAGTGAGTCAGGTCGAGTCCTCAGGTCTTCAGGAAGTTCTCTGTTAACATTCCCTAAAGTTAAAACTAAAACATAAGGTGAGACATCTTTTTATTAATATGGCCCCCATCTATGGAACGGCTTACCTGAAGACCTGAGGACTGAAACTAGTCTTAATGACTTTAAAACCAAACTCAAAACATACCTTTTTAGTCTCAATTTTATATCATTAACTTTGTTTAGGTGCTCTATGACTACATGTTAAAGCACTTTGTAAACTGTTTTTTAAAAGTCCTATACAAATGAAGTTATTATTATGGCACTTTCCCCCCTCTCTTTGGACATTGCACAGTTAAAAATAAAAGAAAACTACTTTAATTTGTCATGTATTGTACTATTTTGATATTTTGGGGACAAGTATTTTTTCTTGTGTATATTATTTCGGGTAAAAATCACTAATGTTACTAATTTTAGTGTTCTGAGGTTAAACAAAACAATAATTCATCAACAGGTAAGCATAAAGGTGAGGCCTGGCCCGGGGTTGTGGGTCCCTCCCCGGTCTCAGTTTGCTGAAGTTTCCGCCCTGGATCAGCCCCTGCCCTGCTGATTTACGGCTAAACTATGCATTAGATGAGGGTGTTTTTGTGTTTCTGACTGAAAACAGGTTGGGCCACTTTTCTGTGTTTCTATTTGAACCACTAGAGGAGCTCTTTCGTGCTCTCGTCGTAGTCGGTGTCCGGGACTTCGCCGTGGATTTTCACTTGAATGTATCAGCTAGCGTGATGATGCTAAGCTAGCTGTCAGCCCAGGCATCCACGGGTCTCGCCGCCGAGTTTAGCTGCCGGATGCTCCCGGTCGTATCCTACTGGTCGTCTTGACATTCCCTCAACATTCCCGGACGAATTCGTGTCGACTGCCCAGAGTCCGCGAATTCAGGTCCATTCCTGATCGAACCTTTTCCCCGCTAGCCTAACTTAGCTCGCCGGCTAACGAGGGTGCAGACTCGAAGAACCGGACTGACGAGGTGAGTTAGCATGAGCGGCTAGCGGAATTTACGGCTCAGGGAGCGGCTATCTACTCGAGTAAAGGCATCCCTAACGAAGAAAAAACGAGGTGTGATGTGGTAAAAGAAGGCCTGCTGGTGAATTCATGCTCAGAAACACATATTTAATTCTCTCGGTTTACCAGTGAGTCTGCAAGGCCCGCGAAACACCGGCGAGCTGTTAGCATTAGCTGTTAGCAGTTAGTCCACCCTGATAGGATCGGTGGGAGTCAGTTTACTGGGAAAAACTAACCGAGTCATGATTATATTAGAGTTACCTACAAAGTAAAGCAACTCCGGGTCTGAAAATCATTTAATAAAACATGCCACTAAAAATAAACTGATAATAAGGTGGAATTAAGGTTGCTAATGTTAGCTTGATGATTTTATTTAGCTAACAAAACGTTATGGTTGGTTTATTAAAGGAGTATTTCGCATTATTTAATCAGTGTATTCTAGACAACACCTCCTGTAGAAGGGTGTCTCCAACATCATGGTTAGAAACAGAACAGTGAGCCTGTCTTCGAAGTTACTGAATATTTAATTTTTTTTACAGCCGACAGGAGCAAAGTTCAGATGACTTTGTCGCTCCTCTCTACTGCTGAACTAAGTTTTTGTTGTTGTGTGACTTCGCAGAGTTCCACTTAAGGACCACACCCAGACAACATGTCCCTTCATCAGTTTCTGTTGGAACCCATCACCTGCCACGCGTGGAACCGCGACAGGACACGTAAGTCTTCGATAACACCCTATAGGTCTGTGTATTATTATCCGTCCATTCAATTATTCCATTCAGTATTGTAAATGAAAAATGAGGGAAAAGAGTCAATATTTTGTCAATTTGTTTTTCTGTTTAACCAAAAAGAAAAAAAAAGTGTTTGTTTTCGCATTTTCAGCTCATAACATGAATATATAATAGAGAAGGAAATGAAAATGAAATAATAAATCTAATTTACAATTATTAATTTTGAGTGCGCCTGTTTTGAGTATACGTCATAGACTGTATATACTATGGACAACTTGGTTCCGCCTCCCGTCAGTATACAGATTTGAAGCCAAAAAGCTCTCGGTATTTCGAAGATTTCTCTTCATTTCCTGAAACCAACATCGCTCAGTAGCATTATGCGCATTCGGCGGGAGAGTTGCTGTGATGACGCTCGGCTCAAACAGCGTATCCCCCTGGTGAGCTATGCAATTTGAAAAACAAGTAAACAAAATATTGACCTGTTTTTTAGTTTTTCTTTCACTAAATTGAATGGAATAATTGAATGGACGGATAATACACAGACCCATCCCTCATTTGAATGAACCACCACCAACTCTTACTCTAAATACCAGGCCTGAATGGTGACTGTGGTGCCATTAATTACCAATACTAAAGCTGATGTGGAGTTTCAGCCCTAAAATTACACTATTCCATGCACTATTTTCTTTCTCTTTTTTTTTTGACATAATATTTAGTTTTATTTTCATGTGATCACACATAAATCATATTAACACATAAATTCAAGATAAAGCAGAAAGAAGAGAAAAAAAAAAGTGCAACGTAACCCTTAATTCAAGACGAGCACCCAAGTATACATATTTACAAGAGTACGTATGCATATACACACAGACTATTTTCAAGATTGTTAAACTTGGATTTAAAGTGTATAAGGATGGACCCTGAAATAGTTAAAAAATCGACCCTGAACATGTTGTTTATTATTTATAGTCATCCTCTGTTTTTATCATTTTCAAATTTTTTAAGGCCTGTCCACATCTTCAGTAAATACCTTAAATTCTCTAATAGGGATGCACAAAAAATCTCTGCTGATGTCCTATATGTTCACATTTTTTCTCATTTTCTCTGATACTGTTAAACACAACTAGCTCTATATGTAACTATAAACACCAGTTTAATTTAATCTAGTTAAACAGCTCTTTTATAAATCACACTTTTTTTGCTGGCATGATCAAACAGGTGATTTTTTTGGGTGGTGGTGGTGTACTGGAGTGTGTTAAATTGAAATATGTTCTTGTATATTGGGATCTCCCTTACCAAGCCTGAGGGGAGTGTAATATAAGGAGCATGTTCAGGTTTGTGCGCTCTAGTACACCGCCGAGGGATGATTTAAAGACCAATCCTCACCTGTCTGACTGTGTAAAAAATATAAATATAGAAACCTTGCTGAAAAAGAATTATTGATAGAACTGTCATATTGGGTTACACTAGGTTTCTCATGTGTTTGTAATGTGGCAGGTCAGTGTATATATATATATGTACCCACCTTTTTTTCATTGTATGGAATAGCGAGTATCTCCTCAGCTAGAATTCATCTGTCAGTCATATTGTTGCAGCGTAGACCATCACCTGCTGATATCCATGTTATGACTTTATTGTTGACTCTACAACCATTTCGCCCTTGTAGCGGTCTCTTCTGCAGCTGTATCTGTCTGAGCACCTGTGCACCTTTTATTGCACTATTTTTGTTCTTTTTGTATTCAATAAAAATGTTAAATTTAAGTAGTAGTCAAGATGTTAGTGTTTAAGTTTTTGTGCTACCTTTTATTGAACTTGTCCCTCTGCACACACTTGACTGATAAATCTGATTTAAAGAGTGATTTTAATTATTTCAGCTCAAGTTTAGATAGAAAAATAAAATACGTACGTCTCTAAAACCTGCTTCTTTTTAATCTCCTCTCCCTCCAGAAATCGCCATCAGTCCCAATAACCATGAAGTCCATATCTACAAGAAGAGTGGTAACCAGTGGGTTAAGACTCATGAACTGAAGGAGCACAATGGACACATAACAGGTACTTCTCACCCTCATTGTCAGTGAATAATGGGATGTTTCATTTCTTTGTGTCCCTGTGACAAACCCTGACTCATTCTAAACAAGAGCGGATTAAACCACCATTGTTCATTCGATTCACTTCATTCCCAGGAATCTTACTGGTATTTTCTTGAACTTAGTGGTTGTAACGACGGTCAGTCAGTGACGACTCTTCCTGTGTGTTTACAGGTATCGACTGGGCTCCCAAAAGTGACCGTATAGTGACATGTGGAGCAGACCGTAACGCCTACGTGTGGTCCCAGAAAGAGGGGGTATGGAAGCCCACACTGGTCATCCTCAGGATCAACCGAGCAGCCACCTTCGTCAAGTGGTCCCCACTGGAGAACAAGTTTGCAGTGGGCAGCGGTGCTCGACTCATCTCTGTCTGCTACTTTGAGTCTGAGAACGACTGGTGAGAGTTTTTAGGAAATCTTGATTTCTGCTTTTAAATATGACATCTGTGGAAACTTTTAAGAGTATCAATCAGTTCTTTTAACACCTTTTTGTATTTTAAAAAAAAAAGTGTTTTTATTTACAGTATCTCCTTTAGACACATTGACAACCCTGAAGTTTTTCCTTTCATCCCCTGGTTGAATCTGTCAACAAAGATCCAGTCCAGCAGTAGAAAGATTTACGACTCTAAACACTGAACCACTCGGTCTTATTCATTCTGGCCCATGAAATGTAGACAATAAAGACAGAAGTGAAGTTTTGGTGAACTTCTAAAATTGTTCCCGTCTCTGAGCCGTGGATTTGTTCTTGTATGCAGTAGAAGTTTTTTTTATGAACACATCTGCGGGTGTTTTTTATTTAATTTTATTGTTTTTAATGTTTCAGGTGGGTGAGCAAGCACATCAAGAAGCCCATCCGCTCCACCATCCTCAGCCTGGACTGGCATCCCAACAACATCTTGCTGGCTGCTGGATCCTGTGACTTCAAATGCAGGTGAGAAAAAAACGAATGACTGCTCGAAATCCTCCCATCATTCTCGCTCTTTTTTTTTTTGCTTATTCCATACTCACGTTTTTTTCCTGCTCTTCTCTTCTCTTCTCACCCCTCCCCCTCGGGCCTCCAGGGTGTTCTCAGCCTACATTAAGGAGGTGGAAGAGAAACCAGGCCCCACACCCTGGGGCAGCAAGATGCCATTTGGGGCTGTGTTAGCAGAATTTGGAGGAGCGGGTCTGTATCCGTGTCTTTGTGTACGACAGTAAAAATGCTCTTTCCTACAGAGTCCCTTTAGTCTAATTGGATCTGCTCTTTCATGCGCTCTGTGTCGGTTAGGTGGAGGGGGTTGGGTCCATTCAGTCTCTTTCTCAGCCTCTGGGAACCGCCTGGCCTGGGTCAGCCACGACAGCACTGTCACTGTGGTGGACAGCTCAAAGACTGCCAGGTATGTCCAAAGAAAACTCTTAGAGAGCTCAATCAAATCCAACCGATGAGGCATTCCTGCTTTACTCTGTGTGTTACTGCCACCTGTGGAGGGTTCCAGTTTATCGAACTAGTCTGAGTTTCTCCGAACCATCCCCACGTTCTGTCGCTCAAAAACAGACTCAGCTGAAGGCGGAGGGGTCCTGCCTCTGCAAGTCAACGACTTTGCAAAACTGCTCGCTACTGCCGCTCAGATGGAGTGGAGAACCACGAGAAGAGTCTCTAAAAAATGTGATTATTGGGCACACTGAACATAAAGACAGTAATCTGTGTTTCCTCTAGCTTTTCTACTTTGGCAGGGCAGGGGGGAGGATGATGTATGTCTACGTCATGCAGGGTGGAGGGAGATGAGCCAGCGCTGTTTTCAGGGCTAGCACAAATTGATAGGACTACAAGAGACTGTGTGGCGTCCGCATGACTACCGTCTTTTTTGCAGGAATGTTCAGTTGCGGTGCTCAACGTTCAGGGACAGTTCGATGCTCCAAGACCAGTTTTTTTTAAATGGTTTTGTTGGCGGCAAACATGATGGAAAGAAGCCAGAGTCCCGGGTTGTCAAAACCATCCTGCGCAAAACTGGCAGGGTATGAGCGGCGAGCGCTCGCGACCAGAATACCAGAATCAGTGGTGCTGACATGCCGCGCCTCTGAACTACGCGGCGCGGCATGTCAGCACGCGTTTATGTTGTGAGATGGAGCGAGCGGAGAGGAACAGTTTGAACAGATTGAAAGCTTTAGAGTCTGAAATTGCACAAATTATAGTTTAATAGGTCGTTCTGATAAAAATAAAAATGTATGTATTATTCTACAACTTCAATTTCTGTGTTGGGATCTCGTTGGCAGGGCGGGGCGCCGAATACACTCAAGGGGAAACACTGGTGATGGTCAGGACAACTGTGAAATTCTGGTTCAGATCATTAAAACTGACAGGAGTGTTAATCTCCTGAACCATGAGGGATGAGATGGAGGGATTAGTCTTTCAGATTAACAGAGTTATGATAAGTGGGTGAATGAGATTCAATATTCTGAATTATCTGAAATTTGAGTCCCACACAGTCATGATGAAATAGATCACAGAGGAACTTCTCCAGGTGTGTTTGGTGATCTGGTCGTTGGTCTCTGATCATGTTCTCTCTGTGTGTGAGTGAGGTAAACAGCAGGCGAGTCGGCTCCAGAGCCACACTTACATAATAATGATACGCTGTTGTCAACAAAGTGCAGGTGACATAAATTGCAGAGGCAGTGATAAAAACGAGCTCAGACTGGAAACCTGCACCGACAGCAGCTTTAAAAAAAAAAAACAGTTTTAATCTTTGAGGTTTTGATCGAACGACACAAACGTTCAAATGTTCTCAGCAGGATGACGTCTGACTGATTTTTGTGTTTTCAGTCCTTCACAGCTGAAGACGGAGTTCCTCCCCCTCCTCAGCGTCATTTTTGTTTCAGAGAACAGTCTAGTAGCTGCGGTAAGAAGACGCACGCACACACACACACACACACACATACAGCGAGTGATGGATGTTAATGGAAACGCCTCCGTCTGCGTCTTCAGGGCCACGACTGCTGCCCCATGCTGTTCCGATGCGACGATGGTGGAACGCTGACATTTGTGTCCAAGCTCGACCTCCCCAAGCAGAGCATCCAGAGGAACATCTCGGCTATGGAGCGCTTCAGGAACATGGACAAGAGAGCCACCACCGAGGACCGCAACACTGCCCTGGACACACTGCACCAGAACAGCATCACGTAAGTCCCTCAGGATCAGCGTACATAAAAGTACCTTTTGAAAAGTTCAGAAAAGGGTTTTCACTGAACGTCACGTACTGCAGGAGCTCATTTGAACCCAAGTCTGCCGTGATCCAGATTCAGTGTTTTTGCTGTCTGACTGTGGAGAGGATAGGACAGTGGGTAGAGAGGGACACAGAGCGAGGGCGGGGAACGACGTGCCTCAGGCTGGAAGTGAATCCAGGCCGACCGCTCCAGGCGTCACCTCTGTATATGGGACACACGCTCGTACCTCCAGGCCAGCAGCGCCCCCTGTCACAGTCTGACTCTGTACACATAATGAAGTTCAAGAACCTCACATTGTAGTTTTCTGTTGTTGTTCCTCACTGGATTTTAAGGCTGAAACTAACGACTATTTTAATCGTGTGATTTTGAGTTTTTTCTTAAACTTCCTGTGAGGAACTTTTAACTCGATTTGAAAAAATCTCTCGTTTCTGCTGATGTCTCCCCGTCACCTTTAACAGCGAATGAGCCCATCTGTGTGAAGATAAGTTATTTCCAAACGGGAGCGAGTGGTCGGGTCGGGACCACAAACGAAATGTTTTACGGCACTCAGACCAGAGACAACACACGCATTTTTTCTCTTTATTCTGCACTAAAAAAAAAAACACACATATTACTGTCACTACACAAACGTCTTACAGCAGGAGACTCCTGCAGACACCGTGTCATGCTAAAGCTGCAGAAGCTCCTCCACACCGGAGACAGACACAGACAGACAGACAGACAGACAGACAGACAGACAGACAGACAGACAGACAGTCCGTAGTAGCCGCCAAAATCAACAGAAAATAAAAACTCACCCCTTTCCCTCAAAACCCCGTCTTCTACTGGATATTCCTGTTACTGTGCTTAAATATCAAATTCTGGAGCGAAAACAAAAGTAAAAAAAAAAGTGGGTGCTGTCATTCAGGTTCTTGAAATATATAAGACGTTGAGAAATAAAAGTTTAGGAAGAAAATAAGTTAAATGAACTACTGTAGGTGAAGAGAAATACAAATGTAGACAAGTTGCTGGAAACTGAAAAAGTCCGTAAAAGAGGTAAGAATTTAAATTGTATGATTATAAAACATCACAGAAATATATTTCAAAAAGAAAACAACTAGAAGGGGAGAGCGCTGATTCAAAATGTTGAGAGTTTCTGAATGTAGTCCAGAAAAGGTCCCAAACCTTTTTGAATTTTCTGTCATGACCTGCAACCGAGGAACGAATCTTCTCAAGGTCTAAACAACCAAACTTTAGAGGTTTTTAAGCGCGTACTCGTATCTGCTGCCATGTTTGAATACCCTACCTCTCGGCAGAGACGCTGTTGCACATGTGAGATTATAGTGAAGTAAGATGCCTCACTTCACTGGAAAAAAACACGTCTGGCCACAATAGTGGACGATGGAATAGATTGTCGACTTTTCATGATCGATTTTTGTCGACTAATCGTCGCCGCCCTACTGACTTTCTTTCTTCATGAGTTTTTCTGAATGTCTGTGAGGATCAGGATGTTTCTTTCCCATCACAGGTGACTGTGACTTTAATAATAACAAACACGACTTTGAACCCTTTTTAAAGTTTATCATATGTCTTCTCTTCAGCCAAGTGTCTATCTATGAGGGAGACAAAAGGGATTGTCGCAAGTTCTGCACCACAGGCATCGACGGAGCAATGACCATTTGGGACTTTAAGGTACAGACGCACACAGACGCACACTGACACACACTGACACACACACCCAGACCCTCTTCGGAGGTCTCTCTCTCTTCAGCTCTGACTCCTCTGTGTGTGTCTGTGTTTCCTCCTCCAGAGTCTAGAAGCTTCTATCCAGGGTCTCCGCATCATGTGAAGAAATCTCGTGAATGAATGAAGAGACGCTGCGGCCTCACTTCTCCCCCCTCGCCCCGCCCCCTTCCCCGCCTCCCGACCCCGCCCCCCTCTGCTCCTGCGACGCAGCCAGTAACACACATAACTGACCACCTTATCGAGTGTCTGCTGAAGCACTGATCAGACCATAACGCACTCTCCGTGAGTGTGAGAAAACACTATCAAACACACACACTAAAGTAAACAAACACGCACACACACACACACACACACACACACTCTGAGCTGACGTGTGACATCACTGTTGATTTTTTTTTCGTTTGTTTTTAAATGAAGGTTAACCAGGTGTCAAAGTGAGAAGGTCCTCTGACACGTATTAAAACGTGACGTGAAATGTGTGTTTTTATGTTCTCTAACCTCCTGTACCAAAAGTTCGACACTAAGAGGTGCGTTTTATCCAAAAATCAGCCTGTTTTTCCACACAGATTAACCCCAACACCATCTCTGGATATGAACGGTTAGAAGATCGGAGGGTGTGATGTTTTATCCTTCAGGATCCTGATACTCAGAGCTGGTGTTGCTGGTTAGCTGTAGGGAGCCGTTCAGGATCTGATGGTGGAGAGAGAAAGCGGCTGTCTGAACTCTGTGCGGACAGAGTCACGGCAGCACTAGGCTCTGTAGCTACTTCACTAAAACCACACAAGATGGAGGATTTCTATGTAACTGATCATGAGGTAGACATGAAATAAAGATAAAATACATTTACAGTACTCAAGCTCCTCGACTGCTCTCTTCCTTTGTCACCGTGTAAGTCAGTGTGTTCAGTTCTTCTCCCAGTTTCAGAGGATCTGCTGGATGGTCAGAGGAAAATGATCATTTGTGCCAACCCTGTGATTCCTGACTGCACTGATTACTGGGCGGGTCGAGTACAACGAGGAGGAAGGAGCTGGAGAAGAAACCCTTGAAATGTCAGCGCTCCTCTATGATCACGTTGGCGCTTCTCTGGGCTGCAGCTGAATCAGAGACTGGGACCGTGCGAGTGTGTGGCAGGTGTGCACTATCGTCAGTCAGTCATGAAAACACAGGGAGGTGAAGGGAATGACGTTTATTTGAAGTCATACAAATGACCAGAGCAAAAAAAACACTTATCTAGGGTGACCATATTCTGAGGCATGGGGGGCGGAGTCACGGAGTTGTGCTTGTTAAGTTTTGAGGGTTTTTTACGCGCTTCTAACTCAGTAAGTCCACGTAACACAAACTCAAAACTCCGGACATTTGAAGGATTTTGTAAACTCCCCCGGACAAAGCAAGACAGCCCCCCGAAAAAAGAGGACATATGATCACCCTAAATGAGACAAACTTGAAGTTGATAAAAGATACATGAGTTTTCTCTGCTGGTTATGTAACAGACTGAGATACTGGGATTCCACCGCATGCAGATCTGCTAAAACAAACAACAAAAAAGAGTCGGAAAAAAATTGGGGAAAAAATACACCAAAAAAAACAGAAAAGACACATGATATTTTGAAAAAAGAAAAGAAAAAAAATGACCCAAAATTAAAAAAGGAAGGAAATATTTTGAAAAAAAAGACAAGAATGAAAAATATTCCGAAAAACAGAAAAGAAGAAAAAATAAATATGGAAAAAGAAAAAAATATTCCAAAAGATAAAAAAGAAAGAAATATTCTAAAAAAAAAAAACAGTGAAGAAAAAAGTGTAACAAAAAACAGATGTTTTGAAAAACGAATAAAAAAAATTACTGTGAAAAACAGAAGATTAACATATTCAGAAAAACAAAAGAAATTACACTAAAAAAGTAAAGAAAAAATATTACAAATAACAAAAGAAAAAATATCTGAAAAACAGAAAAAATTGTGAAAAACAAAAGAAAAAAAAAATTCAGAAAAACAGAAAATTTTTTTTTCCAAAAATTTGAAAAGAAAAAAAAAATTACTCTGAAAAACAGAAAAGAATAAATTATTGCAAAAAAACAGAAAAGAATAAAAAATTACTCTAAAAATAGTAAAGAAAAAAAATACAAAAAGCAGAAAAGGAAAAAAAATCTAAAAAATAGCAAAGAATAAAATTAATCTGAAAAACAAAAGACAAAAAATATTTATAAAAACAAAATACTCTGAAAAACAGAAAAAAGTTACTTTGAAAAACAGTAAAGAAAAAAATATTACAAAAAAACAGAAAAGAAATAAAAATATATCTAAAAAACAGCTCTTTTTTGGTGACTGCAGTAGGCTTCCGTACTTTTCTGGTTTTCTGAGTGCAGTGCTGTTACAGCATCTGAACTTCCTCTTTGAAAAAATGACCTCATGGCAGCTCTCCCCCCTCGTACTGGTTCATATGAAGTTTCATTTGAAGCAGCTTCAGGTTAAAAACACCAGACTACGCTTGTTTTAAAGTTTAAGTGGGTTTTTCTAACTGTTCAGAACTTTTAGAGAACTTGAGGATGATTCAAAACTTTTCCCTAAAGTCTCCTCCCCTCCCCTCCTGTCCCCTCCCCTCCCTGCAGCTCCCCTCTCCCCCCTCCTCCTGTCCTTGTTCCTCTTTCTTTATGCAGAAGTGCTCAGAAGTCCCTCCCCCTCTTTCTGTGTCTTTCATGCTTCACGTTTTTTTTTCTCCCCCTCAGCTTCTACTTCCTTCAGAAGGTTGTATTGTGTCCATGCTCCTCCCTCTTTCTCCTTTAACTGCTGCAGAAAAAAAAGCTCTTCACCTCTGCTCCTCTTTGTTCCTCTGAAGAATAAAAAGTTTGCTCCACTTCTTTCACATTTTTGAAACCTTACACCCCTGATTTTTTCTCCTCCCTTCAGCAGAGGCCGGCACAGACTTCCTGTATAGTTCTTCCTTCATACTCTTCACTGTACCCTCCTCCTCCTCCTCCTCCTCCCCCACTGACCTCTCCTCCCTCCCTCCCTCTCTTCAGCTCACCCTCTCTCTTCCTGAGCTCACTCTGTCGCTGGCGTTCGTGTTGACTGGCCAGAGTCCGCGAGCTGAACGCCACCATCATCTCCGTCTGATCCGCCGCCTTCCTCCCTCAGCCTCTCCCTTTGTCTCTCTCTGTCTCTCTCTCTCTTTTTCTGTCACTGCAGCTCCTCACACGTTCATCTCTGTCCAGCCCTCAGGGTAAGTAGTCCAGAAAATATTTCACACTTGACTGAGTCTGCTCACACACACACACACACACACTTGGTGAGTGTATTGCAGGTTGAGGGAGAAGTGTGTAACAGGTACTTTAAAGCTCAAACTCCCTCGGAGAGCAGAGTGAGGATGTAACTCTGGGACAGTATGATGGAGATGTTCCTCCTCTCTCCCTGCTGCTGCTGCTGTAAAGTTAGTTTAAGGTGGGGGTTGTTTCATGTGTGTTACCCTTGACCTCCATCATTCCTCTCATTCCTCTCAGAGTCTGGATTTGGTTAGCTTTACAGAGATTTGTTCAGGATGTGCAGAAAAGTTCATCTGAGTTCATAGTTTGACTTTTTAAACTGTTTCGAACATCCAAATCGTATTTTCTCATTTGCGTTTTCTTCCTCATCTCATTTTTGGACTTCTGTTTTTTTCCAGAGCCCACCAGCCGCTGGTTCCTCACACCACTTCCTGGTCCGTGTTCGAACTTCTGATTGGCCATGGCGTACCATAGCTTCCTGCTGGAACCAATTAGCTGCCACGCCTGGAACAAAGATCGGACCCGTGAGTCTGCCCCGCCGTCTCTGATTGGCTGCTGGCTTTCTGTTACAAACGGTTTAAATCACACACACACACACACACACACACACACACACACATCATGGAAGATCTTGCTAACTCTTGAGTGTCCAAGTCCTGCATTAGACGGAGGTTTGCGATTGGCTCCCAGGTGGGTGAAGGTATTTCCTGTTTCCTGTAACGGTGAGGGCGGCGACTCGGAGGCCTTTTGAGAGAGGCTCTTGTGCTCCGTTAGCTGCAGGAAACTGAGGCCATATTTGGTCGTTTTGATCTGAGCTTCAGTTTCTGGGCAGAGCGGATGTAACAGGCGGCTGTGGTCGAGTCCTTGAGTCATACAGTTGTAGTTTCACTCAACTTGCAAGCTGCACACTAAAGTTCGCTCCAGTTAGAGGCTGAACAAAAATGCACAGAGAAGCACCCCCACTGCTGCTACACACACACACACACACACACACGCATGCACACGTGCACACACAGCTTCTGACTCATCTGCTGACTAAAACATGTGCAGGGTTTGCTACAACACCATGGGAAGAAAGGTCGCACATTGTCTATTTAAAGAAACCGTGTGTGTGTGTGTGTGTGTGTGTGTGTGTGTGTGTTGCCTGCAGGCTGATACATACTGTATTTATCTAGTTTCCTCCGCTCAGCTGATCGCTCCAACATAAACTCCTCCCCTTCGATCTTTGGACTTTGTCCTCACACTGATGTATTTTCTCTTTATTCGCTTCACAGCTCTCCTCTCTGTTTCCTCTCCTCGTACCTGATCTCTCTGAATTTGTCTTTTTTCTTTGCGCTTCAGAAATCGCCCTCTGCCCAAACAACCACGAGGTCCACATCTACAAGAAGGATGGGACCAAGTGGAGCAAGATCCATGAGCTGAAAGAGCACAACGGGCAGGTGACAGGTGAGAGGGACCCCACTCCTGTCTCTGTTTGTAGGAGGAACAGGAGCTTCAGAGACTCGAACCGACCGAAGAAACACAAAACAAACAAAGAAACACAAAACAAACAAAGAAACACAAATACACAAACCTTCAACTCTACACCTACTGAGCATGTGCACACAGAGGCTACAGTCCTCATCACAACAGACTGGTTTTGACTCCTGGCCAGAGCCCTTTGCTGCATGTCACCCCTGCTCTCTCACACACACACACACGCACACACACACACACACACACACACACACACACACACACACACACACACACACACACACACACACACACACACACAGGCACATAAACATTTCCTGTCTCTCCTCGGCTGTCTAATCTAGGACAAAATACCCAAAAACAAACACAGAGAGAGAAACAGCTCTTTACAAGTTTTTATAACAAAGCTGTTTGACTGTGAGGGCTGTAATTTAGTTAAAATACAGGATTAATTTTAATTTTTTAATTTTTTTTTTTTACTTTAAACAAGCAAAAAAAAGGAAAGAGACAAAAACATACGAAAGATAAAGAGAAAAAAATAATTACAGGAGGGAGATTTTTTTTTTATTTCCATTTTAAGATTAAAGTCGAAATTTAAAAAATAAAAAGTTTTTAAAATTTCAAGATCAAAATTTTAAAAAGTCGAAATGAAATTCTGTATGGCTTAAATTTGTCGTCGCCATCCATGTGCCAGAGCGCATTGGGTCCTCGGTTTAAGTAATGCCTGCACCTCAGATGTCAGGCGAAATTTCGACTTTATTCATGTTGAATTTAGTCTTGGAATTTTAACTTTAATCTCGAAATTTAAATTTGATTCATGAAATTGACTTTATTCTGGAAATGTCGAATCATGAAAATATGGTCCAGTTAGACGGCTTTAAAACCGAAGCATCACGTTTACACTGCAGATCAAGGAAGTCTGAGGAAGGCGTCTGTTTTTCTGAAAATGTTGAACTACTCCTTTAAAACCACAGCTGTAAACACTGACAGGTGTGTCTCCCTCACAGGTATAGACTGGGCCCCTGACAGTAACCGTATCGTAACCTGTGGAGCCGACCGTAACGCCTACGTGTGGACCCTCAAAGAGGGCGCGTGGAAGCCCACCCTGGTCATCCTCAGGATCAACCGCGCCGCTCGCTGTGTGAAGTGGTCGCCACGAGAGAACAAGTTCGCCGTGGGCAGCGGCTCTCGCCTCATCTCCATCTGCTACTTTGAGCAGGAAAACGACTGGTGAGGTTTTTTTTCTCCCACTAATTGACGAGAAAAACGGCGTGTGATAATCCTGAACTTCACTCACGGGGTCTTCTGGTGTTTCTGCCTTCAGGTGGGTTTGTAAGCACATCAAGAAGCCGATCCGCTCCACCATCCTGAGTCTGGACTGGCATCCCAACAATGTCCTCCTGGCTGCAGGGTCATGTGACTTCAAATGCAGGTACCAGACGACCACGAGAGATTTTTGTTTTTCTTTCACATGCTCAACAATTACATGAAAGGAGCTCCTGTCTGAAATGATTTAAAGGGATATTCCGGCGTAAAATTAATTTAGGGTCAAACACTCACCTACTCTCTTCCAGCAGCTGCTTATTTGTAGCGAGATCTCGGGCCTGAGGTCCGTAATGGACCGGCCTGAGGTCTCGCTACAAACAAGCGTCTGCTGGAAGAGAGTAGGTGAGTTGTGTTTAGTCTCTTTGCTAAAGAAATGAGTCAAAGTTAAAAAGATGTTTGGTGGCTAGTACTATGGCTACTATGGCTATATGTACTAACCTCAGTAGAACATGGTTCAGTTCCGTTCAGTAACAGAACCTCATTGGAAAATTAGCTGATTTAACTTTACTGTGCTCTTGTTCAAATATATTAACTCAACAGCACATAAATCCATACCTGTTAACAAAATCAGGATTTTATTGATAATTCGGCTCAATAAAAACACCTTTACCTTTTCATTTTACTAGAAGTTTCTTGGCTCAGCTTACAGACTATAAAAGTGGAGAAACGTCCCCACTTCAGTTTGTTTTCTTTGGAGTTAGAACAACTCTGAATATAGTACTATGTCTGTGACCCTATATGTCCTGTTGATGAAGTTAGGTGCTGTTCTGAGCATTATTTGTGGCTATAGAGTGGCGTTTTAGTTGAGGGCGTGGCTCTCTGTATTTCTATCCTGCGGTCGTTACTAAAGTTGGTATAACTAGAGAAGCAAGCGGTCGACAACATTCATCTCTGGAGGGGGGGGTCTAACTCGGTGTTACGGTGTGTTTGACCCTAAATTAATTTTACACCGGAATATCCCTTTAAATCCAAAGCTAATTTCTCGCCTCCTTACGTCGTCTTCCTGACCCCTCTGGCCTCCTCAGGGTGTTCTCCGCCTACATCAAGGAGGTGGAGGAGAAGCCCGGTCCCACCCCCTGGGGCAGCAAGATGCCGTTTGGTGAGATGTTGTTTGAGTCCGGAGGATCTGGAGCTGCGAGTCAGACTTCAGGTGGAGGTGGCGGCTGGGTGCACAGTGTGTGTTTCTCTCACTCTGGAAACCGTCTGGCCTGGACCTGCCATGACTCCACAGTGTCTGTCGCCGAGGGAGGCAAGACCGGCACGTAAGAGACTGTGGTCTGTGTGTGTGTGTGTGTGTGTGTGTGTGTGTGTGTGTGTGTGTGTGTGTGTGTGTGTGTGTGTGTGTGTGTGTGCAGTCTGACCTTTTTTTTATGACTCCACAGGGTGAACAGTCTGAGCTCTGAGACACTTCCTCTGCTGTGTGTCACCTTCATCACTGAGAACAGCATCGTAGCAGCTGTAAGTACTCCAGACCTTTACAGTACAGATTCAGAACACAGTTACTTGGTTATTATTATTATTTTTTTATCAATTTCACACATTTATGTTGTGGTTTTTTCCTGCCAAAACATTGACGCACCGAGACGTCGTCTACCCTGACTTATTTAGTCGGTGTGTGGATGTTTGTAGTCTGACGTCTGCCGTCTCACTATTAATAAAAAAACAACAAAATGCTGAACCAAAACTTCTTTCACATTGCTTTTTGAAAACAACACATTATTTAATTTGTCCCTTCAGTCGCTAAAAAACAAAGTAAGTCAATAAAAAGTCAGAAAACTATTAAAACCGACCACAAATAAAAAAACTGAAAAATCCGTCCAAATTCATCGTTGGCACTGAATGAGTTGAAAGAGGAAAATAAAAACTTAAATGAAAATGTCTTTGCTCTGTTTTTGACTGTATTTCAGGGCCACGACTGTTACCCGGTGCTGTTTGTGTACGACAGCGCTAAAGGCAGCCTGGCGTTTGGGGGTAAGCTGGACGTTCCCAAGCAGGCGGCCCAGAAGGGGATCAGCGCCAGGGAACGTTTCCAGAACCTGGACCGTCGGGCCTCAGAGACCCAGTCCACTGATAAGGACCTGACCAGCCTGCACAAGAACAGCATCAGGTAGGAGGAAGAAAAACATGTTCAGAGTCATGTTAGGGTATAAATGTTGGACTTCGGTCTTTAAGGAATCGAGAACAAAATGAGAAAAACACTCATTTATTATCATATATACATTTAATATGCTCTTTGCTGTCCTGTGGATACAAGTATATTTCTATGTCCAGACAGTTTTAAAATCAGCAGATCAGGAGCGATAAAAGTGGAATTAAAATTATTCTAATACCCTCGAATAAGTCCTTCGCTGTTCTTCCACATTGAAACCTTCAGTTTTAGACTCAGCTGTGTGTTTGAGGCGTTTTGTTGTATCTCTGTTAAACATAAGACACCCACATGTTTGTATGCGGACTAACGATGAGTCTAAAACATTATTCTTCAGTCAAATCTCAGTGCTGGAAGGAGGAAGAAACCAGTGCACCAAGTTCTGCACCACTGGCATGGATGGAGGAATGGGCCTCTGGGACGTCAAGGTAACACACACCGGAGCTCGTACCAACAACACTGATGTGGTCTGATGTTTGATTTGTTAAAAACATGAACGTTACTCTTCATAATTTGACTTTTATTTTCTTTTTAGACTCTGGAGTCTGCAGTGAAGAACTTGAAGATAGTCTGATGTCCAAATGAAGTTGACGTCACTCCAACATGCGCTTCTGGAGATATGAAGGAAACTGCTGCCTTATAGCACAAAGCTTCTTAGCTGTATTTTAATCAGGTATTTTTGATATTCAAGTTAAACGATCGTCCAACTCCTCAGGTCAGCCTGTGTTTGTAATCCCTCTGTAATACTCTCTGTTGAGCTTGTTAAGTCCGGCACAGTAAACAGAGGGAGTGAGCGCAGGCTGCGAACGGTACTTAAAGAGTTAGATTAGTTTAATCACAAAGAGCTTAAAGCTGGAGTTTATATCAATCAGGATGAAAGGCGATGAAAGTGTTTGTTATTTTTTTAAAGCTTATGCTGGTCATAATATGCATTAAATAAAGGATTGCTGTTACAGCGCTCAACAAGTCATTACGGGTACGTTTGTCCAAGTCAGAGTCAGAGTCGAGGCCAAATGAACCGTTTGAAGAAGTTTTGAAAAGGAATAAAAGGAAAGTCTACGTTCACACTAAAGGTTCTGATGCACAATTCGGATTTTTGTTAAATCCGATCTTTTCGTGTGGTCGTTCACATTACAACAACGAATGCAGCATCTAATGTGAATGAGTGACCCTCATGCGCACAAAGCACAAGTTGCTTCCCGCGCCTGTTTGTGTTGTCGAAAAATGGTGACGTTTGTCGCATATTGATGACGTATAGGTCGGATGAACCTGAGCGTCCACACTGCAGTCACATCAGATACATATCTGATTTATATCCACATACAGAAGAGGCCTGGGTCGGATCAGATCCAATCAGAATTGACCTGTTCACACTTAGATGAAAAAATCAGATATGAGTCACAGATGGTTAAAAAATCATAATTGACCTGCAGTGTGAACATAGTCTAAGTCTGACAGTCCAAACAGTTTAAAGAAACAAGGGTTAAGGAGCTAAAAATAAACAAATAAATAAATAAAATTAAATAAATAAAAAAAAGATTAAAACATTTTTAAAAAGAGGAAAATTTTAAAGATAAAAAAAGAATGAACTACGATCTATATCTATATGTATATAAATATGTATGCATATATATATATATTTCATTTATTTATTTTCCTTTGTCCCTTTGTTCTGTCGCATTATTCTTTTTAATTTTATTATCTTCAAGTGTTATCCGTTTCATAGCACACACACACACACGCAAATGAGGTAAACTGTTATCCTAGCCCCACAAATAAGTAAACTAATATTATAAGCATTATTGTTAGCGACTCAAAATTATCAGGTTTGTTTGA
Organism: Xyrichtys novacula; assembly: GCA_962446985.1. Classification (NCBI taxonomy): domain Eukaryota; kingdom Metazoa; phylum Chordata; class Actinopteri; order Labriformes; family Labridae; genus Xyrichtys; species Xyrichtys novacula. The sequence continues at coordinate 38,076,075 of OY660866.1, forward strand.
TGGCTAAGGTAGACGAGTACTAAACTGACTTTAAAAAGACGTCTAATTACATGTACAGCAGAGGAAAACGGACATACTGAAAACTGCCACAAAAAGAAAATTAATACAAGCCAGTATAGCTTAAAAACTTGAACTGAGCATAAGCTCCGCCTCTAACAGGCTGGGACCTGGGGTGGCCGACCAGGTTTCAGGGGGACTCATGCCACCCATTGCCCCTTTTGACGCACCCCTGACATGAAGCGCTACTCTCAGTCCGAGCTTCTGTCAATTTTCTGTCATGAGTTTTCACACAACCGTGAGGACCCTGTCGTGGTGACATCAGCGTGACATCATCTGGGGTTATTTTTAGACGACTTCGATCCTCCAGAGCAGGAGATACTGAAAAACGAAGCCCAAGGAAGTCAACAGGATCCTCCAACAGAAATTTCTGTCTGAGTATATATTAAAAAAAAATAACTTCAAATATCATCAACATATCACCAAACAACCTCAAAGTCCACCCTTGTATCGCCATCTAGAGGCTCAACCCCAAACTGCACCCCTATAGAAAACAGATGCAGAGGATCCTTTATGGTGGCCGAGAACCGCCACTGCTGCAAATAAAAAAGAATGCAAAAAAAAGAAGTCACAACAAAAGTGACTGGTGAAAAAAACAAAAAAAGGAAGCCTGCTGCAAATAAAAAAAGAAACAATGGAGATTTTAAAAAAAGGAGCAATTTTTTCGCGTTTTTTTTAACTGCACTGTTTCGATTTTTTATTTGCAGCGGGATTTTTTTTTTTTTTGCATCATTAACTTGAGTTGTGGCTTCTTTTTTTTCATTCTTTATTATTTGCAGCAGCGGCACTTCTGGCCACCGTATCCCCTCAAACAGGAATCAGTCCTTTTGTGGCTTTTTTCCCTCATCCTTTAATTTTCGCAGTAAGGAACTTTTTTTTTTCTTTCTTTTTTTTTGCATAGCCACTTCTATTTGCTTTGCTTACTTCAGTTGTGGCTTTTTTTGTTTTTGAAATTTTATTTAATTTGCACCATTTCTTTTTTTAATTTGCTGCGGGTTTGGTTTCCTTTTTTTTTTTTTTTGCGACGTTAACTTCTGTTGTGCCTTTTCCCCCCCCATCCTATTTTTTTTTTCATCGCCACTTTTTTTGCAATGTTGCCTTCTGTTGTGGCTTTTTTTTTCTTCAATTTTTTCGTTTCTTTTTTTTTGCATTGTAAACTTCAGTTGTGGCTTCTTTTTTTTTTTTTTTCATTCTTTTTTATTTGCAGCAGTGGCGGTTCTCGGCCACCGTATCTCCTCCAACAGAAGTCAGACCCCTGAACAGAACTGATGCGGAAGGCTTCAGTGATGAAAAACAGCCCTCCACACCGAGTCGTGATGAGGTGAGAGAGAGAGAGAGCGAGAGAGAGAGAGAGAGAGAGTGAGAGAGAGCGACCACCGTGCAGGATAAAACGGCTGTCCCCCCCCCTCCTCGGAGAGACCGTCCCCAACGCCCACACTTCCGGACTGGAGCCTCTGGAGGCAGCTGGGTCGGGATGAATCCGTCTCCCGGTGCTTGAGATGAGGATAAGACGACGACGAGGAAGCGGCGATGTTTGTTAGTTCCGTTAAATTAAAGACGACTGACTGACTGACTGACTGACTGACTGACTCTACCCGGGCTGAACCGATCAAATAATCGTCGGTTATTCGCTCCACAGTCAGAGGGGGATTCGGGCTTTGGCCGTACACTGTCCGTCTGCTGTCAACTGTTGCTGATTTCCTCTGTAAATGAATCTTGTAAGGTAGGTGACTCCGTTAGATCTGCCATTGTGTTCATGATATTAATAATAATGATTCATACTTTCACAGAGAAGCAGAATCTGTTCATGTTTGTGGTTTTAATGATGAAGAAGAAGAGGAAGGATTTGGAGACTGAGCTGTCAGAAAAGTCCACATTAAATTTCTCTAATGTTATGATGTAATAGTCGTGTAGCTCAGGGTTCATTTGCCTGACAAGCCTTATTAATAACACACACACACACACACACACACACCTGCCACTTCCATCCTCCTCCCCCTCTTCACCATCATCATCACCACCATCATCATCATCACCATCATCTTGCTGTCTTCTCTGTCAGGCCACATAAACATAAACCCTCTCAGTGTTTTGGTTCAGGACTGAAGCCTGTTAAAGAGGGTTACAGCAGCAGCAGCAGCAGACTCCATGATTGACTCTGATCATTCACCGTTTTTCTCTCCTCATCGAAATCTCAAAGATGAATCAATCAGTAAAAAAACTCAAAAATGAATCGTTTGGTTTTGTAGATTTATGAAACCAGTACACAGTGTGCCTCACAAGGACCCACAAAGCTCAGACTGACACCCTTCAGTGTTCTGTTTAAGAGTCGATTTCTGCTGATCGGTGAGAAAAAACACATGTGAGACGGTGCAACAGGCGAAAATGTTGTTATTTCTGCATGAAAACGACTCAAACATTGAATGAATAATTAATATTTGTCCAACTGGAGAGCAGACGACCCAGAAACAGTTAATTCATGAAATTTAATCTGAACCACTCCACAGGTTCATCAGCTTTATTACAAATTTACATCAAAAATTTACATTTTATGAGAGTTTACACTTGAACAGCTCAGCAGGACAAACTCAGGAGATTTTGTGAATTGTTTCTCTTGTCGTCAGCTGTACTTTATTAATCAAACTGTCTCATTAAAACCTGAACAATCATCGGTGGTCGTTCATAAATCTGTCTTTAATGAAGGGTTTCTCTATATCACACTCAAACATGTAAAACAGCTGCAGCACAGGACTGAGACTGACCCAGGGTTGATTATTTACATCCTCACTCTTCATTAGTATTTCTGCATTAACCTGATTTTTACTTAAATCTCGTTATCTTCATTAAAGCTCAATCATGTTGTTTTTTTTTCCTTTAATTTAGCTCTTTTTTTTGTTCCAGACCGACTTTAAAGAAGCTTAAATCACGTGCATTTATAAAAAATTACATGTGATTTTGTCTGAGAACACACCGCTGATAGACAGATGGTGTTTATTTGATCAAATATACATACAGTCCAATTTTAGACAAGAAAATCCCTGTTTTTTGGAGCAGGTTGAAGCTGTTTAGCTCATGTGTACCTGAACAAACCTCATATTTCACCTTCAGATTAATTTCCTGTTAACTGTCAGTCGTTTCTCCACTTATTCTTCGTTTCATCCACTCACACAAAGAGAGCGGGACCTGCCTGTCCATCAAAACGCTCTTATTTTAATTTACTGCTCAGCATTAAGTGCTCTGGGGGTGGTGGTGGTGGTCTTGGTGGTGAAGCGGGGAGGTTCCTCCTGTCCCCGTTTGATGAGACGAGTCCTCATGATGTTTCCGCAGCTCTGCTCCACTCTGTCCACTCAGTGTGTCTCTGCCTGTCTGGCCTCTGGCCTGCTAATTATCAGCCAGCTTGATAAAGTCATTAATGACCCGACCGAGCCTGCTGGGCCTGGCTCTGACACACACACACACACACACATCGGAGAGGAGTCAGTCAGTCAGTGTGAGGGGGACAGAGCAGGAGAGGGAGTCTCTTTATTTGGGACAGGACAGAGTGGGTCAGTTAGTATTAATAACTCTGAATGAGTGTCACTCTGAAAACGAAGAGAACGGAGAGAATCGAGCGGAGGAGATATTTACACAGCCTGTAGCTCTCTCTCTCTCTCTCTCTCTCTCTCTCTCTCTCTCCGTCTTGGAGCAGCGGTGCGATTGTTAAAAAAAAGGGTTTGAATCAGCTGATGTGTAGGAGGGAAACGTCCTGCTCTTCTGTTCGACTCTGCTGCACAAAAACACACAGATGGAAACAGAGAATTTATTTCAGAGTAACATCGCTCTCTCACGTCAAATGAAATATTTCCAGTCCTGTAGGCGTGGGTTCATCTGTTTCCTGTGGGAGACGATGGCGAGGATCAAATCATCTGATCATCCTTCGCAGAGAAGTGTGTGAACGTTTTTAATCGGAGTGGTATTCACCGTTCTTAGACATGTCTGTGCGTACGTGTGTGTGTGTGTGTGTGTGTGAGGGAGACAGAGACATCTCTAAATCTAGGTCTCTTATGAAATCTTCCTCCTCAAGATGAAGCATAAGAACAGGGAGGGGTTGTGGTTCCTGAGTGCATGTGTGTGTGTGTGTGTGTGTGTGTGTGTGCGCGTGTGTGTTTGCAGAGACGTCTTTGTCCATTTGCGTTCCTGCATGTTAATTTAATCATCGGGCAGCAGAGAGGAAGGAGACGAGGAGGCCGGGGAGCAGCCGAGGGAGATGGAGGAGACGGAGGAGAGAGAGATGAAAGAAACGAGGAGTTTTCTGGTGTGGAAAGAAAAAAAGAAAAAAAAAGACAATCCCCCTGCTCGGAGGTTTCCATGACAACAGTGACATCATTGACGGAGCGCTACCTCCTGAGCCGCTCTGTGTGTTTGTTTGGGTTTCACGTTCAAAGGAATAGGTCGGGGTTTTGCGTGCGTGCGTGTGTGCGTGTGTGTGTGTGTGCGTGGTTGCAGAGGAATATCCGCACATGTGAATTGTTTATTAAAGAGATCATCGGGAGGAACCTCCCGCTTCGGTCGGTCCGTGGTTACCCCCTCTGTTACCAGGCAACAGCAGTCATGGCAACAAGTTGAAGCATGATCGAGCGTTGCTAAGCGAGAGGAAGGGATGGATGGGGGAGAATTTTTTTGAGCATCGCTGAGAGACGAATTTTTACAAATCCTGGAGATGATGGAGGTGGTCATGGTTGACAGAGTTATCATAGAAACATAGATGCTGCTTTTTTAACTACATCTGACATCTGTAGGTAGATGCTGCAGATGTTTATCAGTCTGTGGTGTAGATCTACAGTGTTCTGATCTACGCTGCAGTCTGCTGGAGAGGAAACATCAAACACAAAGATGAAGACGTCTGAACATCCATTTTCTGCTGCTTATTCCTGTTCCCGGGGTCGCGGGGGGCTGGAGCCAATCCCAGCATCTTCTGGACAAGTCGTCAGTTCATCTCAGGGCTGACATACAGAGACGAACAACCGTCCACGCTCACATTCACTCCTACGGGCAATTTGGTAGTGGCCAGTTAACCTAACCCCACTTCTGCATGTTTTTGGGATGTGGGAGTAAACCGGAGTAAACCCACACAGACACAGGGTGGACATGCAAACTCCACACAGAAACGCCCTGACCCGGATTCGAACCCAGGACCTTCTTGCTGTGAGGCGACATTGCTAACAGTGCCGCCCCGACATCTGAGCAAACTGGTGAAAAAGGCTGGTTCTGTGGAGGATGTGGTGGAGACTATTCTCAAGAACATGGATCACCCACTTCACAACACCCTGATGGACCAAAGGACCGACGATGGTGGACGGATCCTCTCTTTTCACTGCAGGACAGAAAGATTCAGAAGATCTTTGGTACCAACAGACATCAGACTTTATAGTTATTCTGTAAATAGTCGATAACTTTTAGAGACGTATCAAATGAGACAACAGACAATTAAATTTCCCTTCAGGGATCAATAAAGTTCTTCTTCTTCTTCTTCTTCTTCTTAAATCTGCGCTCTTCTGTCTGATACCTCAGGGTTCGTAGCTCGACTCTAACATGTTCATTCTCTGTTTTTTTCAGGTTTATGAACAACCGTGTTCCTTCTAACAAGAGATACCAGCCCACAGAGTATGAGCATGCTGCCAATTGTGCCACACATGCGGTGAATGCACACACACACACACACACACACACACACACACGTTGAAGAGCGATCATTAACCTCACACGGACTGAACAGGAGAATAAATCCAGCGGTGTTACATAAGCGATAAAAACACGACACCTCCACACGAGTGTTTTCAGATCTACACCTCCATCTTTATCCTGCCCGCCTGTCTGTTTCTCTCTCTCTTATCTCCGTCTCATGTTTCATTAATGTCATGGATTCCTTTAGTTATGGATAATCCCCAGCCTGCTGGGCAGCTCAGTGTTGCACTTCCAGTCGGAGGACCAATGGGAGCGGCTGTCGGCCTGGGTGTACGGGGCGGGGCTCAGCTCGCTCTTCATCATCTCCACCCTGTTCCATACGGTGGCCTGGAAGAAGAGCCACCTACGGTAAACTCTTTCACAGATCTGCAGAGGATGGATCCGGCTCGAGTGTAAATCCAAGCTGCAGGGCGTCTGATTCAGAGTCCAAACAGACTCGCAGTAGAAGAACAGAAATCTCTGTACTTCAGTTTTTAGGGATTCTGGACTCACAAAAATACACAAAAATACAACAACACAGATACCAGGTTATTTGGATACACCAGTTTTTGATCTTCTTACTATCAAATGTGGAGTTTTCAACATTACACACTATAAATTAGTTCAAATCAACTCTGTTGTTTAATCCAGTTTTTATCATCTGAGACTTTTATCCCAGATTAAATCGGTTTGATCTTCTCATGATTTTGAGTGAGTTGTTCATGTTTTTATTTCCACACTTTGGTTGGACGACTGTAACGCTCTTTACGTCGGTGTTAATCAGGCTCCTTCCACACGCTCACGGTTCGTCCAAAATGCTCGTTTTTTTAACAGGTTAATGAAAACATGACCACATCACTCCTATTCTGGCTTCCTGATCATTTTAGAATTCATTTTAAAATTTTATTGTTTGTTTTTAAATCTTTAAATGGATCAGCACCACACTACATCTCTGACCTCTTCAATGCTCCAACTCATCGTCCCTAAAACTCGTTTAAAAACCGAGGTGACCGAGTTTTCTCGTCTGTGTCGAGAAAGATCGAGATAGTCATCTGCCTTAGCCATTTAAAGCTGAATTATGCGATTTTACTTAAAGCCTCTATGAGCAGATTTTTGTATATAAATCATCCTGATGCCTTTCAATAATATCCAAAAATAAACAAGACCATCAGCATCAAGATGGGGAATTATTAACCCTAATTTTAAACCAGTGTGAGTGGGTAGGTGTCACCTGAATATCTCTGTTCTGACTGTCAGAAACCAGCTGGATGAGGAGTTTTCAGACACGTCACTGCTGAAGGGTGTAAAAGAAAAAGAGCTTTAAGAAACTGTTTTGTTGTCGTAGCTTCCCCCTCAGTCTCAGTCTTTTACCCTTGATTTTTATTCATATTTATAAACCTGTATTCTAGTTGAATGTCTGTCAGTTTTGAATGTCTGATTTAGAGTCAGAGAAACTTTGAGAATCAGCTGATTCTGACCGTTCTGATTCGGTTCTCGTCTCTCCTCAGGTCGGTGGAACACTGTTTCCACATGTGCGACAGGATGGTGATCTATTTCTTCATCGCTGCCTCCTACGCTCCATGGTGAACAGATCTACAGTACATGTGTAGGAAGTGTCTATACTCTTTGCAGTGTGTAATTATTCTCTCCCTCTCTAGGCTGAACCTGCGGGAGCTCGGTCCCTGGGCGAGTCACATGCGCTGGTTGGTTTGGGTCATGGCCTCTTTTGGAACCACCTACGTCTTCTTCTTCCACGAGAGGTCAGTTCATGTCTGTGTTTACTCTGTTTACTGATGGGATTCAGGTCCACGATCAGGTCTTTGTGGAGCTTGTAGGAACATCACCACCACTTCTTCAGGGACTGCCTACACTGCAGGACTCCACAGTTCGACCGTTTCACTCCTAAAAATAGATGTGAGCGAATTGTAAAATGTATTTAGGGTCACATGTGCGCATAAAAAAAAATCAGCCGAGGCAACAAAAGTTTTTTCATGTAAATACAGCAGTGAAGTTAGTTTTAGGTTGGATTCACTGCGGTTGTGCCGGTGTCTTCGCACTAGAGATGGGCACGGCGGTTCTTTTACATGTACTGAATTAGAATCAGTTCACTAAAAAGATTCGTTCAAAGGATTCATTCACCAAATCACCAAATCATTTAGTGCTTGGCGGGAGAAGCCTGTGACTCCGACCTCCTGAACTGATTCACAGACAAACGGTTCAAGATTCAGTTCAGATCAAAGCTTCTGGAGACGAGAGTGTTTGTCTGTGTTTCTTTGACAAACAGGTTTGTAAAAATAAACTTGTTTATAAGTCGTGATGTTTAAAGTGTCCTATGGTTTGTTATTTACCAGGTCTGCTCAGTAAATTGAGCTCAGTAAGTGATTCGGTCACTGAAGGTTTAGATGAATTCAAACTGAACATGAACCGTTCCCTCACAAACCGCTTCAATGATAGGATGCTGTGGGTTTAATGCACTTCTTGTTACATGCTGTGTCCTATTGTATGAAAGTTGTTTTGGTGGCAATTTAGTAGTAAAAAAAAAGGTCGTTTTGTCCGACAAAAATGATTCCAGAGAGTTTAGTTCAGTGCGTGATTCAGGCGTCGGTGCATGTGGTCCATCGTTCACCAGCTGCTGTCCTGGCGATGCTGTTTCTCACTTCAGCTTAACAGAAGTGAGAAACGAACGAATCACTCGAGGAAGTGATTCGGTCACTTAAAAGATTCGGTTCTTTTGAATGAATCACAACACAACACAACACTACTTCTCACTCTCCTTAACCAGGAATAACAACAGCTGCACAGATAAGTCTACCCTCACTGTCAACGTCGGTGTTGAATAAGGGACCGTCAATAAATTACCAGTTGATGTTCTCGAAAAAGGCCGTTCTCCTTCAGTAGCTTCCATGTCATGTGACCAATTGACCTAAAATTGATTTCAAATAATAGCACTAAGATCGACCAATAAGACAAACATTATTTGATCAGTTTTCATCGTGCCTCTAAAGTTCTTTTTGTGCTCCTTGTGAAAAAGTTCAAGTCCAGCTCTGCACTGAAAAATCAAAGCAAAACACACAAAACAAAAAGGTTTTTAAAAGTTGGAAAAGAAAACAGATATAATGAAGAGGACTAGTCTTTGACTGTGCCATCCTAAAAAACACCCTCGGGGGAAACAGCGTTCAGTATGGATTAGGAGTGTTTGGCTGATACCCAGGAGGCCGATCAAGGTCAGCATCGGTGTGTAAAAGTTTGTCCACTGAAGCCGAATATTTGAGCTTTAAAACATCGACTCATGGTGGTGAGAAGCCTCCCACACAGAGCTGAACATAGAGTCAATGAAGAGGAGGACAGAGAGAGGAAGAGCATGTGAGAGTTCAGTCAAAGTAGAAACAGGCGCTGAAACCTCTCTCTCTGTATCAGGTATAAGATCATGGAGTTGATCTGCTACACCGTCATGGGAGTCTTTCCTGCCTTGGTCATCCTCTCCATGGTGAGCAGCTGTTTTTATTATTATTATTATTTCTTGATTTTAATGTCTTTAAAACATAATAATCACATTTCTGTCTCTCCTCAGCCGGAGCAGGCGGGGTTGTGCGAGCTGCTGATGGGCGGAGCCTGCTACTGTATGGGGATTGTTTTTTTCAAAAGCGATGGTATTGTCCCGTTCGCTCATGCCATCTGGCACCTGTTCGTTGCCATGGGAGCCGCCATACACTACTACGCCATCTGGAAATACCTCTACGCCCTGCCGCCCAATGAGGTCCAGACCTCCAGATGACATCGCCGCTGACCTCACAGAAAGTAACTCCTGTCCTGGCGACTCTTTAAGGGAACGGTGTGAGCTGTGTCCTGGTTTAGGGGCCGTCAACTTTGAAAAATAGATCGTTTTATTTTACTGATTAAAAAAAAAGGAGACCATCAGTCTCTTAATTATGGTGCGTTCAGGTGTTCTCTCTTAACTCGTAAAAACAGAAACATCCATCTTCATCACCTGAAGCTGCACTGAGTTGGTACTAGGGCTGGGCGATACGGCCCCAAATCAATATCACGATATATTGATCAGTTCACCTCGATAACGGTAAATGGACGATAACTACTCCACAAGCTGCTCAGCCCCTCCCACATTAACTTCGTCTACTTCAGCCGCTACAACTTTTGAACCGTCCTCGGATATTATCAAAAAGACTTCGGTTATTGTCGTAAATCTTGGTATTGGTAAATTTCCAGTTTATCGCCCAGCCCTAGTTGGTACAAAGTTGAAACAGACTGTATTAATAGGAGGAGTATGAACATGACGGATGATAACCTCACCTACCCTCCCTGGGAAAAGGCTGAGGTGTCTGTTTTTATTGTTCTGCGTTGATAAGTTGATATTTGAAGCACCATTACACTTTATTTCACAGCGCTGCGGGCAAATACACAAGTTGTTTCTGAAAATGCGTCCAAACGATGTCTGTATTTGAAGGACGCGTACCTGAGATCTTCATTCTCAGTCTGTCCAGTTCAGATGAATTTAAAGGGATGTTTTTAGGATGTTTTCAGGATGTTTTGGTTTAATTTAGACGATCAGGAGTTTTCTTGGAGATTTCTATGTCTGTGCTGCTGAACTGTCTCCCTGTTGAGAAGAGGACAGTGTTGAAATCAGCTGACTTTACCTTCGTTATTATTAGAATTATTTATATTACATTTATCATTATGAATCGAGTATTTTTCTTGAGTTTGACTATATTTCAGAAGTTGCATCTTCAGTAAGAAACTCAGAGCGCTGGATCGTGTTTTCATCATAAACCGCAGTCGTTTTAGTCGGTAATTTACTGTGATTTTTACAAATCAAGCATGACTGTAGAGAGATCTCATGTTCACTCTCACATTTAGCTCTGCGGTGTAGCTTAGCGAGCATAATTACACATTTTGAATAGTTTACTGTCGTTCATTATAGTTTTCTCATATAAGAAATCATCAATACAGTTTTTACGGTACATATTTATCAGTGAGTTGAAGTATATGTTAATTCATTTGGTTGAGCTTTCTTCAGATTCTTTTAATAAATGAATTCACTGTGTTCACATGGCAACCACTTTCACCAAAACCAGTTTTTTCCCCGCTGAGATCGAGGTTTTCAAGACTTGGCTAACTTTTCTGTTTTGGTTTGCAGCTGAAAAGAAGAATTATAGCTCAGAGAGGAAATTAAGTTTGAGATTTCTTCTTTATTTTCTCATTTCGTTCATGGCCGACATCCAAGTCACAACAGCTAACCAGCTAACGTGTTCATGCTAGCCTGCGTGACCGTTAGCTAGCTTACGTGACTCGATGCTCCTCAGTGTTTTAACCTTAAATTGTTTGGTCGGCTGCTTTAACACAGTGGGACAGTCTCCGGCTAGCATTATTTTTCTTTGTCGGATGGCAGGGGAAGGTCCCGCCTCCTTTACCTCTGATTGGCTAGAAAAGCTAGAAACGTCATCACACGCTCAAGCCAAACGCGATGTTGGCTCTGTACATCGAACAGAACATTACAGAACATTACCGCACGTCTGAATCTCTTAACCCGACAGACGATGACGTTTCACAGCCATAAGGAACAACCAATCAGAGGGCGGGACCTTCCTTTACCATCCTCCAAAAAAAATTTCCCATGCTGGTGACTCCGCCTCACGTCATCTAGCGTTTCTTATATATATCTATGGGAAGCGCGAGCATGTTGCGACACGCTCAGTTTTTACGGGGGGTTGTTACAGGGGGCGGTTTTTTTTTTGTTGGATGGTAGAGGAAAGTCCCGCCTCCTTTGCCTCTGATTGGTTACAAAAAGCTGAAAAGGTCATCACATGCTCAAGCCAAACGCAGGTTGTCAGCTCTGTGCATCGAACGGGACATTACAGAACATTATCGCACTTCTGAATCTCCTTATCCTAACCCTAACCCTCATCCTAACCCCTAACCCCTAATCCTAACCTGAACCCTAACCCAACCCTAACCCCCTAACCCTTACCCTCATCCTAACCCTAACCTTATTCCATTAGGAATAACCAATCAGAGGGCGGGACCTTCCCTTACCATTCTACAAAAAAAAATTCGCACATTGGTGACTCCGCCTCCAGTCATCTAGCGTTTCTTATATATACCTATGGGAAGCGCGAGCACGTTGCAAAGCGCTCAGTCCTGAACAAACAACAGTTGTTATGGCGGGTTGTTATGGGGGGCGTGCGCTGCTACTAAGCAGTACCGAGTTGTTGTCTGTGATGAAGTTACAGACGGATTCCTCCCACTCAAAGTTTCCGATCAGTCAGAAAGGCTGCCGTGTGAATATGGTGGACAGGAGAGCTGATAGATCGAGTTTCATTAAAGCCACAGAGGGGAGAACCACTGCTCCATCAAGCACTGCCAGACTTACTGCCGTTACTGATAGCACACTACTACCATTAACAGCTCACACTTGAAAGGAAACCGAAGCTATAGTATTGTTGAACAATCCGGCCCAATATTAAGGCATCTCAGGTGTGTGTGTGTGTGTGTGTGAGTGAGAGAGAGAGAGAGTGTGTGAGAGTAAGAGTGTGTGTGTGTATGCGCTCTACTTTCTGACTCCCATGAATCCAAAGCCTCTAACTGGCTGAGTCTATGTTTACACGTTACGCATGTACCTTGAACACATAAAGTATATTTGAAATATACAGTATAGTATGTACTCTTATAGTGTCTAGCTGTATATTATGGCACACAGAATATTGGAGAAGCTTTTATAGAGTGATTAATAAGGCTAAAGGACCAAAAGGTTGAACCGTCTCAGTTTAATCGTAGGTGTTAAAGAAGAAGGTGTGAAAACCTCTGTTCCTGTCGGACATCTTCTCTCTGCTGGCTGTCTCTCAGGATTTGGATCATTTGGGCTTAAAAGCCTGTGAAGCCACATTCAAGGACCACTAAAGCTGCTCCGACGTTCGAGCGCTGTCTGCAGCAACTAAAATGATCAAATAGCTGTTTTCTTAAATGCTGGCACCGCTCCTTACAGCTTTACTCGTTTTCGTTTCCAATTAGAAGAGCAGAAACAGGAAGAAATAAGAGTTTAACGAGAATTGTTTTTTAAGTCGGTTTAATATGAGCAGATGCAGATATAACAGCACAAATGATGCTTTTACAGATCTATTCAACTAAACTTGCTCTATGATTAAAATATACATTTATTTATATGTGCCACTTTGCAGTATTTACTGATATGAAGCAGACAAACACAATTACAAGTCAGTAAAAAGGAAACACAATCTTTTCAAGTATGACAGGAACGGGGCAGATTCGCAGGGAACTGTCTCTTGTCTTTGGTCTATAATTTCAAAACTGTTTGACCTTTAAAATTCAACATATTTGCAGGAACACCGAACAAACGCACCGTTGTCGTTACATTTGGTGCAAGTAGAAACTAATACTACAAAAAAAAGAGGTTTGTTTTGGTTCCTTTTCGTGACATACAGCCGACGACGGAGTCAGAAAGAACATGGAAACACTCAAAGTATTGATATATGATATACATAGACAAATATTGTGTTTTCTTTCTTCTTATTCTTTCTTTGGTCATTAGACACAAAGTCATTTTCAATGCAAACTAATTTTCTGACAGCCTGGAGATGGCGGTCGTCACTGTAGATATGTCAGTTTTGAATTAAACTCTTCATATATATATAAATATATAAATATGAATTTATTCTCAAATATAAGAGTACTTTCTAACATTTGTACTCTTGATGTTTACTTGAGCCTCTGAGAAAACACGAAATGCTTGAGCTTTTACTTGGGGGAATTATAGCCTATCATTGCCAGTATTTTCTCTCACTCCGCAGAGAGGGCTGAGATGAAATATTTGATTCTTTGATGTCTGTCTGTCTTGTATTGGTTCTTATATCTGTCTCATTCAGACATACAGTGCCCACCTGACTTTGTATAGAGATTAATGAACTCTCCATGATGCCTTCATGGACCCTCTGTACATGGTTTATAGACACTCTGTGATTGTGGAGCTGCTGACTCTGTTTTCAGTGCTGCTGGTGTTTTCTTTCTGATCGAGACTGATCATATTATATCTTGTTCTTTCTCTCTCTCTCTCTACTTTTCAAATTCAGTTTTATGTGTCTGTGGTGCTTTTGTGCTGTGACAAGCCTATATGATGCCAACAATGCTTTTATCTTTTCTATTTTTCTTGGAATAAAAAAGTTTTTCATGCAGTATATTCCTTGAGTTAACATTTCATATCTTTTCACCTCTTTGGAAAAAAAAACATGTTTTTGTCTAAATCAGCTGTTGAAAGTAAACCTGCACCATGATATATGAATGTTATGCTGTTGAGGATGATTTCTGCTGCTCTGAGAGGAAGCACTGAAGTATTTTGGTGTTAGAAATTACTGAGGACTTCTTTTTTAATGTTCACTATTTATTATTTTAACCAAAGACTAAAAAGGAAATAAACTAACATTATCAACAATCTACCAGACTATTGAAAATTAGATTGGGTTAGTTAATAAGTGATTGTGATGAATGAAAAAGTGCTAATACGAAGATAATCAGAATCAGAATGCTCTTTATTGTCATTATACAGAAAGTTCAACGAGATTGGAGAGCTTTAGTGCAATAGATTAAAATAAGAAAACAGAGATTGAATTAAAAGTACAAAAATAGTTGTAAAAAAATAAGTTATATAATAATAAAAAATAATAGGTACAGACTATATACAAGATAAAATTCTCTAGTTCAGTGTAGGCAGTGCAAAAAAAATGAAAACTATATACAAGAAAAGGAAAGGAGATAAATATTATGAAATATATTATTATTATTGTTGTTGTTTTTGTCATCATTATTATTATTATTATTATTATTAATATTATTATCATCAATATTATTACTTATCTCCTTTCCTATTGTTGTGTATAGTTTTAATTTTTATTGCACTGCCTGCATCTATATACATATTTATTTGTATATATACAAATAAATATGTATATAGATGCAGGCAGTGCAATAAAAATGAATACTATCCACAAGAATAGGAAAGGAGATAAATTTCAAGAAAAAAAAATAGAAATATATAAATATTTTTTTCTCTTAATATTTATCTCTTTTCCTATTCTTGTATATCGTTTTCATTTTTATTGCACTGCTTGTTATTTGTTTCTATGCCTCTATATAATGTTGAGGTAGGATTCACACAGCAGCAGTGGGAATAGTCAGTGTATTTCACTACAATATTTTCAAGAGTTTTTTAAGAATAAAATACTTAATAAACAATTAATTTGAAAAGTAGACAAAGTTTAAAATCTGTAAAAAGCAGATTGAAGCACTAATATTTAATCATATATCTTTAAACTAACAAATCTTCATCATAGAGCTTCCTCCATGTTGTGCTTTTACCGCTGATGTCCGCTAGGCGGCGGTATCTCCGTACACTCGATGTTCGAGCAGGTGCGCCGAGGTGAGGCAGCACAGAGGACTCGGGTGTTTCCGTCGCCGCTCGGCCGTCGGCAGTGACTCGCCGTGGATGTGGGAATGCGGTTGCCTGAGGCAGCGGGCATTGCTGGACTCTCGGCGGAGATGTGCGCACACAGACCGGAGCCCTCCGCGGTTGGCTGTGCTCCAAGTTAGCGGCTGTTGTGGGGATGTGGCGGGGGTCCTGGACGGCTGGGTGTCCCTCGGAACAGAGCAGCTGGGTGTTTTTTTCCCCCCTCACATTTTTCTCGGGATTTTCTGTCTGTGAGGGAATGAGAGAGGAACCACGGATTCCCCAGCTCTATGGAGCCACGCATTGCAGGCAGCGTGAGTACAACAGACACCCCCGAGAGCCCCCAGGGGAGTGGGCTTGTCACTGTGGGGATCACACCTCAACTTTCCACGCTCCTGTTTCTCCTTTTTTACACGTAGACTCTCCACATCTGTCCTCTCGTTAGCGGGTTAATGCGGCTGATTCTCTCATTGTTTCTCTGTGTTGTTCACGTGTCCAAACGATATTCCCGATAATTGCTCTCATCAGGGTGTCACGAGCTCGACTCCGATCATCAGACGCACCTTCGGACCCTCAGAGGCCGGTGTGTGTGAGCTTCTCACCGCCGAGCCTGGAGACTCATCAGCGGATTAATTTCTGAGGATTTTCTCTCCTTCCCTTTTGTTGGGACGGCGGTTGCTACTGACGACCAGAGAGTCCAGATCCGTAAACAGACGGACTGACACCGAAAAAACAGACCCAGCAGACCCGGGTCCGGGTCCCATATGTAGTCTGGATGTTGTGGGTGTGAAGTGTCTCAGATGCAGTCTTTAGTCCCGACCTTCTGGGTGTAAAACAAGGGCAGACATGTAGAAGGAGAAGTTGGAGTCTGTGTGACATGATTATAAATGTAACACAACCTCCAGGGTCACCAAACAGACCCACTACTGCAACATTCAGGCCTCTTTCTGTGTGTGTCTGTTTCTGTGTGTATATGTGCGGTTTGATGGCCCCAGGATTGAGTTAACTGCGGCCAAGTAGCCAGATTACTGTGGATTAGCAGGCATTTAAAATAGTCACGTTATCCCACCAGTGGCTGCAGAGTCAGCTACAACAACACCTTTTAGGCCGCCTGCCAATTATTTATATCTGAACAAAAAGTGAGATGAACGGAGAACTGCACAACTTTGATTCTGCATGAAGTGAGAGCTGCTTTTATCTGCTGTCAGATTCACTCCAGTACTTCATCCAGAACCAGGAGTGAGGCGTGACTCACCTTCTGCAGAGACACCTGATTATTGAGATATAGTGCATGACCTGGATGCAGCCAGGCGGTGGGTGTGAGGCCTGCACTTCACAGATTTAGAGGTAAAACTGGTCGACAAAAAGGAGTCATAGTGGGGAAAATATTCCTGGAATTATAAATATGTTAGATGGGTCATTTGTGAGTAGATTGACACAAAACTAAGAGATAGTTTATTTGATCAAATATACAGAAAGTACAATTTTAGAGAAGAAGTTCTCTATTTTTTGGAGATTAAAAAGGAGGTTGAAGCTGTTTAGCGTATATGTACCTACCATCACTCCTTCCTGTTCGTTCACCCTTTACATGTCTTAAGAATAACACACACACAGAATTAGTGAATTATATTCATCAAGAAGAAAAACTAAAAAACTTACATTTGGCTTTAAATCTGCTATTTGTAGTTGTTCTTGACTAAATGTTGAGAGTATAGATGTGCAAGATCATAATCAAAGTTATCTTCAGGTGCTTCACAAAAACAACAAGTGTAGACCTTTATTCCTTTTTACTTCCAGCTATTATTTATCGACAAAGTTTGGACCCTGTTTGTCCTTCATAAAATCAAAAATCTGCATACCTGTGGATTTCACACATGGACAGCTGTGACTTTTGCAGCACATGTCTTTTTTTGTGTACCAAGGTAACATGGAAGGAAAAATAATGCTGCTGTCAAAACCTGGAATTATAAATCTGTTAGATGGGTCATTTGTGAGTAGATGGACACAAAATTGGTGACTTTTTTTACATGTAAGTTTACATAAAAACTTACATTTGGCTTTAGATCTGCTTTTTGTAGTCGTTCTGGACTAAATGTTGAGAGTATAGATGTGCTTGATCATGATCAAAGTTATCGTTAGGTCCTTTACAAAAACAACAAGTGTAGACCTTGTCAATCCACTTCCAGCTAACATTTATGGACAAAGTTAAGACCCTGTTTCTCCTTCTTAAAATCAACACTCTGCATACCTGCGGATTTCATGGACACATGTAGGGATGGGAATTGAGAACCGGTTCCAAATGGTTCAGTCCATCAGCTTGTTTACATTTCATCTCAACGATTCCCTCGACGATTCCTTTCTTCCGGGTGTCTCGTCGTGAGAGCCGGTCTACACGAACAAGAACAGAGACTTTGAGGGGAAAACATGACAGACAGTACAAAAATAAAGCTCCGTCTCAGCACGGCACAAACGTCCTGTTTTAACTTAAACACAACAGATGTCAGACTTCCCAATTTATCATTTATTCGACTTCATACCGACCAAATAAAACGCTGTACAAACGGTTTGTAGTTTGATTATTTTAGACTCTCACTGAAGGTGGCGTACATCTGTTTCTGTTATCAGAGACTCAATAAAAGTTTGAGTTAACGATGAAAACTTATAGTCTACTTTCTTGAAATCAAAGGAAGGGCATTGATAAGGGAATAAGCAGAGTCGATAACGGCATCGATATCCATAAAATCGTATAAATTCCCATCCCTAGACACATGGAGCGTCTGACTTTTGCAGCATGTGCGTCTTTTTTTGGTTAACATGTCCATCGATAAAGATGTTTAGATCGTTTATTTCAGTCTGTCCTGATCACGTCTCTGTTAATACGGCTCTTTGATTGATCACATGTGCTTATTTTCAAACAGCTGTGTGGATGTTGTTCGGTCTGTGGGAGTCTTGTTCTGGGATCTTGTGCCGTCAGCAGCAGTTTGCTTCATGGTGTTTGGAGAGAAACCCTGATAATGAGGATTTGATCTTAAAACACCCACCCAGTTTTCTACTCCTGTGGGGAAATGTCAGATTTTTGTCCATTTTGGCGCCCCCTCTGGACAAAACAGCATTTGCTTATCATGTATATCAGTCCACACGCTGAAGTCGTGTCTACTAACAAAGAATGTCTCTTAAAAGACAAATATTTCACCTGTTCTGAATATTGTTTATGAAGCTGTCAAACGTGGTTTCAGGTGTTTAAAATTATCATATGTAGATCGTCAGTCTTGTTTGTTTTTGTTTATCATAATCAGACACGTCTGTTTTGTCAAAGTAAGAAAGTGAATGAGCCAGAGAACTGTGATGGGAAACAGGCTGCAGACTAAGACTACGTTCACTCTGCAGGTTCTGATGCACAGTCTGGAATTTTTGTTCAATCGGATCTTTCTGTGCGGTCGTCCACATCATAACAACGAATGTGTTCGTGAAGTGACCCGCGTGCACACAAAGCACAAGTTGCTTTCCACGCCTGTTTGTGTTGTTGAACAATGGTGACGTTTGTCGCATATTGATGACGTGCCTGAGCGTCCACACTGCAGTCACATCGGATATATATTTGATTTATATCCACAGACGTGATCGTAGCAGCCCTAGTTTTGGTTTGTTGGTTGAAAATGCCCACATTAAAAAATGATGATAGAGTAATGATCGATCATTTCCCCTGCAGGTACTGGAACCAGAATCACTAACATGTTAAATGGATTTGAAAGAGCAGCACAGTTGGTTCATATATTCAGAGTTCATCTGTTTTCTGTCGGCTGCACACACACTGGTGTCCCGGACTCTGGAGACGGTCTCACATTGAAAACAGGCTTTAGTTCTGCTAAATCTGAAGCTGCTGCAGTATTTGAAGAAACCTTTAAGGACCTGGATCCAAAGTGGACCTCTGAGTTCTGAATCACTGACTCCTACTTTTGTTTTCTTGTTTTTCCAGCTTAAAAGGTGACGGTGACATGAGACACGCTGAACCTCAACCTCGACTGTAAACTCTGACTTGGTGCCGCTCCTCTCTCTCTCTCTCTCTTGGGTGACGATATCAAACAACAGGTACTTGGCAGTCTCACCTTCACCAACAGTTTTTGTGTTTTCATTGTGCGTTTGTGGTCGCACACATACCTGATACATTTAGTGGAGATTTTCTTTACCTTTCCAGATCTGCAAATGTTCCAAAAGTAAGTGTGCGATGCATGCATTTGTGTTCACGCTCAGTGTTTATGTCGGTGTGTTCGGATGAAACAGCTGACATGTGTTTCTTCATTCAGCAGTTGTGGAGTTTGTGAAACCAACAGCAGCATCATGTTTTACGGCTCTTCTTCCGGGGCCAGCATGTCCCTCCCCTCGAAGAGCCGCCTGAAACGCCAGAGTCGGACCTTCACTCAGGTACTCGCACAGTTTTTATCCAGATCTGAAGATGACTGGTATAAAGTTTATTTATGGGGTTTGGAGTCAAATATTTCATCAGTTATTGATCAGTGGCCTTTAGCTTTGGTATTACGATACTGCTCTGTTTATTTTTCAGAGTTTAGAAACATCATGAGGTCTTATGTTCAGGGTCAGCAGATGTTAGTGTGCAAAAAATGACGACTAACCCCCAATTTCCACCTCCATCCTGATCGTCTCCTAAAAGGTCGTATCCTCCGATCGTAGCTGATCGTAACCATTCAAGTTAACGTGTCAATTTACACCGACTTCTTTACGTTCCTCTGCGGATCGCCGGACTCCTCAGCTGATCACAAGAGTTCTATTTTTTCTGGACGCCGGAGCATGGCGGATAAATTCAGCACAGATTAACCCGTGCTGGAAAGGAAGTCGGGCACAGACACAAAATAAAACATCCGAACAAGTGAAAGGTTTTTAGACGTCATTTCACCCCGATGACACCATGGATGAGGAGATGCTGATTCTAGAAGTCTAGAAGTAGATTTCCTCCTCTGGAAGGACACAATCTACTGCTTATATGTCTATGTGTCTGTCTTTAGAGAGACGACTCGTTATCACACGCTTGCACGCGGGTTCTTGTGAGTTCTCACAATTCCTGCTGTCTGTAATCTGCCACGAAATTCACAAACGGTTTCGGTAGGAATTGGCGTACGGCGAAAATCGGAGCCGTTCTGGATGCGGTGAAAATTCAGGGTTACCGTCGCAAATCTGGCAAACCTGACTCCTGCAAAGTTTCAGCATATGACAGTTTTCACACATTTGTGCTCCTCTGTGGAAAACTGCAGCCCTCATGCTGTGCTGTACTACTGTGTACTCACCACTAGGGCGGGGCGATACACCGAAAATCTACAGAGACCGAAATTTACGACAATATCCGACGTCATTTTGTCCATATCGGTATATTCAGTGTCAAAAAGATCCATAAACCAAAGTTGTTTTTGGATGTGTGTAGGTAGACTTTGGTCTCGTCCCTTTAAGACGCTTACCCTGATGCTATCGATGATATGATATTGATATTGATTTGAGGCCGTATCGCCCAGCCCTACTCACAGCCCTGTTAAATCAGGATTTCATGTATTTTTAGTCCACCGTTCTTTGTCTGCTCTTTAGGTCCTGTACCGCACTCTGAGCTACAGAGACCGGGTCCCTGTAGAAACAGGAACAAACACCCGGGGGGACCGGCGGTCCACGACTGAACCCCCAGAGCGACCGGCGGATGATCCAGCCGAGCTCTCCACGCAGAGCTCCGCCCCCGGGGTGCTGAAGATTTTCGGGGATGAAATTTGTGCCGGTGCCAACTACAAGAGCGTCCTGGCCACGCCGCGCTCCAGCGCCCAAGAGCTGGTCAAAGAGGCGCTCGAGCGTTACTCGCTCAACAAGAACGCCGCCCACTCTTACATCCTGTGTGACGTGATTGGACGTTTCGAGGAGGGCGGTGGGATCGGAGGAGGGGGGTGGCGGACTGAGTGCTTGCGTGCGCTGGGGGACAACGAAAAGCCGCTGCTGCTCCAGGAGCTGTGGAAACCTCGGGAAGGACACGCTCGCAGGTTTGAGCTGCGCAGGAGAGCAGAGGTGGAGGAACTCAACGCCAAGGAGAAGGATACGATCACTGCTGGTGAGGAAGTGCATGAAAACACACACACACACATACACACATGCACACACACACACATGCACACACAGCAGCTGGTCTAATTCCCTTCCTTTCTTGACATGTCAAACTCAGCAGAAAAGCACAGCTCGTTACCTCCTCTGCAGTGTGTGTGTGCGTGCGTGCGTGCGCGTGGACGTGCGCACAAACGTGTACGTAGAGATGCAGAACAAGAGCTCCAGTCAGAGTCATTATCCTGGAGAGGAGACATTGTTCCTGGATGATTAACCGTGTATTTAAGAAGTGAAGAGCTGTCCTGTGAAGACTGGAGCTCATTACAGTTTTATCATAGACACACACACACACACACACACACACACACACACACACACACACAGTGGAAAGTCTGAGACAGCTGGCTGATAGATGGAGTGACATCTAAACTGACTCTGGTTTTATGACAGATCATTTCCTTTCATCATAACTTCACCTGTGGAGGTAAAACCGAGCAGTTTAAAGGGATATTCTGGAGTAAAATTAATTTAGGGTCAAACTCACCGTAACACCGAGTTAGACCCCCCCTCCAGAGATGAATGTTGACGACTGCTTGCTTCTCTAGTTATACCAACTTTAGTAACGACCGCAGGATAGTAATACAGAGAGCCACGCCCTCAACCAAAACGCCACTCTATAGCCACAAATAATGCTCAGAACAGCACCTAACTTCATCAACAGGACATATAGGGTCACAGACATAGTACTATATTCAGAGTTAGCGGGGCGTTCCTCCACTTCTGTAGTCTATAAGCTGGGCCAATAAACTTCTACTGTAGTAAAAAGGTAAAGGTGTTTTTATTGAGCCGAATTATCAATAAAATCATGATTTTGTTAACAGGTATGAATTTATGTGCTGTTGAGTTAATATATTTGAACAAGAGCACAGTAAAGTTAAATCAGCTAATTTTCCAATGAGGTTCTGTTACTGAATGAAACTACACCATGTTCTACTGAGGTTAGTACATATAGGGTCACAGACATAGTACTAGACACCAAACATCTTTTAACTTTGACTCATTTCTTTAGCAAAGAGACTAAACACAACTCACCTACTCTCTTCCAGCAGACGCTTGTTTGTAGTGAGACCTCAGGCCAGTCCATTACAGACTACAGCGGGGTGACGCAGCTCAAGGAAGAACATTTATGATCATTTCTTTATCATTTCCTTGAAGTAATAATCTCCATATTAATCATTTTCACTGTAGACACTGTAGTTCTTCTGCCTTAGCGTCTCGGTCTGATTGTATTTCCATGAAGTGATGATCGTAAATGTTTAACTTTATGACTTTATATCAGTCCTAGATTTTTAAACTCACTTGTTCACATAGCTGTTGTGAATTTATGTCTTCACTGCAGCTCTTTAAGTCTTAGTTCACGTGTTTTTATTCCTGTTTTAATTACTGGATCTTTGTTTGTATTACTGTTGCACTCCCTCCACCACTGAACACAGAGTCCTGGTTGCCATGCCAACCTCTGTTGTAGCTTGTAGAGTCAGGCGATGTTTTTCTATTTTTTTCTCATTTGTGCACAAAACATTTGATGTCGATGTTTCAAACAGTCCACAAGAGAAGCAGCCTGTGAAATGATCATGACGGTCGATCTTGTTTGTGACTTTCCCACAACATGCAACAAGATTTTCCTCTGAGCTGTATAATCCCTGTGGGGACCTGTTTCTCTGAATCTTGAGGATCTTTTCAGAGGCTGCTTTTTACTTTTTAGCAAACATGTTTAAAAAGCTGTTTTATAATGCAGCCAATCAGCTCTGCTCTCAGGATGTCTGCAGAAAGGAGGTCTGACTGTAGATCCTACAGAAGTATTCAAGGAAAACCTCCTGTCTGATATTGACTCTCAGGTTTTGAGAACACAAACAGAAGTTTTGGTCCCAGCAGAGCGCGCCCTCAGGGTTCAGACCGGCTGACTCACTAATGCACATTAAAACACACATTTTCATTTCCACACTAACCTTTTCTCTTTTGTGTTGTAGTGTTTAGAAAACTCACACACCCCGGAGTCTCCTCCCTCTCTCTCTCTCTCTCTCTCTCTCTCTCTCTCTCTGCCCTTTTCTTACTCCCCTGGTGTGTGTGAGCGTGCATGCACATGAGTTAAAGTACACACTGAGATAGCATTTTAAAGGTATGTGAGTGTTTCTATGAGTGCATCACGGCTGTTAATGATTCAGTCTCTGTTTTGATCTGTTGAACTTGTTGTTTGACGTTTATTGCAGATTTCTCGCTGACTGTGAACCTCATACCTTTAACTGAGTATCTCCTTTAGCTCTTCGCAGCTCCACAGTACATGCACGTCTTCTTAGGACTGGGCGATTATATGGTTGCGATTAATGATTGTGATAAATTTCGATTCGATCGTGATGATCAGCTGTGAGCATATTTACTCAATCACTCATAGCAGAAATGTGCGTGACAACAGCCAATCAGAGTCGAGCTTTTCCTGCTCGCTTCTGTAAATCGCAGGAGATGTAAACAGAATGACCGAACGTGGAGCTGAGGTCAGCAAAATAGACGTCAGCCGTGACTTTGAGTCATCCTCCGAAAAAGACATTATTGAGAAGAAAAGTTGTTCAACGTCGGTTGTGTGGCGGTGGTTCGGGTATCTCCAAAGTGACGTTGGTATGTCGGCGGTCGGTGCCCTCAAATACGAGTAGGGGGTGTCTGCAACCCTCTTTGCGCCCCTGCTGGACAGAGTAGGTCATTGCATGTCAGATCTACAACCCTCTTTTTAACCGCTGCTCTTTCCTCCAAAGTTATCGGCTCGAATGGAGCGACGTCATGATCGAGTATCAAACGTGAATCTCATGTTTTTTAGTCATTAATAAAACAGTTGTCTTAGATTTGACGGAGAATTAAATGCAAATGTGACAGACTCTGTTTATGACATTTTTCCATTTTTCATGATAGTCTGAAATACACACCGAGTCTCAGTCAAGCTAATGCTAACATTAGCTTGTCGGAAGTCGGAAATGTACGATTTGACCCATAGGCCACTAGCGTTGAAGTGAATGAAACAGAAGTGTGATGACTAATAATGTGCAGGAGACTGAACATGAAAATATACGAGAAAAACACAAAATATCAGATTCATCGGCTCTGCAGACACGAACTATCGTATTCAGGAGGTCAAAATCATCACAGAGGAATGAAGAGGATAAAAGTGAGGTCAATCCCTCTGATATTGGGATAATATTAGTTCATATTTTGGTAGAATAAACCTGAAATATTAGAGGTTGGCAGACAATACATAAAAAGATGATAATAAGTAAAAAATTGTAAAATTAATTAAATCTAGATTAATATCTAGGACTGTAAACTAGTTCACTGTATTATTTTAGGGTGACCATACTCTGACTTCCCAAAAAGAGAACACGACTATGAGGGGGGCGGAGTCACGGAGTCGCACTAAGTTAATTTGGAGTCTTTAGGTCGGCTCGAGTGTCTTTTACGAGCTTCTGACTCATTAAGTCCACGTGACACAAAATCGAAACTTACGTACAAAACCGCCGACATTTGAAGGATTTTAAAAACTTCCCAAGACGCGATATTTTTTTGAAGGATGGTAGGAGAAGGTCCCGCCTCCTTTACCTCTGAAAATAATCACCCTAATTTTTTAGTATTTATCTACATTTGTTGTTCTGTTGAGTTAAAATGTTTTTTATATTTTTCCAAGTTTATCTTTTTTAATTTTCTTTGTTATTTACTTTGCATGTTAATAAAATGTTGATTTAATTTCTAGTTTCTTTAGTTTTTAGTTCAGCAGTTTAAAAAAAAAAAGAAAAATCGTGATAATAATCAAGATCGGACGATATGACGAAATATCGTGATCATGTCTTTTCTGCCAAATCGCCCAGTCCTACGCCTTGTGGTTGTAACGTGTGTATCTGGGGGGTTTTCTGTGCCGGGTTCCATAACCCCTCCCACCCTGCTGTAGGGCCCAAAACCTCCCAGTTCCTGGCGGCTCTAATGGGTCGGTCCGGGCTGGGCAAACACAGGAGCTCCCCTCTGCGCTGCGGTCGAGCGGTACAGTCCAGCTCTAAAGGTGGGGACTGGCCTCAGGTAGGGTGGCTGTCAAGTCATTGCCATGGAGACCACCTCTACCTGCGTTGTCACCAGCGCCACCCCCCCCCCCCCCCCATCTGCCAGTGATCCAACCAGTATGAGTGTGTGTCTGTGCAGTCTGTGTGGGCCATTGCATGGAGAGCTGCTCGGTCATCAGGTTCACTGTGTTTCTGCTCCATCCAGCAACATCGCCCTCATCTGACCGGTTCTGTCTCCACACATGACTGTCCTGCACTCCGTGACCAGTCCGTCCACTCACCAGTCAAACATACAAACCAGTAACAGACATGTGACCCTGAAAGACGCTTTCTTTTCTCATTTTCCACTCATCGCTTCTCTTCTCTCTCTCTGCTCTGCCTCTTTTCTTCTTGTTATTCTCCTCCTGTTCTCCGTCTTGCCCTTCTCTCTCTCTCTCCCTCCCTGCTTCTTCTTTTTTGTCTTCCTCCTCCTCCTCCTCCTCCTCCTCCTCCCTGTAGACATTAACGCTCAGGCTCGTAAGCTCCAGAGGAACAGGGCGAAGGGGACGCTGACCCTGCCCCGCTCCAGCAACTCATCCTTCTGCCGCAGCCTCAGCGAGACCAGCCTCAACCAGGTGGGACCTTCACCGGAGCCTCCTCAGGATAAAGGATCGTTCTTATTCAGAGACCCGTTATCAGCTGGTCTCTAATCCTCAACGCTTGTGTGTGTGTGTGTCTGCAGCTGGGCGTAGGGGACGAACCAAAGCGGTATTACTCCACTCTGCCGGGACCTTTAAGAGCTCGAGAACGGGAGGCGGCCTCGAGCGGCAGAAGGAAAGAGGAGGGGAGTCAGGGAGGGGGAGGAGGGGTGAGGCACTCTCTCTACCAGTCACCTCACCTCTTACTGCTGCAGGGATACAACAGACAGGTACGCTTTTGGGATGAGTCACCACGAATTTCCACCGCATCCGGAACGGCTCCGATTTTCACTGTCCGTCTGTTTTTAAGGCGAATTTCTTGGTGGATCACAGACACGTTCAATCGCATGATAACGAGTCGTCTCTCTAAAGACAGACACATAGACATATAAGCAGTAGATTGTGTCCTTCCAGAGGAGGAAATCTACTTCTAGACTTCTAGAATCAGCATCTCCTCATCCATGGTGTCATCGGGGTGAAATGACGTCTAAAAACCTTTCACTTGTTCGTCTCCGCCCGAGTGTTTTATTTTGAAAAGAAGCCGGATGTTTTATTTTGTGTCTGTGCCCGACTTCCTTTCCAGCACGGGTTAATCTGTGCTGAATTTATCCGCCATGCTCCGGCGTCCAGAAAAAATAGAACTCTTGTGATCAGCTGAGGAGTCCGGCGATCCGCAGAGGAACGGAAAGAAGTCGGTGTAAATTGACACGTTAACTTGAATGTTTACGATCAGCTACGATCGGAGGATACGACCTTTTAGGAGACGATCAGGATGAAGGTGGAGATCAGGGGTTAGTTGTCATTTTTTGCACGCTAACATCTGCTGACCTCGACCATAATGTACAAATGAGGCAGATGGGGAAAAACGCCGACCTCGTGATGTTTCTAAACTCTAAAAAGCAGTGTCGTTCATACCAAAGCTGAAGGTCACCGACCAATGGTCAGTCAGCTGTGATCGGCGGATATGACCCTTTCGTAGTCGTTCCGGATGCGGTGGAAATTGGGCGTTTCCCTCTTCAGGTGTTTTTGTGGAAAAAGGTTTCAGCTCGGGTTTTAAAAATGTTGAAGTTTCCCAGTTTTTTCTTCCTCCTCAGATCTCCATTTTTTAATTTCTCTTATTTCGTGATCTTGACTGTCATGTTTTGCTGCAGGACTGTTTGGTGTACCTGCTGAACAGAGAGCAGCACACGGTTGGTCAGGAGACGCCGTCAGCTCGCCCCAATATCTGCCTCTTCTCTCCCGACATCCTGCCTCTCCACTGCCGTCTGCGCCGAGTCCCCGCGCCCCGCCGTCACGCCAACAACAACAACAAGGGAGAAGAGGAGAGCCAGCGGTTTTGTGTCGCCGTCGAGCCGGTCCTCCACGCCACAGTTCTGGTGAACTTCTCTCGCTGCGAACGCTCCACCACGCTGCGACACGGCGACCTGCTGTCCTTCGGCGCACATTACATCTTTCTCTACAAGGACCCGACGGGCGCCAAGCCGCTTCCGGCTCAGACCCTGGCACGCCTCCGCTCCCTCGGGCAGCTCTACGACATCGGGGTGGAGGAGGGAGAGGGCGGGGCTCCGACTTGTAAGATGTGCGGTTCTGTGCTGAAGGACAGAGGAGCGCAGGTGTCGAGTGTCCCAGCCGTACGACGCAGCTTCAAACCGCACCTGGTGAAACCTCGAAGCGTGGGGGCCGCAGGGCCGCTTAGTTTGTCTGGAGGGGAGGGCGGAGGAGGAGGAGGAGGAGGAGGAGGAGGAGGAAGAGGAGGTCAGAAAAGAAGACTCCAGCTAGAGTTTGATCAAACCCATGAAGACCAGCTGCTGAACAGGATCGTGTCTCTCATAGAACCAGGAGGTTTGTCCTCAAACAGACCAACTTTAGAGGTCTACATAGAAATTTACATAGATCTCTACATAGAGCTTTACAGTTATCTTTACATAGATCTTTACATAGATCTTTACAAAGAGCTAACATAGATCTTTACATAGAGCTTTACATAGAGCTAACATAGATCTTTACAAAGAGCTAACATAGATCTTTACATAGAGCTTTACATAGAGCTAACATAGATCTTTACATAGAGCTAACATAGATCTTTACATAGAGCTAACATAGATCTTTACAAAGAGCTAACATAGATCTTTACATAGAGCTCTACATAGATCTTTACAGTTATCTTAATATAGATCTTTACATAGATCTTTACGTAGATCTTTACATAGAGCTTTAATAGAGCTAACATAGATCTTTACATAGATCTTTACATAGAGCTCTACATAGATCTTTACGTAGATCTTTACATAGAGCTTTAATAGAGCTAACATAGATCTTTACATAGATCTTTACATAGCTCTTTACAGTTATCTTTAAATAGATCTCTACATAGATCTTCACATAGATCTTTACATTTCTCTTAAGATAGATCTTTACATAGAGCTAACATAGATCTTTAGCTTACACAGATCTTTACATAGAGCTTCACATAGATCTTTACATAGATCTCTGCTGAGCCCCTCCCTGTAAAGTCTTTTACAGCCTAAAGAATCTCATTAAGTTTTTCCTTGTTGTTTCTTTTTTATTTTCTCCCATAATTTCCTTTTTTTTTGTTTATGTGTACCATGTGACCTGAACTTCCTGTGACCTTTGAACTCCCTGTAGGAGACGACCATAAGCTGACACCAGCCTACCTGCTGTGTCTGTGTATCCAACACTCCGCCTCCGCCTTCCCACCCGGGAATTTCGGAAAGCTCCTGCTCAAGATTGTCCGAAGAATCCAGACCATTGCGTGGGTCAGTCCCTGCCTGTTTCACTGTCTGTGTCTGTCTGTGTGTCTGTGTGTCTGTGTCTGTGTGTCTGTCCCTCCATCTGTCTGTCTGTACGTCCAGTTCAGTCTGTCCTGAGGTACTTTGTTCTGGACTTAAGTCGACCTCCTGCAGAGAGAAACTGTTGAGCCGTGTCAGGTCAGGTGAATAGTTAAACAGGGTTTCATATGACATGTCAGTCGAACTCAGAGGAACTCGCTGTTTTAGTCTGAATCATCAACCATTTCTCACCATCATGACCTCCGATACTTTAACATCATAGTGTGAACATCAGACACAGAAATAAACTACAGAGTTTATGACCGATGAAAAAATATTGATGATCAACTTTAATGTTTGAGTTGATCTTGTTTTAAGCAGCAAAAAAATAACAACTGTTGAAAAGTAGAAGCTGAAGTTCTTGGACAAAGTCTGTTTCACTTGTTGATAAAAGAGCTGAGGTTTGTGACGATGGAAAAATGCTCTGTGAATAAATCTGTAAACGACGACCATTTCATCTCCGTGTGGATGTCTATCTGCATCTCTGGAAACGATCATGTGACACACAGAGTAACTCTTTTATGGCGCCAAAACAACCTTTACACACATGCTCTGTACTCTTCCTCTGTATTTTGTGCATTTCCTGTTACAGCGCCACTTACTGGCTTGGCATATGCACTACATCATTGTCAGTGGTTTAGTTTTTAGAGATGATAGAAATACTTTTTATTAAAGTGAAGTGAAGTCGTCACTAAATCAAAAATCAAGTTTTCAGAGAAAAAAAATCTGGATTTTATTTTTGGCCAAAATCGTGCAGCCCTACCGTCATGACACTTTTTCGTAGATTTGGCGTAGACATCGAACGTCGTAACGTTGAATGTTTGTTGTTTATTAAATCAGAATCGTCTCCTTGAAGGAAACTGTTTCTGTTTATTTTCCTGTTTCTGTGTCCGACCTCTTTTGGCTGTTTATGTTTCTAAACCTGTAATTAAAGTAAACTGATATTTAGTCCAGGAGGGCTCAGAGTCGTTAGAAATGTGTGTCAGTGTGTGTGTGTGTGTGTGTGTGTCTGTAAATATGATAGTGCTGTTTCTCTCTGCAGGTTAGTGATAGTGTCGTGAAGTGAGGTTTTCCTGCGCACTTCTTAAAAGTTTAATGAGCGCTTAATTGCTCTTCGTGTGTGTGTGTGTGTGTGTGTGTGTGTGTGTGTGTGTATGTGTGTGTGTGTGTGTCTTGCAGGAGAAGACAAAGGAGCTGGCTCAGAAGCAAGCTCAGCAGTGAGTATCTCCTTTCAAGTGAAGCGAGCGACTGACTGTGGCCATGAGACGTTAAAATGAGCGTTTATTTCAGAGTCAGACTGACTATATTTAACACTCCTCTGTGTGTGTGTGTGTGTGTGTGTGTGTCTGTGTGTGTGTGTGTGTGTGTAGCCAGGACCCGGCCTCTCTGTCTCTCCTCAGTATCTCAGACTTGATCCCAGACCTGCAGACCATCTTCTTCTGGATGTCCAACTCCATTGAGATCCTCTACTTCATACAGCAAAGAGCACCAGCATACACACACAGCATAGAAACACTGCAGGGTACACACTCACACACACACACACACACACACACACACACGCAGCGTCTGAATGAGTGTGAAACAGCTCATTACTCAAACTGACGTACAGCAGATCCTGGACCAGCTCTGCAGCCTCCCTCCCTCTCTGAGTCTCTTAAGTACGCCTCTATCTCTGTCTAGGGTCAAAGGAGTCGTTGCTATCGGCGACCATATCAGCCAATGAGGAGGCAATGACCATCTTGGAAGAAGTGATCATGTACACTTTCCAGCAATGTGTCTACTATATCACCAAGGTAATCTGTCAGAGCGGCGGCGACTGTGGCGTCTCCTAAATGAGTGAAAACGTTTTTTTAAGATCGGACCCACAAACACAATAAATGAGCAGATAAGACTGTGAATGAATTAAGGTTATTTATTTCAGTGTGTGTGTGTGTGTGTGTGTGTGTCCAGGCTCTGTATGTGGTCTTACCGGGGTTGTTGGACTGTAATCCATTCCCAGTCGACAACTCGGAGCCCTGCTGGAAAGGAGGTGTCGGGTTTCCTGAACCTGTTCGCAGAGTCCTGCAGGTAGGCGCTCGTCCAGAATTATCCTGGGTCAGAGTGACGTTTGTTGTGATCATAATTATGTATATTTTTTTTCTTCTAGAGTGGAGTATTAGGGCCTCATTAAGGACAAAAAATTAAGACTTTGAGATTAAAGTAATAAAATCGTTATAAGAATTAAGCTCCTTTCACATCGGGAGCGTTTTTTTCGTGCGATTATTTCAGACGTCAATATTTTTTTAGAACCCGTATCCTGTCAATACAAGCGTTCACATCAGAGACGTTTTCCCGTCCTGCGATATTTTGGCATTTATTTTTTCGGATCACGGTCGAATGTTTCACGTACTGTGTGTCCACTCATTAGGTATTATTTTAGATGTTTCAGTGTGTTATTTTGACACAACAATGAAGTGAAGATGACAAAGTTTTAAAGTTTAATAAAAGATAATAAAAAAGTTTTCAGACTGATGAACAGTTCACTTTGGATAAACGCTGTAAAGGACTGAAAAACAAAGAATAAGCTGCTCCTCTGGTGCGTCTCCTCCTCCTCCTCCTCAGGAGAAGAACAGTGCTCCTCATTCGTCTGTTTTTTGTGCTTCAGGTGTTTCAGAACGCCCAGGAGCTCCTGCAGAGTTACCAGGTCCACCCGGAGATCCAGGCTCAGATGTTCGCCTACCTCTTCTTCTTCTCCAACGTCTCACTTTTCAACCAGCTGATGGACAAAGGTGGGCTAGAGAGCACGCACCCTCTCCTCCATTAGACCTCCCTCAGGGTTTGTACAGAGAGAGAGAGAGACAGAGAGAGAGAGAAAGAGAGAGAGGGAGAGAGCGTCCTTGTGTCCTTGTCAGCGTTTTGACAGTGACTAACCCAGATTTGTCCTCAATGCCCTTCTCCTATCTGCATTCTCCCTCCTCCTCCTCCTCCTCCTCCTCGCTGTCCTTCCTTCCATCTGGCCATCAGGGGGTGAGACAAAGAAGAGAGGAGGGGAGAGAGAGAGAGAGAAGGGTTAAAGGAGAAGGAAAGGGTGAAGGGATCAGACTGGCCTCACAAATATCATCTTTGATTGAGTCTAAAAACAGAAAAAATCCATCCTCATCCATGTGAGCCTCCACCTTACGACCTCCACCCTCTCCACGCCCTCATTTCTGTTTCCTCCGGCACACGCCATAAGTCTTCATTAGCCGGTGGAGACAGCAGAGATCACATGTCCGGCGAGAAGGAGAAGGAGGAAGGAGGAGAAATACCTTTATATTCACGCAGAGGCTCCCCCACCTCCTCTCCACCTCCCTCCTTCTCTCTCTCTCTCGCTCCGTCTGTCTGGGTCTGGTTTCTCCTCCTCTCCCTCCTTCCCCTTTGTGTCGCTCATTTATATTTCTCTGCCAACGGTGTCCATGGTAACAGCGAAGTGAGTTTAGAGCAGGTAACGCTGACGTTTGCACTGGGTTTCTCTGCAACACAAACACACACACACACACACACACACACACACACACACACACACACACACACACACACACACAGTGATATTGTTATGGAGGAGAACCCGATCAGATAATTGAATAATACTCCGCACACGCTCGGCTGCTCTGTCATGGATTTGTCGATTGTGTGTCGTGACGTCTTCCTTGCAGCCGGAGTGTAACGGATCACTCTTCTTTGGGAGTGTGTGTGTGTGTGTGTGTGTGTGTGTGTGTATTTGGAAACCAGCTGCTGTGAAGCATTATGACACCTATGTTAAGAGGTTAAGTGATGTCTCGTCTGTTTGTGAAGCCTTACACATAGATTACTGTATGCCTAGACATAAGCCTATTACAGAGAGGAGTGTGTGCGTGTGTGTGTGTGTGTGTGAGTGTGTGTGAGTGCATCCAAAACATATGGCAGAATATTTGAAGGGTAATGTGTGTGTGAGTGTATAGGTGTGTGTGTGTGCTGTTGTCCCTCCATATTTAGACTGTGCTGCTCTTTACACACTGATATTTTATATATTATCTAATATGTTCATTAGTACAAACATAGTATAAGTATAAAGTGTATATATGAGTTTATAGTGTTAGTATAAGTTGATGTTGATTCTGTTTTCAGTGATCAGTTTTGTCGGATGGTAAATATTGAATTATCGTAGCAGAGATTTTTGGTAAAATTATCGAACACCGTCATCATCAAAATAACAATCTCTCTGTTCTGTGATCGTCACATATAGTCCCTCTGTTTAGTGTCCTATAGTTTTGTGGTCATTCACCCCCCCGCCCCACATCAGCAGCTCCACCTCAGCTGTGTTACACTAATGCGTCCCCTTTAAACGAATGACAGGTGGGAACTAATGAGCCAAATCATGAGGCCTTACAGCCACCTGCTGAAACACTATTCATAATAACTGACGAGGAAATAAAAAGTGATCCGACTTTACAGAGTGAAATTTATTTTACACGAAAATCAACTTGTCCTCAGGAGGATTCGGCTCCTGTTCATCACCGCCCTCTTCAGCGGTGGTCATTTTTCTAAACTGACTTCCCCGTTAAACTACGATGGGATGGAAACATCACGTGGTAAAAGATGTCTTTAGGGTTTGCAAATAAAAATTAAAAAATAAAGTGTCCCATTGAACCACACATTCAGAAAACTGCCAAATAATCGTACATTTAGCCTTTTTTTCCTGGGCTATCGTATACGATAATTACCGTGCACGAGTCAACCCTGATTAGTGTTTGTTTTCAGGAACTATTTCTTTGTTTTCTAAAATAAGATATTCCTTTTATTAGTCCTACAAGAAAAAACTCCAAACAAGCAGCGATAAAAACAAAAGAGAAATTAAAGAATGAAGAAACTAAGTAAAGTAAAAAGATATTAATTTTGTGCTTGTATTTTTAATCTAATTCGGCTTTGAGTTCCATCCTGTAACAGCTCATAGGTAAAAGCAGATGTAAGTATCTCTGTGTTCTTGGTTTTGTTGACGTCGGTCTCTGAGCTCGTCTCCATGTTTCATCGTGTCTTTCTCTCGTGTCTTTGTCTCCTGCTGGTTTTTCTCCGGCGCTGAAAAGATTCTTCCTTCTGTATCTGAGCAGAAACCCTGGGGTCCGTCTGTCCCCTTTGAAAATGTAAAAACTGAAGTCCGGCTCTAGTCCAGTTTGTCGTTGTTTGCACCAAAGCCCAGCCTGAGCTCACATTAGGGGGTATTTCAGAAAGCTTAAACCGGACTTAGAGCTGCAGCGAGGTAATCGGACG
>OY660866.1:38115275-38420275 GCA_962446985.1 Xyrichtys novacula
AAGACCAACGGACTGATCACCAACGGGCTGGAGGGTAGGCTGAAGACCATGAAGGGGGGTGGACTAAATAACAAGACCCAGAGTGAGACGATCCAGAACCGACACACACAGTCAAGTCCCTCAGCTGTGAATGAAAACACAGGAGAGCAGGGTCTTGATATTTGGTCCACCCTCAAACATGAACGTTTTGATTGTTTCCCTCTCAGACGAACAAACACGGAGAAAAACACAGAGAGTCTTTCTGACGGCGAGTTTGAAGCAGCCAGAAAAGAGTCTGAGTGTTTATCTCCACGCTGTCCTCACGGAGAACCTTCACCGTAAAGAAACCCGACACGTCTCTGTGTTTGGGGGCGCGGGGTCAGGGTTTACTTTCAGGGTCGTCCAGGTCATCGAAATCCAAAAGGCAGCGGGAGCAAGTTCATGATTTTTGCCAATTATGCTTTAAAGAGAACCGAACGTTTAATGTTATGATGTTTGATATCAACGCCAAACCATGAAAGAAAAAGGGTCATGACATGAGACACAAGGGTGGCGGTAGGGCTGCGCGATTTTGGCCAAAAATAAAATCCCAATTTTTTTTACTAAAAACTAGATTTTCGATTTTTTTATTCAGTGACGACTTCACCAAACTTCACTTTAAAAATAAACGTTTTTCTATCATCTCTCAAACCAAACCACTGAAAACGATGTAGTTCATATGCCAAGCCAGTAAGTGGCGCTGTAACGCTGCACAGGAAATGCACTAAAGACAGAAGAAGAGTACAGAGCATGTGTATAAAGGTTGTTTTGGCGCCATAAAAGAGTTCCTCTGTGTGTCACATGATCGTTTCCAGAGATGCAGATAGACATCCACACGGAGCTGAAATGGTCGTCGTTTGAAACGCCGATACGACGAAAAACTTTAGCGTTTCCTCCTGGATTAGTTTCCGTGGTGACGGGTTGATACCGCCTTCAGACAGACTTTACAGCGGGGAGTGGTTTACTCTTCATCTGAAACTGTGAAGTCGTACCAATTCAACACGACTGACTCGCTCTTGTCCTATTTAACCACCAAATTATCGCCTTCTTTAGCAAACGCCACGTTTGTTTACACACGATAGAGAGGAAAATCGATTTTAATTTTTTTACATGGTCATAATTAAATAATCTGACTACGATATAAAATCGGTTGTTCGTTCAGCCCTAATTCACCTAAATCCTTCAGAGTCCAAACCTCGTGTTGTTTCCTCCGTCTGTCATTTTCGATCGTCTCTATCTGATCAGATCGCAGCTGCAGAAATCAGATCGTGTTTTTCGACCCCAGCGCTCCCAACACTCTCATTCCTAACCGCAGTAAACACAGAGATTTTTGGGTTCTCTGGTTGTTTTTGGGGTTTGGACCAGAACTCTGGATTTGCACTTTGAGCAGCCGGGTCTAATAGATCTAGATCTAGTATGACAGTAGTCCTCGTAGTGAAGTGAGTCTGACATCTGCAGCCTCGTGTCAGGATCACGTTTGTGTCCCACCTTTGCATGTGTCTCAGTTTCTGTGTGTGTCCAGCCCCATAGCGAGACCCTGTGTGTGTTTGTCTGTGTGTGTGTCTGTGTGTGTGTCTGTTCTTCTGTGGGGTTGGTGTCCGTGTCCTCTGCAGGGTGTATTAGTGGGTGTGAGTTTCCTTTCCCTGTCTCCTCCCCCGGAGCCCCTCCCCTCCCTGATGACTTGTGTGTGGTGTTTGTAGTGGAACTGGACAAAGGACCCTACGGACTGGGAATGGGACTCATAGACGGCCTGGTGAGTGGATTCAAGTCCAACATTTGACCTTTCCTGTGAGCGTGGTCATATGTTTTATTTCTATAAGCTGAGAGTGTTCAAACTAAAGAGACACAGATCTGATCCCAGAGCTCTGAACTCTGTAAACACACAACCTTAAAGGGATGTAAAGTTAAGTTATGGTCAAACACACTGAAACACCGAGTTAGACACCGACCGCTTGCTTCTCTAGTTATACCAACTTTAGTAACGACCGCAGGATAGTAATACAGAGAGCCACGCCCCCAACCAAAACGCCACTCTATAGCCACAAATAATGCTCAGAACAGCTTTTTTTCTCCACCTCTGTAGTCTATAAGCTGGGCCAATAAACTTCTACTGTAGTAAAATGAAAAGGTAAAGGTGTTTTTATTGAGCCGAATTATCAATAAAATCATGATTTTGTTAACAGGTATGGATATATGTGCTGTCGAGTTAGTATATTTGAACAAGAGCACAGTAAAGTTAAATCAGCTAATTATCCAATGAGGTTCTGTTACTGAATGGAACTACACCATGTTCTACTCAGGTTATTACATATAGGGTCACAGCCATAGTACTAGACACCAAACATCTTTTTAACTTTGACTCATTTCTTTAGCAAAGAGACTAAACACAACTCACCTACTCTCTTCCAGCAGCCGCTTGTTTGTGAGAGAGCCCTGACGAGTCGATCACCGAGTGCAGCAGAGTTTCGCAGCTCAAGGAAGAACATTTATGATTATTTCTTCATGGAAATACAATCAGACCGAGACACTAAGACGGAAGAACTACCGCGTCTGCAGTAAAAATGATAATTCTGATAATTATTACTTCAAGGAAATGATCCGCTGCACTCGGTGATCGACCCCCACAGACAAGCGTCTGCTGGAAGAGAGTAGGTGAGTTGTGTTTAGTCTCTTTGCTAAAGTTAAAAAGATGTTTGGTGTCTAGTACTATGGCTGTGACCCTATATTTACTAAACTCAGTAGAACATGGTGCAGTTCCGTTCATTAACAGAACCTCATTGGAAAATTAGCTGATTTAACTTTACTGTGCTCTTGTTCAAATATATTAACTCAACAGCACATATATCCATACCTGTTAACAAAATCATGATTTTATTGATAATTCGGCTCAATAAAAACACCTTGACCTTTTCATTTAATACAGTAGAAGTTTATTGGCTCAGCTTACAGACTACAGAAGTGGAGAAAAAAGGTAAGAGTCATTACTGAATCTAAGGCTATGAAGTCATTT
Source organism: Xyrichtys novacula (assembly GCA_962446985.1). Lineage (NCBI taxonomy): Eukaryota > Metazoa > Chordata > Actinopteri > Labriformes > Labridae > Xyrichtys > Xyrichtys novacula. The sequence continues at coordinate 38,118,304 of OY660866.1, forward strand.
CAGACAGAAGCAGCAGAAGTGGTGACCTGCTCTCTTTCATAATGACATTAAACAAAGGAGACGATTGATCACACAGGGATCTGTTCTTATTGGACCAATGAGGTTGAACTAAATGATTGATTACTTTTAGGGGTGAAAAAAGGAAGTGAAGATAACTTTGAGAAGTCCTGAGTTTTAATCTCACCTGAATATTTCCTGTGGATCCGGGTTCAAACTGTTGTCAGATCATCTCAGGTGGACCTGCAGGTGTTCTAGTGATGGTTTCTCCCTCACTCTTGCAGCACACTCCTCTCAACGCTCCGGGGATCTACATCCGGACTCTGATCCCCGACGGACCTGCTGCCTCTGACGGCAGGCTGAGGATCGGAGACCGCATCTTGGCCGTGAACGGGACCAGCCTGATCGGAGCGGACTACCAGAGGTACTGGCGATATTTGAGAGCGTAACAAGAGACGGGAGGGAGATTAATGATGCTATTGGACGATAGTGACGTTGATTACAGAGTGAGCAGTCGTCCCACGATGTTAACCATCCTCCTGGCTGTCAGCCTCGAAAACCAATTGATTACTTTGATTGATCGGAGCGAGCTCAGACAGTGACGCGTCTTCATCCTCACTCTGTCTCTGCTGAGCTTCATGTAACCCAACTCTCCCTCTCTCTCCTCTTCCTCCTCCTCCTCCTCCTCGCAGTGCGGTGGATCTGATTCGACTCGGAGGAGGCCGCCTTCGTTTCCTGGTGGCCAAGTCTGACCCTGAAGTCTCAGAGAAGATCAGCGCCTCCTCCTGCTGACCTCCTTCATGACGCGCACAACACACGCAGAGTACTGGAGGGGAAGGACAGCAGGACGGCGAGATGTGTGTGTGCACACAAACACACACATACACACACACACACACACACACAGACGGGTCATGAAATATGAATGTGAAACCCAGCGACAGCACAAAGCTAAGCAATCAAACTGGAGGTGACGCTCCACGACTCCTCTCCAGCTGCCAGACCTGCTCCCCTCACACGGACTCCTCCTGGGCGTGTGTGACAGACAGAATCGGTAACCCACGGCGACATCAAAGGAATGTGACGCCAGGAGAAGTCGCCTAATTAATCAGCGAGCTCTACCCGGCCAGTACGCAGTTCTCTGTGGTTTGAAGCACAGTAGACGGTCACCCCTGAGGTGGATGGAGAACCTGCACACTCGGGACTTTTTCCAAACCCTTTTTAAAGACGAGAGGAACTGAGAATGTAACCGCCGACTCTCAGAGCATTTGCAGTGAAACGCCGTAGTGATCCTCCGTTTTCTAAACCTGTCTGACAGCATGACCTCCGTCTGCTCTCCACGCCTCTGTACGAATGTCGACTTTTGTACCGCGGAGGAATCGAACTCCAGAATGTGAACCCACACAGCTCGGCTCTGCCATCTCACACACTCCGCCTCATCTCGGTGGAGCAGCTGAACTTTCACGCCATCCCTCCCCAGGAGAGGCGGGACTTTATTTATTGATGGTCAGAGTCTCTGCTGCTCCACCCCCGTGTGTACAAACCCTCTTTTTCTCCTTATTCTGTATCCGTCTGCTTATCGGGTGTAAATAGTTTGTTTTTGTAAATATTGAACAAACTGTTGGACGTTCAGAAGAGAGACGACGTTCTGGGGAACCAATCAGAGCTTTGGATGGTGAGAAGGAAACGCTCGTGTCTGTAATGAGAATTATTTATTTTGTTTTCTTAATTATATCTCATTGTTTTCAGCCCCGTCAGTACGATCCAACATGTGCACTTTAGATTAGCGCTCACACTGGAGCCGAGCTGCACTTTCGCTCCAGTGACCCAGAATCCCAAATGTGACTCAGATTACAGGAACTGTTGAACGTTTTGACTCTCGTCTAATTTAATCTGTTTTTAATTTCTGGATCTCCGTTTTTGATTCAAGCACTGACCAATCAGAATCATGCATTTACCTGCTCAAGTCTCAGTCCTGAATAATCTGCAGGTTTAAATCACTCTGAGGTCTTTGGATGATACCGGCCCAATCCCAAACCGCCCCCTAAACACTCGCCCTCCGTCTGCACCGGTGCTCACTCATGACGGGATTTAGAGTTAGTGCGCCATCAAAAATGGAGGAGGAGGAAACAGCATAAAAATCTAAGTTCGGTTTGTGTCCACATTTGTCTTGACGATGTTTGGAAAGAACAAACGGAAGTAGGAGCTGAGGTTTGATTTGATTGGTCAGAAACATGTCCAACAGTAAAGGAGTTCAAAGACGTGGAATCACTAACAATCAGAAGTTTAATTTCGCTCCTCTCACCGTGATGCTTCCTGGATTTATTACTAAGAAGATAAACGCTGCCGTGCACAGGACGCGTCTTTGTGTTGCTATGGCGATGAATCTTTCCATTTTCCGGTGGAGTGAGGAATTGAGTCGATTCAGTCGCGCTCCACAGCTGCGAGTGAAACTTCATAACGAGTGACACTCGGTAGTGACGGGCGAGTGTGTCGGGGCGGTTTGGGATCAGGTCACAGAGTCGCAGCACTGAACCTCCAGGACGCTGCTGATGGTCTTTCTTTGACCTCTGTTGTTTTGGAGGTGAGACAGACGTCCCAAAGTCCAAAAGTCCAGATCTCACACGCTTTTACACCATCAGCTGTGTCGACTCGAGTCTTTTAAGACAGCCGGGGTCACTGAAGTTTAAAAAGAAGAAAAGTCATGATTAGTTTTCTGCAGCGTGGTCCTCCGCTCTGACCTCAGATCCTCAGAGTTCAGGAGGTGTGACCTTTGACCCCTGCACAGCTGCAGGTCTCAGTGTTTTAATGCCTCGCTGTCACACAGGAAACTGAAGGACTGCAGGGTGAAACTCAAATAAATTTAATGTCTGAATTTTATAACAGGTTTTTTTTCAGCAGACCCCAGGATGTAGAAGCTGATGAAACCCTCAAACTGAAGTTTTCAGATTTTAACCAAAGTGATGAACTCACTTCTTCTTGCAGCACTTGATTGACAGTTGTTCTCCTTTAGCTTTAATTTGATGTTTACAAAAAAACATTTATTTTTTTTCCCACGGGTTGTTTTCATCTCCTCTTTTGACTTGAACTTCTGGGCAGTAAGAGTTTCTTGTTGTGCGTCCGGGGGTTTGTATGACACTGATCTGATGCATGTCTATTCTTTGCTCTTTATTTATGCTGTTGAAACAAGATGGAACTGAAGAATAAAGATTGCTGGATCCTTGAATAAAGAAGAAAGGTGGCGTCAAACCCACGAAGGAGAAAGTCCTGTGTGTCCGTCAATGAGGAATTTTCATGGGTGCTTCATATTTGAACAAAGCAGTGAACAAGAACATTTTAAAGATGATAAAAATATCATAATATGGTATATAAAAAATATATATATATTTTTACCTTACCGTGAATTATTGATATAGTATAGTACGATAAGATGTCATAGTATAGTATGATAAAAATGTCATAGTATAGTACGGTAAATGTGATGGTATAGTATGATTGAATATGTCATATTATTGTATGATAAAATTATCACAGTATAGTTTGTTTTTAAAACCATCGTTTAGTATAATAAAATGTCATAGTATGGTACAGTAAAATATTGTAATATGGTAGAATTATATATACAATGGTATGAAAAAGCATTTTACAGTAAAGTTACATAAAATTATCATAGAATAAAAATATATAGTATAGTATAATAAAAATGTCATAGTATAGTAGAAATATCACAGTATAGTATGTTTTTAAAACCAAAGTTAAGTATAATAAAAATGTCATATTATAGTATGTTAAAAAAAATCATTGTAAAGTACGATAAAATGTTACAGTATAGTACAATAAAAATGTATGTTAAGATATGTCATAGTACAGTATGATCAAAATATCACAGTATAGTACGATAAAAATATATAGTATGATAAAAAACCATAGTTAAGTATAAGAAAAATGTCAAAGTTAATTTTGGAAAAAATGTCATAGTATAGTATGATAAAAATATCATAGACCTCTCACTGTTAAGTCCAGAAAAAAAGACTTTAGTTTTTTAAAAAGTGGAAAACTGAAAGAAACTGTTTTACTGTTTTGCACTTAGTAAGTTTGTGAACCTGCACTTTAATGAACAAGAGGGAGTGCAACAGCTCCCTCTTGTGTTGTTTGTGATTATTACACTTTTGCAGAACAGCCTTTTTTAAATTTCTTTTTATCTCATTTTTATTTGTTACGCTCACGGCGGTTTTTAAGCATTTCCATAAATTCCATAAATCCAACTGTAGCTTCAGAAATATTAATGATATTTTCCTTATTCAATAGTTTTAATTTCACAGTCTTTACTAAATTTGCACAACGTCAATAAAATAAAGCTTCAGGCTGTGTTTTTTAAAAAGTATCATGTTTTAAAAAATGAATCAACCTCGAACAAAACTCTGTTATTTTAAAGAAATTACAAACTCCAAAGGGAAAAGCCGAACCTTCAGTTAGTTAACATTTTCAAAACCACGAGGTCAAACTCATATAATCATAAAGACATCCTCTGTCTGCTGCACTAAATTCTTTCTGTTTCATTGGAAATGTCTTTTTCAAAGAAGTGTTTCATAATAGAGAAGTTAAACAGCTCATTTAAATATTTCATATTTTTATCACCCTGGTTTGAGCGCGTGCAGAAGCAGCAGGACTGAAGTCGAACATTATCGGCTGAACAAAGAGCATTTATCAGTCAGACACACAGTCTAGTTTAATTAATCAAGTTTATTTAATTTTTTGTATTTCATTCATTTATTCAAACATCTTTAAAAGTATAAAATTATAAAATAAAACATCAAACAAAGCAGCAGCACGGTCCCTCATAGAGAACAGACTCTAGAACACAGGCTGACAGCACACAGACATCTGTTGGATTTATTGTCTTTGAAGATTGTTGAAGTTTCTACGATGATTCTCGTGTTTTTGCAGTTTCAGAGAATTGGGGAAATTGTGTAGTTTAATATTTGTTCTCATCACTGTTTTTAAGTTTGTTTGATTTCTTTCTTTGTAAAAAATAAACTTTAGTTGCGCTCAGGTCGCTGGTCAGTTAAACTTTAAATTTCAGTGCCTTCAGTTCAGATTCGACATTTTAGATCTAAACCTCTAAAGGATTAATAACTAAACTTTTCTTTGTCTTTGTCTTTAGACTCACATGTGGATGAGAAAACTTTTCATCTTCTTTAGTGTTTAATTTTACATCCATCCAGGAACTACCAGATATTTGTGAGTTCCCCTTTAGAAAACACAGTTTACTGACTAACTGGTCCATAAAAACACACCACAGTTAACACGATGACTGTGCTGCTCTGAACATGTTGTGAAACACCGGTAAATGAAAACTGTGAAACTATGTTTGTCAGAATATCTTCAGTCTAGTTTCGTCTTTTCCACTTCCAGTTCAAGTTCTCGTGTCTTTTATTATCTTATTTATGTGTAACTCTCGGACCGTTATGGACTATAAAAAATTATTCTCCTCTGAAATGTGAGAAAATAAAAGAACGAGATATGTACCTAAAAATATTTCTCTCACCAGCCTGTAGGCGTGTTCATTTCTGCCATAAAAACTGGTATTTGAACACGGGGTTGTGATGGAGTATCTTGGCTTTGGTGCCCCAAGTGGACTTTTGAGGAACTGCAGTCCCTCCCCTCCTGGTCGTCCTGTGACGACATTAATTACGATCTGGTTCTATGTTCATAAAAACTCCATTAACGGTTGATTGAAAAATGCAGTTTGGTCACTTCTCTTCCACAACATCTGGTTTCTTCACTTCATCATCATCATCATCTTCTTGTATTTTCATCTTGATGACGTGGTGAAAAGTTCGCCCGCTCTCTGTCATCCCCTCATGTGAAGCGGAGCGTTTCACAAAGGAAAGGATCACAGCTGGAGAGGATGTTGATCATCACCTGACTCGCCTCGTTGCCTTTCCTCCGCACCATGTCGATCACGTCTCGTGCTTTGTCCGCTCGCTGTTTGACCCTGGCTTCCTTGACCTCTGCGTCACTTACCACTCTGAACTTCACCAGTTCAACCATCAGCTCATCGAGGACCGGATCAGACACGCGCTCGATAAACTTGGTCCGAGCCCTCAGTAGCTTCTCCTCTGTTGTCGCGTTTTCACCTGAAGATAAAGCTGGAGAAAACGAGACGCGACAGTCAGCGGGCGTGTTTCAACGGAGGACAGACAGAAATGAAAAGACATGAAGAACGTTGACTGAAGGAGTTTTTGACCCTCTGAGATACTCGATTATCGTCAGGAAACTCTTTTGTTTTCAACGTGTTGATTCAAGATGAGATCACATATTTGAACCCTGACACAGAACCTGTCATGAGACGTGGCTCAGGGTTCGAGAGAAGATCGAAAACTGTGGTTGATCAGAGTCACAGTTTAGACTTCATCCTCTGTTTTCATTTGAGTCAATTTTCTTCTAGTTTTAGTCAAAACTTTCTCAGATAGTTTCCTTCGGAGGATTTTTCTCCTGGTTGTAAAACTTTGAGGGTGAAGAAAGAAAACCTTCACTACGTTCGGTCATCTTGGCTGAAAACTCAAAAGTGCGTTGAGTGTCTGCTGAGTAACTCCAGGTCTGATGACGATAATATGTAAAACCTTAAAGACTGAGTATTTACCTGACAGACGGAGGCAGTGGCTCCACGCTACCGTTTTCTTCTGAGCTCGCACCATCAGGGTGACTTCCTCTGTGCCCCTGGTCAGGTTGATCTCAAACGAGGCGTGGTAATTCGGTCCGTAGTTTTCATAGAACTCGGCCCTCTAGAAACGAAATACAAACATTTCTTAGGATAGTTTCCAGCCTCGTCTTCTCCGGCTGCAGAAATGGTTCCTGGTACTCACTTCAGGCTGGATGGTGTAGTCCTCCGGGTCGCTGTGGAGGCTGTAGTCTCGGTATTTGAGCAGGAGACAGTCGGACGGCGCTTCGATGTACTCGCAGTTGTCATACAGCTCTATAACCTTTGACAATCAAGACAGCAGACATGGATATCGTTCAAACAAGGGTGAAATATCCAACAGCGGGGACAGTTCGGTGATCAGGAGGATGTTTTTACCTCCGGCAGAGGGACGTTCCTCGGCAGCAGAATGACGCTGAGGATGAACATCCCTCTTCTGTACGCCGGTCGCAGGAACAGCACGACTTTACCGAGGACTGGCGTGGGGGTGATATTCTTGACGAGGCCAAAAATCGACGAGTGAGGGGTTTCCACGACAACGTGAGTTTCAGTTATCTGCAGCGGCTGAATGACGCTCATGCCGTCGTCGGTGATGTTGACGACAGAGACGCCCTCTGAGGGCAGACCTGGAAAAATCCACGAGTCTGAAGTTCAGCTTCACCTCCACAAATACAACAGAGACAACGTGGACGTTCATCAGAGTTCTTACCGGGTTCAGTCTCACAGTGGGGGAGGTGCAGCTGACAGACCGAGTCCTCAGGAAACCCGAAGCTGAACTGCGGTCCTGCGGGAACTTTGCGAGCGTGTTCCAGGAGCGTGTCGTTCCAGATCAGGGTCTTGTAGGTGACCTCCCCTTTCTTGGTCACTTTGAACACCAGCTTCGTCAAAGAGCACTCGAACACACCTCGACAAGGAAACGTGAACCTGCGAGACACACAAGTGTGATTGATTTATTCTGAACATTTTGATCTGTCAAATAAAGAAGAGCTCCACATACTCCTCAATCATTATCTTGTTTTTACCCTTTTTTGTTTGTTTTTTAAAGAGTTTCACCGGTAAAGTGCTGATTTGTCTGCAGACGATCGTAACACTTACAGAGGAAGTTCTCGTCTTTACAGAAGTGGTCCTTTCATCAAACCATCTTTATCTCACAGCTACAGTTTTTCTCACCTGTATGAAATGCCGAGTCTTTCCTTCATGATCCTCGGAGTGAAGATAAACTTGTTCTGCAAAAATAAAAAACAAACAAAATTAACTTTTTGTTTTTACAGTGAAACCAACTCAAAGAGGAACCGTCTCACTCCAGCTCCACTCCTCCATTAAAATCTGAGTTCTGACATAAAAAACAACTTTGACTTTTTCCGGATTTTAAAACATAGTATTGTTCATAATCTAAATGCGTTAAAAAACATCTTTTACTCTGTTTTATAAAGAGATGATGTCAGTCTGTGGTGACGAAAACTGTCGTGTGTTAAAATATAAAATCAGCAGTTCTTTAATCGTCCGTTTGATGCGACCTGCGTTAGTCAAATGTTTCCTGTATTGGCCTCAATTTTGGAATATTTTTCATTATTATTCATTTTTATTAAATACGACGAGTAGAGGGGAAGCTATCGAAGGATTGTGGCGGGGAGTTGAACCTGCGACTGCTGCAACAGAGACTACACCCCTCAGCTGCTCGGCCAACCGGCATCCCCGTCAGCTCCACTTTTCCACTTTACAGCGACATGATCGGTTCTTGTTGTTGGAGTTCTTCCTGCTTCTGTTATGTAGTTGTTTCTGTTCTTCATGTTTCTGTTTCCTCTTGTTCTCCTGTTGTGTTCTTCTCGGTTTGGTTTCTAGTGCTCCTTGTGTGTCTGGTTTAGGCCAACTGTCCACCAGAGGACTTGGAGAAGATTTGGAAAAGCCTCCTGGAAAACTCTCAGCTCACTCCTTCTCACATCTAAAGACCAGTGTTCAGAGTCTTTAGTCTCAGACTGAGAATCCTGCTGGGTCACTATTTACAAGACTATGACTAGATTCTTTTAGCATTTTTGGACAGTTCGGTGTTTCCCACTGGTGGGGAATGAATCTGTGGGGATGTGTGATTTGTGATTTGCGGTGCAGCCCCTGTGCTCCACATATCCTGACATATCCTGAGTCTGAGGTAATGCGTATAAAATCCTTATTGTTGAGGTGTGGCGGCTTTATTTAGCCGTGGCTGTTGGACTCTCTTGTAACGTAAGTTTTTGTTTATTAAACCTTTTTTTAAATCTGTATTTTCTGTCATTTTTCGAAACCTCTCTTTTTGACAAACTCAGTGTCTCTCACACTCGTTTGTTTGTCCACAAGTTCATCAAGAAGAAACGAGACCCTCCTGAAACTTTCCGAAACTTTTTTACCTTTTCATCCGACCTTCACCCGAACTCAACACGACAAAACGACCATCTTCAGTTACTTCCTGTCCAACTTCTAGTCATCAGTCTAACATCACTTCAGAGGACAGAATCTCTAAAATCAAGATCATCCTCTAACACCTTTAAAATATCGTTAAATTTTTATCTGTTGACCGCTCCCTTATCATTGTACATTTATAACCTGTCTATGTCCTTATTACTCTGTCGTTCTCTGTCCTGACGGGAGAGGAACCTTGTACACGCCTATCAGCTTCATTTGACTGTTTTTAATCTGTGATAAATTAATAAATACAAATACACGTCGTTGTAGGGTTTTACTGCTCGCTGTAAACTGATTTAGGATCACGTTAAACGAGTTGGTTCTCTGTGTAGGTGGTTGGAGAGTGTCTGTGTGAAGGAAGAGGGTTAGAGAAAGGTTATGAGACGTCCAGAAACACTCACATCATCCGTCCCTGGTGTCTCTGCGGTGGAGACGGTCACATAAGAAGACCCGAGGACAGAGAAGAGCGGGTACAGAGGCTCAGTGAAGGTGGTGTAGAACGTATGAAGGTGCGTTTTTTTGTCTCCAAACAGAGAGTAAAAGGAGAGACTCCCAGCAGACCAGTCCAGAAACAGACCCAGTCTCTTCTGTCTCGCCAGGTTTGCTTTCAGGTCGATGACGGGGACAGGAGTGTAAGTTTGGCTCCGCCCGTGAATGAAAGAGTAACTGCCCGACCCGGTGCTGATGCTCATCCAGGACTTGTTGAACAGGGTGTCTAAAGTCAGGTGTCCTTTCCTCTTCAGGGTCTTGTATGCCACGCCGATAGTCACACACCCCGCCCACTCGACCTCCCAGTAGCAGCGTCCAGTTAGACCCTCCCTACACATGACCAGCACCGCATCATCAAACCTCTCTGGGTGATCAGGATACGGCTGCTCCTCTGAAGTAGAAACCACCTTCTTCTGGTTCTCAGACAGGAGGAGGTTTTTACCCACTGTGTTGGGGTCGAGCGTGAGATCACAGACATCTGAGCGAGAGACGAGGAAGAGTTTGACTTTAGGTGGAATTAATTTACACGGCGGGGAGGAGTAGACATTCAGACTTCACTTACACTTGTTCAGGAGCTGCGGGTTGGTCCAGAACTCTTCATTCTGCTCAATGCTGAGGCAGAAGAAAACAAACTTTCAATAAGATCAATGAGCAGCCATAGATGTGCTCAAATCTTCACAAAATACAGTTTTTGATCGAATAATAACGGCGTAAAGAAGTGTGCAGTCAGACATTGTGCACTTTGTTTTTCCAAAAAACCTGAACTGCGAAGTAAAGCGTTCAGGGATAATCCAAACATAATCTGCATGGATCACTCAGGTCTGTCTTCAGTTTTGAAACCTTTGATGAAATCTTTTAATCACGTAAACCTTCACTTAAACTCTTCCATTTTTAAAACGGTTACTTCAAGGGGACCTGCCACCAAAATTTCATCCCCATTTTTATCATTTTTTCATAATCCTTGATGTCCTCTGATCATGTTTGCAACATAATTTTAGCTGAAAAGTTATTTGATGGTTTGTTTTTAGTATGCCTAAAAAACCTTACAGGAAAACCAACTGGTTTTGGCTCATTAACATTTATGGTAATATGCATATGCTAATGCTGTGCTCTGATTGGCTCAGCAGTGGCGGTTCGGATTTCGGTTTATCCACTGTTATTATGCTAATGCTAATAGCATATGCTAATGTGTGCTAAAGTAAGGTGCCCAGATGTCTGTAATGATATCGGGGATATTCAGTGCGGCGGCGGCGGCGGTGCAGGGGCTGCAGGGGCTGCAGGGTCTGTGTGATCACAGACAAAGTCTCGGTACTATTTAGTAGCAGCGCATGCCCCTTGTAATAACCCCGTAAGAACTGTTCTTCAGGACTGCTTACTTGTGCTTCCTACCTATTCGGCTACTGTAATAACCGTTGTTCGAGCCCACACGCAACATTTTTGTTCTCATTCATGAAACGCTTAAATCGGGGACATTTTCGGGGACAGCTTTTGCCGGGGACAGCTTTTGCCGGGGACAGGTCATCCAATACGGGGACTGTCCCCGGAAATCGGGGACGTCTGGTCACCTTATGCTAAAGGCTAAAAACGGCAGGTATTAAACCATATATTTTAGACCCCGAGTCCGAAGAGGAGGTGGAAGTTGAGGAAGAAGCCGGAGATCTCCAGCGGTGTTTTCTCATTCATTCTGCCCAGCTTCAAGTTCATTTTCCCGGCAGTGAACCGAAGGAAACACCGATCGTTTGGAAGAGACCCATAGAGGATACAGTGGTAGCTGGGTCTCACTCTGGCTGTGACTGAGTACGAGAACGAGAGAGTGGGCGTGGCTCACCGAGGACGCGCTCGTGAATTATAATGAGTAACGTCGGCGCAACGTAACACCGACGGGCTTTTTCTATTGGCCTGGTTTACTCGTTCCTTTATTTTAAACCTTTACAGAATGCAAACGACGTAACGGTTTGTTTTCACATTTACAACATAAGACGAACATAATATGGACCTTATATGACACAAAAAAACACACAAAATTACATTTGTATGGCAGGTCCCCTTTAAAAAAAGCTGCAAATTGATGTCAGAGCCAAATCTGAACCCTTTGAACAAAGACAGGATCAAGGTTATAACAGTTTTGGATTTCTCATTACAGTTCAGTTTTAGTTAGTTTTAAAGTGGGCATTCTAGTTTTGATGTAGTTTTGATTTTTGTGACGAAGCTTCATTTTAGTTTAGTTTTAGTTTTTTTACCTTATTTGTCAGGTGCAGGATTCAAAAAGGCCGGAGTTAGTATTTTGTAATACTGTTTATTTTCAAGTCCAACATCGTGCTCACTGCTCAGTCAATGCTGATACTGTACTGTTGGCTGCTGCCTTAAATACAAGAAAATAATATAAACTTAAAAAATATAAACATAAAGGCGAGGCGGGACACTGCCGCCTCCTCCAGACTTCGTTGTTCCAACAACTCAAGCTCCGTCGCAGCACAGCGCACAGCCAGTCAGACAGTAAACAAGCACGTCCCAGTACGTCGCTATGACGATGCCGTACAGCGCTGAGAACTGCCGAAAACTGTCGTAAAATTGTTTGGGAAACTGTGTCTGATTACTTTAAATCCTAAAGGCGAATAAATATTGTCAAAAACGATAACGAAGAACATTTTGTCTATAATTTTAGTTATTTTCAGTTAGTTTTGTGAAGACGAGATACAGTTTTGTTTTCTTTTCTAGTTTTCATTAGTTTGAGTTAACTGTAATGTATCTTAAATTTTAGTTTTCTTTTTAGTTTCTTTTTAGTTAACTTTTATAACCTTGGACAGGATGGCATGTTATTCCAGTTCTGGCTCTAGCTATGGTGGCGGTCGACCAGCTTCTCCTTTCCTAAATCGACGTCAGTGTTGGTCCCAAAGTCTTCATGGGTTCAGCCTCGAGTTGATAAAACTCTTCAGAAGAACTGCATGTAAAAGTAGGACATGTATAAACGAGTCGAGTTTGAGTCGAGGTTTTTTTGTTTGTTTTAAAATCAAAGAAAAAAGAAACTTCCTGCATGTTGAACTGTCAGACCACAGGACGGTCTCTGCATGGTGCAGTTTTGACCTGCAGCTGTGATGGACAGCAACTTCAGACGACGGTTTATGGAGATAATTTTGAGGACACTTAAACACAAATGTTCATACAGCTTAGAAAATACTGATAAGTCCTTTCAGTCAAATAAGCTGTTTTATCTCCTTGTCACTTTGCATATCTTATATTCTGTGATACTAACTTGAGTTTTTCCAGTTTGCACTCGGGGTCCTGCAGCCTCTCAGAGAGCAGCTTCACTCCTGCCTCTCCGGGGTGATTGTAACTGAGGTCCAGCTCTCTCAGGTGTGATGGGTTGGTCCTCAGCGCTGAGGCCAGAGAGACACATCCTTCTTCTGTGATCCCACAGAATGACAGCCTGAAGTAAAAAGAAGAAAAAATACACTTCACTGAAACACATCCAAGAAAGATCACCCGACATCCTGGACTGAATCTCTGAGGAAAATATCAGTAATAATGATTTCGGCCAGAAACATCAGCAGCACCAAGTTTTAACAGGCCACAGAGCAAATGTTCGAGTTTCCACTGTGAAAGTTTACACCATGCCAACCAAACAGGAGGTGACCATTGAATAAGAGGGGACCTACAATAGAGCCCTGGGGGACTCCACATGAGACTCTATCATTAATAAAATAAAACAGTACCTCAGTTTTTCCAGTCTACATTTTGAACTCCTCAGTCCAGCTGAGAGCAGACGCACCCCTAAATCCTGCAGGTTGTTCTGGCTCAGATCCAGCTCTCGCAGCTGCGAATTAGAGCTGAGAACTGAGGCGAACACTTGACAGCATTTATCTGTCAGGCGGCAACCGGACATGCTGCGTAAAAACAAGAAGAAGAAGAAAACAAAAACTTCCATGAAGCATCATGACAAGAACATCTATGAAGGTGTCTTCACAACAAAGAAAGTCACCTGAATTTCTCCAGTTTACAGACTGGACCGATCAAGCCAGCAGGGATGAAGGTCAGCAGAGTCAGCTCATCCTTAAACTCTTTCTTATTCTCCTCCAACTGTCTGGAGTAATATCCGCTTTCATCCTGTTGATAACTGTACATACAGTTAGTCAGGTCCAGGGCTCTCAGTGAAGACTGTTTCGACTGCAGGACGCAGGCCAGTGTGTGACAGTGTCCAAAATCCAAGGTGAGCCCGGATAACCTGAACAACACATCCCATAATAATGAAGGGAAAGTGCGATGAAAGTGAAATGACGTTGTGTCATAGAGGGTGAATTAAAGTGTTGGAGTTTGTCCTGCATCTTTAAGGGATCAAACGACTAAAATAAAAAAGTGGTTTGAAAAGGATATGAAATAAAATCTGATCTGTTTTATTTTGAAAACCCTGAGAAGTGACTCTTTGAGACGGTCAAATAGAGTTTCAGAGATCGTGGCGACGTTTACATGCAGTCAATATTCAATATTCAATATTCAATATTCGGGTTGGGGTCAATATTCCAGTTTCTGAAACATTTGGAATAACCCGTTTACACGTGTGAGTAAACAGGGTTATTCCTGTTTACGTGGTACCCCGACTAAAACAGCGACACACGGTCAACATCTCAACACACGAAGAACATCGTCTAGGACCTGCTGTACTCAAAAGAACACAAAGGTTCCTTGCGAAGAGAACATGCGTGGAACACAAATTAATGTTCCTTTTGACGGGAATGTCCTGATTGGTGTAAACATGACAAAATATTCAGGTTAGAAAAGGGTCACTCCTTTTCTAACGGGAATATGAGCATATTCTGATTTTTAAAAGGGTTATTGGTGTTTACATCTCTGTGCACAACCGGGTTATTGCGAACATTCTGGTTATGAAAGGGTTAATGACCACATGTAAACGCAGCCAGTGGTCAGTGGGTTTAAAGACCGTAAAATCACCCCTGGGTTACTCGGTCTACATACACCTATCAGGATATCCCTAAACAGGAAGTCCTAGTTGTAAAAATGGCGACCAGGACTTCCTTAATGTTGGCTTAATCTACTTTGTTTTTCGCTTGATTCAAATTTTTTCACTAAATATAATCTTGAATTCTTGCAAAGATTTTTTTTTTTTGAGCTCAGAAATGAGGAACAAAAACGACATACGAGTCTCCGTCCAATCAGCAGCTAGGACAAAAAAAACGACACCTGCTCGCTGAGGAAATCTTCGAGAACAATTCCAAATATTTTCACTCAAAACGTGTAGAAGAGTCCAGAATCATCTGTACAACTAACCTCAGTGTCTGCAGTTTACAGACCGGGTCGCCCAGTACTTTGAGGATCATGTGAGGAACAGGAACGTCGAGGGTCCCTGAACACAGCAGATGAAGCTCACGTAAGTGCGAGTCTGGTGACCGAAGGATGGAGAGGAGAAGATCGAGGTAGTTCTCCTTCAGATGCAGATTTCCGAGCCTGTAGATCAAAAAGACGGAAACAAATCATGAGTCAGCATTTCACCCATCTCCATTTCACAAAGCTGCTGTGAGTTCAGACAAGGACCCAGGTCAGCTGAATCAGGTCTGAGGGGTTAAAGAAAGAACCCAACGAAAAAGTGACAAAACCACCTCCAGGGTACCTTAAAAACCAATCAGCACGATCTGTCATTACTTGGATCGTTAAAAGGTGATTATTCAAATTAGAGTTCTTCAGAAAAACAATTACTGCAAACATGGAGCAGCACCATCTTTGTCTTTTTAGACCCCTACATGGTTGACAGGACCCAAATGAGTAGAAAGACTGGTGATGAAGATGATGAGAAATACTCACACAGCTTTTTTGCACGTATTAATCCTCATGAGCAGTTTCTCCGTTCCATATGATGGCGTGACGCATTTTGTAAGATCAAGCTCCTCGACCAGTTCCCCTGAAATCTGCAGCATGGTGGACAGTACCCAACAGTCCATGGGTGAGAGTTCGGCTCCTGTTTCCAGAAACATCCTGATGTCGTCCTGAAATCTCTCCTCTTTGAGCTCGTACTTGCAGAGAAGAAGGTTCATGCACCTTTCTTGTGGGACGTTTCCTGCATTGAAACTTCTGAGATATTTCCTCAACTCCGCGACGGTCTCCGAGTCGCTCTTAGTCTGCGGCAGCACGCTCTGAAGCGTCGTCTGATTGGACTCCAGAGAGAATCCCAGAAAGAAACACAAGAACAGGTCCAACATGCCTTTCTCGCTCTTCAGGGCTTTATCTATGACTCTTTTCTGCAACTCCAGCAGGCCCAGATCAGTCGGATCAACCTCGAGGAAAGATCTTACAGCGCTGATATTCTTCGTCACGCAGCAGTGGAAGAAGTAAAGTGCAGCAAGAAACTCCTGGAAGCTAAAATGCACGAAGCCGAACATCTTTTTCTTGTACAGGACGCATTCTTCCTTCAGGATCTCTGAGCAGAATCCGTCACTGTCAATGCCACATTCTCTCAGGTCTTCTTCGTAGAAAATGATGTTTCCTTTCTGAAGCTGCTCAAATGCCAACTTGGACAGGTTGAAAATCATGGATGTATCTCCTGCTGACTTCTTCTTCTGAGCCTTCTCACTCTGTTCTGATCTTTGGGTTTGAATGACGAGATAATAAATGTACAACTCTGTCATTGTTGTGATACGTCGGCTTCTCTGGTCGTCCCATCCTTTCTTGAGCACCTCAGCTAGAATCCAACAAAACATTGGGACATGGCCCGTGAAACAGAAGCTTACCATCTCTTTGAGACAGGACAGAGCTTCGTTGGCCTGATCGGCGGCGCTGAACTGCTTCACGAAGTACTCGTCCCTCTGTTGGTCGGTAAACCCTTGGACTTCTGTCACTTGGTCAATATATTTAGAGGGAATCTGACCGACTGCTGCAGGGCGGGAAGTGATCCAGAGAAGGGCGCCGGGCAGCAGGTCCCCTTTGATGAGGTTTGTCAGCAACACATCCACCGTCGCTGCTCCGTCTGGTTCGATCATTCTCGCGCCCCCGTCGAAGTCCAGGGGAAATCTACATTCATCCAGACCGTCAAAGATCAACAGCACCTGCTCTGTAAAAAGCTGCTCTGTATTCCTGACGTGTCTGAGTTCAGGGTACAAGGGTACGAGAAGCTGCAGCAGGGTGTATTCACCTTCTTTGAGCATGTTTAGCTCTTTGAAAGGAAGCACAAAGATGAAATCGATGTGCTGGTTGGATTCCCCCTCGGCCCAGTTCAGGGAGAAGTTTTGAACCGCGACTGTCTTTCCGATACCGGCCATTCCTTTCATCATCACTCTTCGGATCGTGCCGTCTTTTGTCGGTTGTTGTTGGGAAACGTTTCCTCCAGGTTTGAAGATGTCAAAGCAGCTTATCTCTGCGTAGTCTGAAGGTGGTGATCCCTTATCTGGGAGTTTGAAGTGATCCAGAATCTCATGGACTTGGCTGTCATGATCCCCCTTTTCTCCAGCGATGAGGAGTCTAGTGTCGATGTTCTCCAGCTGAGAGTGAGCGGTGGATGCTCCCTCATTACTGAAGGTAAACTTTTCCCTCAAGTGGACTTTGAGCTCCTGTTTAACACTCTCCATGATTTGATGTTCTTCCATGACTGCTGATCTGCCACCCTAAGAACCCGGTCTTTCTCAGTGTTCGTTGTCCCTCAGGTGAAGTTCATTCCTGTCTAAACATAAAAGTTGTTGGTCAGGAAAATTTTAAATAACACACATAAGTAACTTTATCATCTTGGAAGTAAAAATCAGTCAGCTGCCACTGTGGCTAACCGGAAAATACAGGTGACATCCTCCTTAAAATGGAAAACTTTTGTTTTAGTAGTTTAAGACGAACATTAGAGTCAAAGGATCGAGCCTCTTTGTTGATCGATATTTGAAAATGTGTTACCATACACATTCAACGGTTCATGTGGAAACACACTCTGAGAGGCAGAGATCCACGCTGAACCCCAGAACATGTATTTATGTATTATAAATCAGTGCACAGCATCAGCATCAGCATCAGCGCTCTCTGCTGCTCTGCCCCCCAGCTCAGCTCTAAGCAAAGCCACTCAGTGTGTTTACAGTCACAGTTTAATCGGACTAAGCTCATAAATCGTCTTTTTCTCTGAATCAGACTTCTCTCCTTGTCCTCGTTTACACGCAGCTGAGAAAATTAAATTATTGACGTGAACATGTCCTCCTCCCCAACACTAGGGGGCGATATGGGTCTTTTCAGCGGCGCTGTTTCAACAGCAGGTCGGTGTCAGACGTCAGAAAGGTCTACAACTGCTGCTGGGCATTTTGGAGAAACAAGAAGATGGAGCATCGTACAGCGTTGTTTTTGTCCTACATGATGGACGCGCTACTTTTTCTAAAGATGAGACCAACGCTACTCCTCTACTCTGGGGTTTTGTTACGGGGTTACGGGGGCGTGGCGCACGTACACATGCAATGTCCAATTATACTCTGGTATACGCTGGTTAGATTGTAGAGAAAATCTGATTCCACTCGCATTATCTGGGTGTCTTCATCGGACTATAATCAGAGTTCTCGTACTCCTATTCTAGTTGGACTAAGGTTTTTACATTAGGGCCCGGGGGGGAGTTAAAAAAGCTTTTCTGGTCCGAGTTTGATCAGTCAGTCTTCCTGTCGGCGTGAAGAGCAGTAGCCTACAGTATAAAGTATACCGTAGATATCCTCAGTATATATATATTTTTTATAACTTCAGAAAAAATTTTAAAAATTGGACGATTAATCGGTAATTGGATTTTTTTCTCCCCTAATAATCGGTATCGGCATCAGCCCCAAAATATCCATATCGGTCGGGCCCTGGTTCACATGCACTTCAGTTGTCCAGTCTTAATCAGAGTGAGGCAATAATTCAGTTTTCTCGAGTGTCATATAAACGGACCGGCTGACTCCACCCTCACATGTCTGCCGGTGAGCCAAAGAAAAGGGAGAAATATTTGCATGTGACTGATAGTTTCGTTGAGGAGAAAGACTTTAGATAAATGAATTTACTGTCTATAAACGCAAGTTTGTGTGAATATTTTCAGTATCTCTAAGAAGCCTGGTTAAGTGTCTTTTTTGGGAATTCAGAATATGCGTTAAACTGAATAAGAAGCGCGTAAAAACACTCCACCCAACCCGGAAAACCCTCAAAATCGCGCGCACAACTCTGTCGTGAATTTACAAGAACAAACAGGTTTTTGGCCAAAGCTGTGTCAGCATGCATCGTGATGGAGTGGTAATAAAAGCACCCTTTGAATCTGTAAAGGTAAGCTCTAAGAACCAGAGAATCTTCTGCTTTCCCACTCTTGTGTTTTCAGGTGTTTAACACAAAATTCACGCTGCCATTAAAAGTGAAAGTACGATAATAACACGTGTCAAACTACGGAGGGGAGATGGTTCCGGACAGGATCTCAAGCACGAAGAAAACCTGCAAACACCCAAACTATAAAATCTCTGAAAGCTTTTTCACATACAGTAGAAGCTCAAGAGTCACTGAATTATATCCAAACGGCCGACAGACAGCGCTGCTCGACGGAGAAGATACGCGACACAGACGGAACGCGCTCAACACGGATCCTGTATGTTTTAGGCTGAAGGTGAGAATAGGAGCCACTTTTTATGATGATAATTTAAAGTAATAAAGACACATACACACCTGTGAGAAGAAGATCTAGTGTTTGGTGGTGTCATCTACCTGCCTGGGCAAAGACAAGACGGTTATTTCCGGGAGTTGGAGCTGAAGTTCAGAGGTCCGAAAACCAGGAAACGACAGGCGGAGTTTAGGGACTGTCTCTAAAGTGCATGCAGTTTATTAAGTGGGTTAAATGTTGCTGACCCATTTTTTAAATTTTTAGTCTCTGTCGACTCAAAATTATTTTCGCTGACATTGCAGGATGGCTGAGATGGTTACAGTGTTTTTTGTTTGTATGTATTTTAATACTGTACTCTAGATGTCTTGTTCCAGATGTTCTTTCTAGTTAAGGACAGTTCTGAGTTCTCCTTACTGTCAGTGAAAGCATTGTCTTCACACCTAAAAACCGAGTACAATCATTCTCACGGTGGAATAACATGTAAAGTCAATGCAGAGACGCGATTAGACGCGCATTTTACTCGGGCGGCGTGGATTGCACGAACTTTTCGCGTGAATCGAGCGAGTACATACACGAATACACTGATGCTTTCAGGGACATTGCGGAAAACCCAGTACCTTCCTTAAATGAAGAGGACGTTTCTAACAAGAAATCCAGTCTGTTACAAGACTCTTTAAGTCAAAACAGAAAATGCAGACAATAGTCACGGTGCCTTTCCTCTGCTACTAAAATGTGGATACTCTTTGTATGTCACTGTCTTTTGTTTTGTTTTATTGTCAAATAAATGTAGACAGCTGTCGAAGTCTGTGTGGACTCAGGTGTGTTCCACAAGAACACGACATTGCATGATGGTTCCTGCAATACTGTTTTTTTCCATGCCACAGGAGCAAAGTTCAGTTTGGCTGCATGTCAAAAAAAAGAAGTCAGAGAGGTGGAAGAGCTGTGAAGTGAAATTATGTGCAGAAACCGGTCATAATCATGAAGTAAAACAGCACTGTAACATTGATATTATAAAAGCATATTGAGTGCTGTGACAGCTGATGGTGTAAACGCTGAAATTCATTTGGTTTGTTTGGATACATGGTGATTTATTTAAACCATAGACTGTATCTAAAATGGACACTGTCTGCCTCCTCTCTGGGTGAAGCCACTCTGAGAACAGCGCCCTCTGGTGACGGGCTGCAGTACAGGTCATAAACCCCGCCTCCTTATGGAGCTGTGGACAAACTTTATAAATGAATGACACAGAATATAAATGTTTCTCCCCCCTGGTTGTGATGTTGACATGTAGTTACTGTCAGACTGGTTTGTGCTCAAGTCCTCTTTTTTCTGTACAGCTCCATTTTTAAAAGTTATTAGGGGGTTCATGTTTTCTATGATTGACACCTGATACAGCCTATGGGAGGACAGATATTGCGTAGCGCACCACAACAACTCTCCCGCCGAATGCGCACAACGCTACTGTCCAAAGTTGGTTTCAGGAAATAGAGAACAACGCGGAAACGCCAAGAGTTTTTGGGCTTTAAATCCGTATACTGGCAGAAGGCGGAACCAAGTTGTGCTCAAGTCCTCTTTCTTTCTGTACAGCTCCGTTTTTGATAATAATAATAATAATAATACATTTTATTTGTATAGCACTTTTTACAGGAGCTCAAAGACACTTTACAGAAAGTTAAAAACAACAAAAATACAATGAGGCAAAAATTAATAGTAAAAAGCTAAAAATCATATGAAATCGATTTAAAAGTTTTTAAAAGTTATTGGAGGGTTTATGTTTTCTATGATTCGAACCTGATTCAGCCTGTGGGCGTACAAGGATTGTGTAACTCACACGGGGGTGATATTTTTTTTGCAGGATGGTGGAGGAAAGTCCCGCCCTCCTTCACCTCTGATTGGCTAGAAGTGCTGGGCTCCGATTGGTTATTCCTTATGGCTGTGAAATGTCATTGTCTGTCAGGTTAGGGTTAGTGTTCGGGTTCGAGTTAGGAGATTCAGAAGTGCGATAATGTTCTGTAATGTTCTGTTTTATGTACAGAGCCGACAGCACACTTTTGGCTTGGGCGTGTGATGACGTTTCCGGCTATTCTAGCCAATCAGCGGCGAAGACTTTCCACTACCATCCTTCATAAAATAATATCGCACTCATAGACTGTATATACTGTGCTGATTGAGCCGAGCGTCATCACAGCGACTCTCGACTCTCCCGCTGAATGCGCACAACGCTACTGCGCAATGTCGGTTTCAGGAAATGGAGAGAAAGGGCGAAATTCCCCAAGAGCTTTTCGGCTTCAAATCTGAACCAAGTTGTCCACATACAGTCTATGGTTTAAACCAGTGCTAAAAATAAAATGTCTTGATGTTTTCATTACGATGTTTATCTTAACTGGTGCAAAAAACAGTAACGTTGCAGCGGCACTTCCGGCTTCCTCTAAATCTGTTGGAAGTTTCCCACATAGAGATGTGAGATTGTGCCAAAAGGAAAAACTTTCCCCTTTCTCATGCCAAAGCTCCTCCTCCTCCTGCTCCTCCTCCCTGCATACTTCTGCTGCTGTCAACAACATCTGATCCCAGTTTATATAAGCTCCTCTTCAACGCTGCGGATCCCAAAGCTGGTGAGAGAGAACTTTGTGAAAATACTTTTACTCTCTGTTGAAGACGGTCGCTGTTTGTGTGTTTTGTGTTTACAAAGCTGGTTCAGAAACTCGTGAGCTGTAACTCTGCAGGATTGGATTCAGGTCTCAGGACTAAAATGTCGTCGTCAGTTCTTAGTCATCTGCTATCCTGTGATCTCGACTCTGTGGGTTTTTTCTTTGGTTTGTTGAGACTTTCGAAACATTAGTGTGTGATAGTGAGTGATCTTCACCAGCAGCAGCGGTGGTCTGTTTACTTAATGAGAAGTGAAACGTAGGCCAATGTTTTTTTCTCTTTCTTGGTAATCTACAGGAACAGCGTATTCCCTTTGCAAACAAAGAACTTTGCCCTCATTAGTTTATGTTATCGCAACAGTAAATCCGCCTACTCCTCCTACATGTAAGACAGCAAAGGCAGTCAAACCAGGATACCTACCACATTAGACCAGAACAGTCCGTACTACAAGGACTGTGGGCGGTTTTAAATACAGCCAGTGACAATAAACTCAACTAATACATTAAGAAACTTTACGTTTCATAATGAAAATGTCTGTGCAGCTCTTTGTTCCTCTTTATGAGTTCCTCTAAAAAACCTAAAGTTAAAAACTCCTACAAACAAAAGAAAAAAATCTAAATTGTTTCATAAAAAAACCCGATGATTAAAAAAAAAAAAAAAAAAACGTACAAAAACGTAGCAGCTTTCAACCATAATAATAATAATATCAATAACAAAATAATAATAATAATAATAATGATAATAATAATAATAATTATTATTATTACAATCTAATTTGATTTTCATTTTTTTTCCTTCTTTGCAAATAAGCCAGTGA
Organism: Xyrichtys novacula; assembly: GCA_962446985.1. Classification (NCBI taxonomy): domain Eukaryota; kingdom Metazoa; phylum Chordata; class Actinopteri; order Labriformes; family Labridae; genus Xyrichtys; species Xyrichtys novacula. The sequence continues at coordinate 38,140,969 of OY660866.1, forward strand.
TGATAAACTCACCTAGAACATTAAGAAACTTCACTTTACAAAGTGAAAATGTCTGTACAGCTCTTTATTCCTCTTTCTGAGTTCCTTAAAAAAAACTGAATTTTAAAATAGATTAAGATTGTTTTATAAACAACCCATAAAAGAGTAAAAAAATTAAAAAAATTTAGCAGCTTCAGGCATTTAATTATTGTTTTTATTTAAAGCTTATTTGATTTTCATTTTTTCCCTAATTTGCAAATAAACTCTCCTTCAAATCTTTTATTTTTTTATTTATTTTAAAATGATATGCAAACACTTAAAAGTTCTTTCTGGCACAAAGCCTGATGAAAGCACCAGGGTGAAGAATTCTTAAATGGAAAATATTTGTTTTATTTTGGGGGGGAAAAAAGGAAAATTATACAGCAAACGTGATTTATTATTATTTTTTAGCCTAAATTTCATATTGATACTTTAGAATGAAATCCAGAACCTCTTGACTTGATTAAAAACCGTTTTAAAGTACTTGAAGGTAGGTTTCAGCCAACAGATTGAGAATCAGCCCTGGTTTTGTTTTTACAATTTGAACAAAATTATTTACAAAAAAAAAAAAACTGTCAAAGTGCTTTGTCCACTGGGGGCACTACAACAACACAAGTTGAAATTTCCCATGCAGTTTGTGCAATTTATTTTCATGAACACGAGATGGTGCCACTGTCACATCTTTGAAATGAAAGGTTTGGGACTGGAAAACATTTTAAAAGAAATGAAAGAGACTTGAATAAATATTTCCTGAAAAAAAAACAGATTTAGGTAAATATTAAAAGGGATAAAATAAAAACAGCTTTTTAATCTTTAATTATTGATTTGTTAATGGAGTTTTCCTCTGGACTTTTTTCTTTATTTACCTGATACAGTAACACTATCCACTTATAATCTCACTTACACTCATTATGTTTGGTTGTCGTGTTTGTGAGAGATTATGACTGTGTATGTTAGAGACTAGATTGGTGTGTGAAAGACTGTTTGCCGTTAAAATCAGATGATAGGGGATTACACCCAGGATTAAAGTCTGACGAGAAGGCTGCAGTTTCTACGTCAATTCTTTAAGAATTTCAACTTTAAAGATGGAAGTCTGACTTTTTTTTCTCAGGATTACAACTTCAGTTTATTTTTATCAGAGCTCTTACTGAAGTGAGACTGTAAAAATCTGATTTTTTTTCCTTTAACTTGAGAATTTTTTTCTCAGATTCCAAAATATTTAAAAACTTTTTCTTAAAAATTCCAACTTTCTCTTACAGTTTTGTAGAATTCTGAGGGAAAAGTCAGAAATCAGAGGAAAAAAACAACACAGCCTCCTAAATGACCTTTGACCTTTCTTTATGTGACTATGCCTGTGTAAAAAATCGCTTCATTCTATTTTATGGCAGCGTCCCACACTGGAATGGCACACATGAGCAAACTGTGAGAGTGAACACATTTCCAGGAAGTCTGTGAGGCCAAAAAAAGGTTCTTGTTTTGTGAATGAAATCCTCTTCTGTGGCGAGTGAGTAGCTTTTAGTGCATGTAGCCACTAGATGGCATCAGTGAAGCAGGCTCACTATATGTGCCAAAGGATTACTCAGCAAGCAGACTGCAAACAGAGAAAGAGGGAAGCTGAGAGTGTGGCTGTGTCCGAAATGGCATACTGCCAACTATCTACTTACCTACTCAAGCAGTAGCTACTGCCTACTGACTACTCAAAGCTGATTTGAGTATGCCGCGGCTGCCCGAGCGTTTACACACATACATACTATGTGTGTGCGGACGCAGCGCCGGGAAAATTTAAATAGTCCTACCACAAGCAACACAGAACGACTGCATTCCGGACAAATTACATAAATTCATTCAATAATAATATTTTTCTAGCGAGAAAGTAAGTGTTTACATCACGATTATGAGCCCAGTTGTTTGAAATAGTGGCTGTTTGTAAATTTGTCTCGGCGTTTTCGGAGACCGAAGCGTCCGCTTGGTGGGTGTTGGCGTCTATTTACCGTAAACACCGGGCAGCAGCAGCTCCCCCTTCACGTTTCCAAATTATTGCAAAGTGTTTTCATCATTACCATCTACACGACACAAACCGGGCGGCAGTGGATGAAAAAAATCACACAAACATCCGTGTATCCATGGTGATAATGCTATACACCACCTGCTAGGCGTGTGATGAGCAGCAGAGGGCTGCAAAATGACCAACACACAACATAATTATTATGACCTCGTTCGGTTATTCCTTGGCAAATTCATAATTTCCCGACTACATCCTTTTCATGTACAATGATCATTTCAGAAACCATCAGATTTTCAACCACAAGTAAGAATTAGTAAAGCTCACATACATTGTCAACTGGAAACTCCCCCGTTTGTATATTCTGAACCATGTGCTCTCTACCAAAGATAATTTTTATTAATCAGAGGTCTGTGCTTAATATGAGCGACCACTTTGATGATGCATTCAGAGATGAGAAGATGCTCAAACTTGATGTAATAAATACATCTTTAATAGACACTAAAATAAATAAAGTCAATTTATACGAATAGTTAAAAACATTACTTATAATCCTAATTTAAAATACAAATAAATCTGGTAAAAAGATCAAAATATGATAAAATGATAAAAATTGTGTAATGTATCCTGACAAAATATTGTTTATCTATATATATATATTATCGCAATCACGGGCCATCTATTTCTTTTCAGCCTCGGGAAGGAGGGCCATATTACCAGCTGAGGTGCGCAATGCATTGTGGGGCAGAAGCAGTACGTGAAGCAAGCTCCGTTCCACACTCAGAAATCGAAGCCGATTGAGTATACATCCGGGCATTTCTCGCATACACAAAATTCGCATACTGTACAGTGTGAACGCACTGCCTACTCAATTCAGAGGCGGGTTTAGTAGGAGTAGTAGGAGTAGTAGGCCATTTCGGACACAGCCTGTGTTTGTGTAACCATGATCAAAAAAGGAAGTACGTCTGTGTGCGGGGGCTGGAAAAGGAGAGGAAGAAAGTCTTGAATGTCTCTGAGGTGTCGTTAGGATATTACCGTAGAACATGTAATAGATGTTTCCTTTTAATGTGAAATCAACACAAACGTGTACCCTGTAGGTTTCATGATATGATTAGTCAAACAGTTTCACCTCTGTGAGCTTAAACTGGACTGTGACAGAGAGTGATCAATAAAGGGGGAAGTCGACCTGATTGGCTTATTCAGAAGAAGTTTGCCTTCTTGTCTGTCATTCTGGAGAGGCAGCAAAGGCCTTAAAGAATGTACTAACAGATTGACAAAAACACAAAGAGACTCTAACCTAGAGTTATTAAACAGCGAAAATGAAGGTCTGCTCACATAGGGCAAAAAGGAAATGAAATACAGCAACTCAACTCAGCTCTAGTTAGGGTTGGGAATCGAGAATCGAGAATCGATGGGAATCGGGACAAAAACTTCGATTCTTCCGGTATCGTTCAAATATTAAAATTTCGATTCCAAGTTTGGATGCCAGAGTCCGCTGACCGGAAGAAATAGCCGCCGAAAATCAACGAAGAAGAAGCCGCTTAACACCAATGAGGACGGAGCGTATGAGACAAAGCCACACAGAGAGAGGAGAGAGACAGAGAGAGAAAGTACATTGTAACCCACAGCAATGCAGCCGCTGTGGGTTACAATCTCTCTCTGTCTCTCTCCTCTCTCTGTGTGACTTCGTCTCATACGCTCCGTCCTCGTTGGTGTTCGGCAGCTTCTTCTTCGTTGGTCAAAAGTTTGGCTAACTTTAGCAGGAAGAATGAACTCTTATCTCAATGCAACATTAGCAATACAGTTGTATCATGCAACGGAGGGTAAACGACCAACATGATTAAACACCTCAGGATTCATGGAGGAGAAATACCCGAGTGCTCGTCTTTGACGCGCTTCGCCGGTGTTGTGTCGTAGAATGCACCCCTGACGGGAGCGCGGTTGAAAGTACACAACAAGGCGAAACAATCCAAGTTTTTCTTACCGTTGGACGGAATCTAAAGCGTGTGCCTCTAATGATTTCATTCAGGCTATTCAGATATGCCGAAAACAATAGACCTCTGACTCTGAATATTTACTGTCCTGAAAATATTATGTTCTCTACATTAACAGCTTACTCTACAGTTTATATACCCAAGTACACCTCGATGTGTGCATTTTTGAGACACAGAAAAACAAAACGAAAGTTTACTGCTCCATTTGACACGTTTTCATGATCTAATACCCGTGTTTTTTAAAATATGAGATCATTGTCTTCCACTTTAAGAAGCTAATCAGTGGAGGGGAGGCATTCTACGGCAGGGGTGCATTCTACAGCACAACACCTGTCTTCCGCTAACCAGTCAGGATCAGATAAGTGAAACAATAAATTACTTCTGTCCTCTGCTAACTTTGAAACGGTAAAGAAATTGAACTGTGTATGGTGAGTAAACTTAAATATCCATCTAACGTTAGCCCTTGTATTTTTTCATAGACAAACGACCTGAAAACAAAAATTGATATTTATATACTGGTTGAAAATAGCTCTGTGAGAAATTCATAGTAAAGTTCTGAAAAAGTTAATAGGATTTAAAAATTCATGGAGAAGTTCAGAAATTTCATCCAAAAAGAAGAGCCCCGGTTAGCACCCTCATTCAAACCATGCTTTTTTTTTCTTTTTGATATCCTGCCTTTTAAAGAATCGAATTAGAGAATCGATAGGAATCGGAATCGAAATGAGGAATCGAAATTGGAATCGGAATCGTTCAAAATCAAACGATACCCAACCCTAGCTCTAGTGCTGCTAACAAAAAAAAGAAGCTAGGCGTGTGCAAAGATCAAACAACATGCCTCACGAGGTAACAAATGTCCACAATTCACCAAGACTGTAGGTCTGAAAAACAGAGGCGTGGGAGCTCCACTGGTTACAGCGTGCTCCTGAGCTGCAGGTCTGCTGGCCTTTTATCCACTCTGCCAAGTGTCATTCTGTTTAAGTTTTTTATTTGATAAGAAGTCATTACATACTCTGTATTATGCACTTGTGGAACCCTATTCATTGTATTGTGTAGAAGTGTGGGGAAATACCTACAATAGCACTTTAAAAAAGATTTGCATGTTACAAAAAAGAGGCCTGTCTGGGAGTTGTTCACATGGTTCAGAGAGAGAGAGAGAAGGCAGGGTGCTGATATATCTGTTGACCACGAAAGCTTTTTTCCTTCAGATATTCAAAATCTACATCAAATGCACGTTTCAAAGTTTGATTTCTTGGAAGGGAAGATAAATATCTTAGAGCTGCAGAAAAAACTCCATTTTTCCTTCTTGGATTCAGCGAGTCTGAATTGGCAGACAGTAAAACTCGAGCACCACAACAGGAAAATGTGGGCAGATTATCAGGTGTGCAGAAGATCAGGAATAAGCGTCCACACTTTCAGAGCGAGGTTTCTATCCTCTACCTGAGGTTTCTTTCTTAATGTAGCAATGAGTGCAAACTCACACGCACACTATCATACCTCATGAGATCAGCCCCTGCAGCTGCAGCCGTATGGAAGACACACCCATCATGTTTGTGTCGGCGCATCCAGCTCCAGGAGTCTTGTGACTTTTTCCTCATTCACTTCCCAGCAGGGGAGAGCCCTTATACCCAACATCCAACACTGGAACCAAATAAGATACATTCCTTACGAGTGACATGTGTTTTTCTTTAGTGCATACGCAGCGTTTATAAATGAGGCCCCTGATCTTTATCTCCTTGTGTTTCTGCTTTGTGCTCAACAAGGACACACGAGTCACAAAAGCAGAGGAGATGTGAGAATGAATGCGCGTGACAAGACGTGAGAAAAAGACACGAAGAGGGTCAGAAACTGGGAATTATGAAACGCCACAGCTTGGCAGGAAAACCACTGAGTGCTTATAGATAGCCCTTCTTACAGTCATCACACTTGTTTCTGTTTCTTTATAAGCGTGATTGACAAAGCCAGGGCTGTATAAGAGTACATCTGTGCAACAAATCATATCAACAGGTGAAGCAGATGGTAGATATAGTCAGCTTTAGCCATGCATTAGTGATTAAGAAGCTTTTGTTTGATAAGAAACACTCCGAATTAAACAAAACTAAAACTCCAGTTTGATCATATATTATAAATGAACTTCAGGCTCCCGTTTGTTGTTTTTGACAGTATAAATGTAGACAAAATGCCCTTTTGCTGGTTTTTGCAAAGTGTAAAAAAATGTCCCTTGTTTTTTTTAATAGTGCATTAAAGGGATATTCCGGCATTAGTTTAAGTCCAACCCTCTCTGCCTGTGGTTTGTGGTTTAATTTCAAACAAAATACCGCACTAACGTGGACAGCTAGAAGATTGACAATCTGTTTCGGGTCGTTCGGTTTGTGGTGTGAAAATACATAGTCAGTGTCAGTTCTTCTTTCTGAGTCTGGAAACCGTTTATTTAGATTTATTCGGTGTGTCATCACTTTCAACTACAAACCACGTGGCCCACACTCAGACCACTGTAACGGTCAGCATCGCCTGTAAGCTCACAGTTGTCACTAGAATCAAAACTTTTTACTCTGAATCTGACAGTCATATAAATTATCTGATTCATATAAAGATCCGATTGGCTTATTCAGAAGAAATTCGCCTTCTTGTCTGTCATTCTTTCTTTTTCTTCTTCTGGGCTTTTTTTCATGTAGAATTTCTCCACATCATTTTGTTCACATGCATCATGTATCTCACTTAAAATTGTTCTCATTAAAGATTTATCTGTTAATTTTCATCACACATATGAAAGAGTGAGGGAAATCATTCTGTCCATTAAGTTACTTTTAACTCTATAGACCAGAAACATGCAGGAGGAACAAACAAATCCTTCCAATGTTGACTGTGTTACCAAACTTGAGCTTGCAGACCCTCGAACCGTAGCAGGTGGACCACTCTCGGACAGCTCTCTGTTTAACTCATTGAGGTAACATAAAAATGATCGGGACCACGTTGGAAGAACTGAAGGAGAACATAAAGTCTGACTTCATGAGTTCACGTGACTCTCCTACCATGATTCGTCAGACTCGGATGTTTATGAATGAAAAGCAGTAGAGTAACAGCTGCTCTGCTTTCAATAGTTCATTTTATTGCATAATGTCGAGAACTCCACTCTGACTCAGACTTGGTGACGTTTCAAAACATTGTGAGTCAGAAAAGACAGATCTGCTTGTGCTGATTGTTTTTTTTTTAACTTCTAAAATGTGTTTATATAATGTATATATGTGTTGGATGCAGCTCAGAAAAAAACACAACCATTGTTCTGTGTTGTAGATCTGCGTACCAGATATCTTTACACTTTTCAGTCTAAAGCGGCTGAGGCTTTTATTTTCAGAGAGGGGCAACAGCCAGAGTGAACCATAATACGACGAATGTTGTTTCAACAATCTTAAATGTAAAACGTCCCTCTGATAGTAAGGGTGTAGAGTTAAATACGACAAAAGAAATGTTTCAGATCAAACGACAGATGTGAAAAAAATCTGTCTTTGAGGCCGGTGCATCCAGTCATAGAGGGAGCTGCAAACGCTCTGTAGAGGCAGGGGTGTGTTTGTCTTCCTGTCACAAGGGGTTGTGTGTGTGTGTGTGTGTGTGTGTGTGTGTGTGTGTGTGTGTGTGTGTGTGTGTGTGTGTGTGTGTGTGTGTGTGTGTGTGTTTGGGTATGGAGTTTGTGATATCAGGTTTTACAGCTTGTTGCTTCTTGTTTAAATTGCTTGTTTTCCTTTTTGCCACACACAATGAAATAATCTGGTTCATGTTACAAAAATGGGTTTGATACACGGAGACGAGGGGTAGATATACAAGTTTCTCTTTTTTATCTGCAGATTGAAACGATTGAAAGAGAGGGGGGATAATGTGCATCTACAAACACTAACTTTTAAATAATCTTGGGTCATGTGACCTTCTTCGTCATGTCGGCAGACACTTTTCATTGACTTCCTGAGTGTAGCTCTCGCCGTATTTGTTTCTGCAGTTTAGCGATCTTCCTCACACCTAGGTCACGGCCTCGTAGTTTGGAGGTTCAGACTTTTACTCAAACATATCAGGAATTTGTTCCCACGCCCGAGGCTTCACCCAGTGTTACCAGATACATTAAAGTGCGCACTGTAATCCCAGGCTCTGAAACTGAATGGAAAGTTTAAAAGTAAACAAGACAGAGCATGTAGGCTGTCAGATATGAATACACATCCTATTGTGAAGGAGGTGTAGTCCCTTTAATCACAGTGCGGAGCACAAAAACATTCTGTGTTTACAGAAGCATTTCACAGGAAAGCTCTAGATCCAAAAGTCACACTTTGGTGATTAAGATTTTAGGGGTTGTTGTCTCAGACTACTACACCTCATGAGATCAGCCCCTGCAGCTGTATGAAGGCACACCCATCATGTTTGTGTTGGCTCATCCAGCTCCAGGAGAGTTCAACATCAGCACAAAATAAGATAGAAAGCTAGAAATTCAAAGCCTTTATTTCCATTAAGATCTACCTCAGCTCTAAAAAGGCCGTATGATTTTGCAGCTGGTTCCAAAGGTCAGAGCTGAGAAAAGGCGTTTAAGTCTTCTGCTCTCTTTTCTTCAGAAGGATCTGCTCTCATCAGATGCTTTAATAATCCTAAAAAAAATTAAACCTAATGGTGGAAAAGTTGAGAGATTTGATTCAGCCCTTTGAATGAGCTCACATACCTCCAATACTTCAACAGCGTAGTAATGCTGTAACACTTAACTGTTATTCAGAGCTCTCCTATTACGTTTATTTTAAGGTTAACATATTAACACCTGTGTATTCACAGTGACAACACTAATCTATGATGTTCAAACACTTGGCAAGAGTGGTTGAGGTTATCAGCGGCTCATTGTCGGCGGATGTGATGTGGAAACATTCACGGTTCAGCCTCAGATTGTTTTCCTTTCTTCCTTCACTTTTTGCATTTTTGTGTTTTCTTTTGTGAACTGCAGAGCGACTTTGTTCTCTCTTCCTCTTTGTTGCATAAACAGCTGATGCTTGATGTCTCTCAAAAACTCTTAAGAAGTCTAAACATACTTCTCTCCTTCTAACAGAACCTAACCTTTAAAATGTTGTTTACAGGCTGTTTGTAAGGACACCTTAAGTAAAATACGAACAGTAACAAGCTGTATCAATTGGAAACAGGAAGTAGACCCGTGGTTTAGTCCTGGCAGGAGAGACAGGAAGCAGAGCTTGCAGGTGACTTACATACCAGCACAAAAAAGGGAAAACCACAAAAACAGAGTCGAGCATCCAACGAAATAATTTAGTGTATAAATTGTAAATGAAGTGTCCTGTAGTAGCTTTTTTAGCAGCAACAATTGTAAAAGAAACACTCCGAATTAAACAAAACTAAAACTCCAGTTTGATCACATATTATAAATGAACTTCAGGCTCCCGTTTGTTGCTTTTGAGGGAATAAATGTAGACAAAATGCCCTTTTGCTGGTTTTTGCAAAGTGTAAAAAAATGTCCCTTGTTTTTTTTAATAGTGCATTAAAGGGATATTCCGGCATAAGTTTAAGTCCAACCCTCTCTGCCTGTGGTTTGTGTTTTAATTTCAAACAAAATACCGCACTAACGTGGACAGCTAGAAGATTGACGATCTGTTTCAGACCAGCTAACTCCACCTGTGGTTTGTGACGTTTTGTGGGTGTGGCTAAAAGACTTATTATATATGTATGTGTATATATATGTATGTGTAGTATATATATATATATATATATATATATATATATATATATATATATATATATATATATATATATATATATATATATACATATATATATGTACATATATATATATATATATATATATATATATATATATGTACATATATATATATATATATGTACATATATATATGTACATATATATATATATATATATATATATATATATATATGTACATATATATATGTACATATATATATATGTACATATAAATATATATATATATATATATATATATATATATATGTACATATATAGGGAGAGAGTGAAACAAGAAATGTGTGTAGGGTGTGAGTGTGGTGGAGTGTCAGTCTAATTCCGCTCTCTTCTCCTCCTGTCCTCTGTTTCCCTCCCTTTCTGTCTCTCCCTCTCTGCTCTCCCTCTCTGCCCCTCCCCCCCCTCTCTCTGCCCTTTTCTTCTCTGCCCTTTTCTTCTCTGCTCCTTCCTCTCTCTCCTCCTCTCTCTCTCTCCTCCTTCATAAGCAGCAGACACTTGTTGTTCAGGAATTAGATAAAACACTCTTTGACTTAGTGCTGCTACTCTGTTTTTTGTTTGCTCTTGTTTTTACGATGAACTTCGGGACTGTACTTTTCCTCACCCGTGAGTATGACTTTACTTTGTTTATCGTCTGTTGCTTTTATTGAGTATCCCAAATCTTGCCGCTTGTAATGTCTCCAAAAGTTATTTCTCCAAAGTTCAGGGTGGATTTCACTGGCTCAAACTAATTATCTGACTGTTAGTAACACTTTTAGTGTCTTTAAGATGGGATTCTGTGTGTGTGTGTGTGTGTGTGTGTGTGTGTGTGTGTGTGTGTGTGTGTGTGTGTGTGTCTGTGTGTGTGTGTGTGTGTCTGTGTGTGTGTGAGAGAGAGAGAAAAAGAGAGAGAGAGAGAGAGAGAGAGAGAGAGAGAGAGAGACGAGGTAAAGCAGTTCTTTTGGCGAGTTTGTGGGGATTTTCCTCTGCTCACAGTCTCATGGAGCAGCAGGATGAGCGCACTGACACTGTGTCATACAGGTGCAGCCAGAGCGTTTATTTATTTCTTTACTGATCTTTATATCATGTTATATAATCTTCCAAATCTGAATCTCAGTAGAAAGATCATCGATTTTGTAAAATACTCTGAGGGGGAGACAGATGAGCGTATAAGGCAGAGTGAATACGCACACACGTGGTTATGACAAGATGAAACCAGATCATCTTTAGTTTGTGAATATCACTTCAGACTTGACACACAGAAACATAAGGAAACATTTTCACACATGTGCCAAATGTGCAGAAGTGTCGGTAGATGAACTCCACACCGACAATCAACAGTCATCAAAAATTACTGTCTGTGTTCATGGGGCACAGGAGGCAACCAACAAATCATTGTGTGTGTGTGTGTGTGTGTGTGTGTGTGTGTGTGTGTGGCTGTTTACCCAATCCCCCTGAGACAGCTGTGACTGATTTGTCTTTTCTTTCTGTGGTTAGTGTAAGTTAGTTGGTTGACTCCTGTGCCCCGTAAACACAGACAGTCATTGTTGATGCATGAAAAGGGGTAAGACCTACTATAGTGTCCATGTTTTAACTTGTAGTGCGTTAGAATTGAGTGTTGGTTGATTGAAGACAATGTGCAGAACTTTCAGGTCCGATTCAAAGACTCTCATGACAGGCCGTTCTGTTGCGCTCAGTAAAAGCATAAGGTTTATAAATAAAAATGCTGTTGCTCGGGTTAGACGATCTGTTTATTACGTTATTATATCTTGCTTAAAAAGCTCTCTTTATCATCAGATCTTAACTCATCCATGTATATTTCAATAGTTTTATATCAGCTGAAATAACAGTTAAAAACCTCCATCATTTTTACTCGTAGACTGTAACACCTTTACTCACTTCTCCTCTGTCATGCTGTTTTGCAGCTCCAACAATCAGCCCAGTTTTACTGCATAGACAATCAAACATTAGCAAGTGCCATGGGGTAGGCTACTAGCTGGGCTTGTCCTGACAATGCTGTTTGGAAGATGCACAATGACAGTACTGCGTTCGATAGTAGTATGCAGTATGACCACAAGTCGGCCATGTAGTATGGTTGGCCCGGTTTAGCTGGTTTCCAGTATGAAAATGTCCATCGTGTGGTATCTGGAGTCACTACATCACTATGCACTGCTCAAGGTTTTTCTCAGGAATAGCCTGAGAAACCAGTTGTGGACTGTGGGCTTGTGTTTATTTGTTTATACCTGGGGTGAGATAGCCTGGGAGGGGCACTTCACTGGTCACAGGTCATAAAACACCACTATAGGTTTACCAACCACCAGAGGGTAAGGAAAGATATTTTGGGAATGTAGGAGGGCTTACATCCCTAACCCTATATAACAGGGTCACAAACTCTGGTTGGGGAGAGCTGGACATCATTGGCCATCCTCTCCCAGCAACTGCAGTGCTGTATTGATACTAGTTTTGTCTTTATAATAAACTCCTCTTATACAAGCAAGCCAGTGTCACGAAGCCTCCTTCTGCATCTACACATCGAGGACAGCCCAGACACAACAATCGTACCATGGTAAAATGCAACGACACTATGAGAACCACCATTCCTACAGTCCTACTTAAGCACCATATTCTGTACAAAAACAGTTGAAGTTGAATGAACACTTTCCACATGGATCCTCGTTTGATTTGAATGTGCAGCTGATCTCAGACTGTAGAGACATCATTTATCTCTGCCTCCTTCTAAAAGTGACTGAATTACCGAGTAACTGCATCAGTTAAGTAATTCTGATTTACTTCACTTTTTGCTTCAATAGCCTTGACATCTTAGATAATGTACCTGCCCCTTATCTGGTGTTTTATTGACTTGTTCAGTGAAAACAGCCGATTCATAAGTTGATAAAGGAAGTTCGTCAGTTCGTCAGTGCTCCCGCAGTATACTACTTCAGTATAATACTTTGTGCACACACTTTGTACAGGCACACCCGCACACACACACACATCACATCACCAAGGCTGATATTGACAATAATGCTACAAACTAAGGCTGCACGATATTGGAAAAAAATAATATTGCGATTTTTTCAACCCTGCGATATATATTGCGATATTAAAAATACAGTATTTTCACCAGATGACTAATAGCACTTAATGTTATGCTGCACTGCTGAAGTCTTGAGGACAGTTAATCTGCTCTGATCTTACCTCTTTTTGTGAATGTTAGTAGAACGGCTCCTGTCTGTCTCAGAGATATTTTTAGCTTTTATTGTGCTGGGACGTTATTGTGGAAACAGGTGAACACAGAAGACGTGTTTTGGTCGACATTATCCATCTTGTAACCGAAATAATTCCAGATAACTGACTTTCCTTTTCTTTTTGGCAACAAATCTTCATTTTCGGTGGTTTTCGCTTGTTCGTTGTTCATTTTGCGATCGTTGTTGTTGTTGTTGTTAGCAGCGGTGTTGTGCCGAGAAACGCATGTCCTCCGAGAATTGCATGCACCTCGCAAAACGCGCACTGCTTATAGTAGAGTGGTCCACGGAAATGTACAATTTAAAACCCATAGAGTTCTTATTTGTTGGGCTTAATAGTCATGAGTAAAGTTCCGAAAGTAATTCTCAGCGGACACACGTCTCCCTCCATGTGCAGAACATGTGCAGGGGTGGGTTTTCTCCTCCCTGATTTTGATTGACAGCTGGCAGGATAGTCTGATTGGCAACTGAGAAGTGAGTCTGATTGGCAACTGAGTTAAGGACGAAGGCGATTGGTGGATCGCTGCACAGCACATGCAGAGTCACATGGAGTGTATCTCAGTCGGTTACCCTTGAAATTAACTGAGTTCATTCACCTCCAATATCGCAGGCTCTGCGATGTGACTATCGCACACACGTACATCGCGATGACGATAGTCAAACGATATATCGTTCAGGCCTACTACAAACCCAGCTCTAAGCGCACACTGCAAGAAAGCATGTTATTTTGGCTCATGGTGGAATAATGATAAAGTTAGAGACTGGAGGAAACAGTTCATGAAAGACAGGATCAAAAAGAAGAATTACCAACACAGATGTCTCATCATCTTTCTTTCTTTTTCTTCATTTTTCTTAGTTTGGCTCTCGCTGCCGGGAGGATGGGGTGAAACCACTTATCTAACAGGGAGGGGAGGAGGAAAGCTCAAACTGGAGACTGGACCCTTCAACCTGCATGGGGATTTCCAGATTGAGTGGTCGCGCAGACTAAATGGGCAGACGGAGGATCGTACCCTCATCAACTGTGTAGCCAAATGCACCTCCTGGAATGGACCTGAAGACAAGCTGTACCTCAACACAACATCTGGTGCTCTCACTCTCAGGCTGCTGAGTCCTGCTGACAGCGGTCACTATGAGGGATTCATCACTGAGGACAATAACCGTGTGCACCGATATGACTACAATGTCACTGTTCAAGGTGGGTTTTCTGAAGATACCAAATAAAATCACGGTCATCAGTGTGTTTCTGTTGATTCAGAGTCAGTAGAGAGTTTGGTATGTTATACTGCTGCTCATATTTACGATCTGCTCTTGTCTTTTTACAGAAGAAACACCATCAGAAGTCACCAAAAACCACAGGCACCACTACGCTTTGTTGGCATCCGTTGGCCTGCCTGTAGCTGTGATCTTTGGATTGCTGGTTGCTTCCTGGCAGAAAGTCAAAAAGACAAAGAAAGGTGTGTATCCACGCAGCTCTCGAGCACAGATGGTTTCATTCCATTAGTGTTGTAGCATCCCGGGTTAATTATGGTCTGACTCTTTGACTGATGGTTCACAAAGTTTGATTTAAAGCAGTTCCTTTCAACATCTATGGACAGTGTGAACACACCGTATGAGCTAAAGAAAACAACAACAGCGGTATTAACCCTTTCTGTCCTGACATGATGGTTGTAGCCCTTTAAATTACGTGTTTAATAGCCTCTTTGAAATTACGTTTTTTATAAAACTTCAAGAATAGTGAATTAAACTTCACGTTTTTAGCAAAATGACAACCGCATATCAGAGTGCTTTAGCTAGGATGAGCTTAAAATAACAAATTAATTGACTTCCTTTAAACCAAATAACATGAAATACATTTTTAGACGTCTTATCAAAGCGCACATCAGGCGAAAATGATGAACAAAATACACATGGATTCAAAATGTGCCTCAGACCACGTTATGAACTGAATAAATCATGTCTGTTACCCTAACTAAAAAAAAAGTATATCTCAAGTACATTTTATGAAGTAGTTTACCTCCCAAAGTATACTTGGTACACTAATACAAATATACCTCCAGTATTCCCATCCCACTCAAAATCTTACAAACTGAAGCTGTTAACCAGATAAAACCAGAATCAGAGGAACTTTGAAAACCTCTTTTCAGGTCCGAGTGCCAAAGGTGTGGGGGCCCTCTCAACCCAGAGGACATGACTCTTGCTGCCAAATTAATTGTGTTTTTAGAGGTCTAAACAAGCCCCCAAAACTCGCCACGTTTTGCAAATGCATCAGGACTTGAGATATTTTAGGGTCTCACATAAAAGCCTGTTGTCAAGATTTGGATTCTCATCTGATTAATATCTCTGTCCTGAATGCTGGATTTACAGCATCATCTATGTTTGCCTCTCTGTGATGTTTGACTGAGGATGTGAGTTTGTTCTGGTGAAGTGATCACTCTCTTTTTTTGTTCTTCACAGATTACAGTCAGCCTCCTGTAATCGAATTCGCCTGATGAAGGACGTTGTCTTCTGCATCACGACACCTTGCAGACAAAAACGAGAGAAGATCCCCCCTTTTTTTTTTTTAGGCTTTGTCCTAAATTTGTGAACTTTATTAGGTACATGAATTTATTTAATTTGAAATTTTTTTATGTACCTGATTTACTTGAAACATAAGTTGTACGAAGGGTTAATGGCAGGCCTAAAGTTTGGCCTAACTTCAAAAGATGGAGGCACATCCAGAACGATGAAGAGTTAACATCATTGAGGTGAAAATATGGAGGATCACAGGTGAGCTCAGGTTTGCCATGTAGAGTTGACCTCTCTATTGATCGCTGTGTGAGATGAAGAAGGATGAAGTGTAGAAATGTCCCGGTGACGTGGCCTTCAGCACGTTACAGAGTAATTTAAGTAGTAGAAATGTCAATACAGCTTTTGCAGCACCTAAACCGGTGAAAAAGGGGACCATCGTCTTCAAATCATCCTCTGACTTTCAAGTATTTTAAGCTTCATTTCAGCCTTTGTCTGCTGCACAAGCAACCTCTTTCTGCAAGAAGACAATCTGAGTAAAAAGATTTTACAGTTCAACATGTCATATCTGTAGAATCTGAGTTTCAAAATCCCCCCTTCCTCACCCGCCTCACCTTTTACCTGTGGGCAAATAATACACAGTCAGTATGACAGAGCATTTAAGAGCACTAAAGCAGGGAGTGACAGAGCTGACGATTACGTATCCTGTGGAATTTAGTCATACAGTGGGTACGCAAAGTAATACGACACCTTTAAACTTTTCACTCTTTGTTTCTTTGCAGCCATTTGCTAAAATCAAAAAAGTTCATTTTATTCCTCATTAATGTACACTCAGCAGCCAATCTTGACAGAAAAAAACAGATACGTAGACATTTTTGCAAATTTATTTAAAAAGAAAAACTGAAATATCACATGGTCATAATTATTCAGACCCTTTGCTGTGACACTCATATTTAACCCACATGCTGTCCATTTCTTCTGAGATGGTTCTACTCCTTGATTTGAATCCAGCTGTGTTTAATTAAACTGATTGGACTTGACTAGAAAAGGCACACACCTGTCTATATAAGACCTTACAGCTCACGGTGCATGTCAGAGCAAAGGAGAATCGTGAGGTTGAAGGAACTGCCCAAGGAGAAATAAAATAAACTTTTTTGATTTAAGCAAATGGCTGCAATGAAACAAAGAGTGAAAAAAACGGGTCGTAATATTTTCCGTACCCACTGTAATTGTTTGAGCCTCGGGCGTTTCCACGCTCATTCTTGGCCTCCGTTTTGAACAATCCACCAATTAGCAGGAACCAAAAACAAACTAAAGACTTCAAACTTCAGACATGTTCTGGACCATTTCACATCCTCAGTCTTGTGCTCTGAATGCTCTTATCAAAACCGTTTTGAACTCCATATAAGAATGTAATGCAGTTCTCCACAGTGCCTTCATCTGAGGGTGAAATGTAATGTAATGAAAGGTAGTTAGTGATCACGTCTTTAATTACTCATGAGGATACTGCACAGTTACATCAGTGTGGTCTGAAGCCCTGACTTCGAGGTAGGAGACAGATTTATATGAATTTGCCGGTGTGAATGCAATAAAGCCGACAACAACAGACTAGTGCACAATCAAGTCATCAGCACTTTAAACTGGGATACACTGAAGAGAGGAGGAAGGGGATCTAGAACTAGAATCTAGGTGAGAAATCACCTTAATTGAAATAGTAAGGAGGCAGAAATGCAGCTTTATTGCACTTTTCATCCCAGTTTGTTTACCCTCTTTGTTTCATATCAGTCCAGGAGTGAACACCACAAGCCTTAGACACGAGTCTTCAGCACTTTCAACCAGGTACTCATATAGGAGGTTTTGGTTTTGGTCTCATCCACGGGTCTGTGTTCATACTCTCAGTATGAAACACAGAGTAGTTTTCAGTGTAGTTTTCTGTGATGTGGTGACCTGTCAGTCGTGTTTGCTCGGCGCATAGAAGGCAGCCCAAAGTTTGATTTGACTCTAAGTGCATCAGTGTTTTTTTTTAGAGTAAAATGTGCCGGTTAAAAGTTGTTTTCCATCACGATGGGAACAAGAGCAGGGCGACGCAGCCGAGACTTCACAGCGTGCAGAAAAGGAAATGAAATGAGAGATTAACAACAAGCACCGTGTTGCCTTCAGACTTTAATTAGATTGCACTTTGTATATTTACTCTCTGTTGACAGCACTTATACCCTTGTCCTGTAATGTTTAAAACATGTTTAATTCTGCTGTAAAAATGTGCGTTTTGAAATCAGCTTTAATGTCTGAGCTTTGACAGACAAGCCTCAGGTGAATTCCGGTGTTCGCTGCTGTTTGACTGCTGGCTCTCATCCCTCCTAAAGGTGTGCAGTGTGTGTGTAGTATTGTGCAACAGTGCTCAAATCGAATCCACCTGGTTTACCGAATACAACACCTATATTAACAAAGTGTAACTGTGAACACCATGAATATAAGCGGCAGCTCTAAAGCTACACCAACATCAACACGGAACTGTTACCTGGATTCACGTATAAAGTCTAAAACATACAGGATTCATATTGTGTGCATAACGTCAGCGTCGCAGATCACGCAGCGAAAAAGTTCCCATTCTAATCGATGCAGCGTCGCATACAGGACGCACCGCAGCTCCGTATCAGAAGTGCATCGAGTGCGGCTCATCTAAAGATATGCGCCGAGTCTACTTTCTCTGCTCTACGCTTCCAACACGCGTCAATCTTCACAGAGAAGATCGTTCGAGACAGGATATCGAGCATGAAAACATATGCTTGTCATCCAGTAAATTTCAAAATAAAACACCATATCGGGACTCCTGTTCGTGTATCAATCTGAGTAGATGAGAAATACTTCCAGGACTTTGACCTGCTAACTCTTTCTGAAGGTAACAGAGTTTACTTTATTAAACACGAGTAAACCTGCAAAAACTGAAACTGTAAAATTATATTTCTTTGTCACATACAGTAGAAGCTCAGCGTTCACTGAATTATATCCAAATTAGCAGGAAATCGACCACAGAAACGAAAAACAGCCTGTTGTGAGCGTGTTGTTTCCTCTATACTGAGCCCAGCTGACCGGAGCTGCACTACGCTGCCGCTACGCTCCAAAGCGCTGCTCGACGGAGACGCTGACGTTACTGTTTGTCTTACTTTTTTCTTTGTTTTAATCTCACAGTCTTTATTTAACAGCTCACCAGCTGAGTGCTTTTACATGATGTTATTCAGCTCAGGTCTACTGCAAATACAAATAGTCTAGAAAAGCACTGTATTTATTAGAGCGTGTGTGTTAGTAAGTAGAAAAAAAATGCCTCTTTGAGTCTTCAGTGTTATATCATCTCTGTTTATTGCACTGATTTGAGTTTATGCTGTATTTATATGGTATTTTTTTATTCTTATGGGCTGTTTTTTTTTTCTTTTTTGGTGTGTTTACAAACAGAAATAAAACCTTATTAAAACTGTCTGCTGTTTGAGTTTGATCACTTCTGTCCCATGACCTTGTTGCTGTTTAATCCACAGAGTTTGTTCTGTGTTGGTCTTTGTTGGTCACACTAAAATAAGTGAACACATCATTGACTCCTGACACTCAAATACCTTTGCATGTGATTAAAACCTGACAAAAACTGTCAGTGCATCTAAAATAAACCTCTTTGTTTGGACTATTCCAGTGAATCAGAACAAAAACCCATATCAGAGTTGGTAATAAATGCTCAAGTCCACTCTTTCACGTTCTTCAGGTATAATTTAAAGTAGATGACACACCTTTAACTTGAGATGTGTCGTATATATAAAATGTGGTTTGGCTTATTGTTCTTATTCACAGAGTTCTTACAGTGGAGCAGTTTTTATCAGCTGCAGTAAAGTTGAGAAACATTCAGGAAGTTACAGTGGAAAAATACCGGAGTGCAGCAGTGTGTCTGCAGCTGTGCCCAGCTGAAGGGGTGGGGGGTGGGGTGACATAATTGATATCACTCTCCGTGGAATGTTCGTGTCTTAAGGTGTAACTCATTTTTAAAGAAAAGAACGCCTACAGACAGTCGGACATCTTCACCGTGTGGGCTGACATCCTTACCAGTCGGACGCTCCCACGCAGATCCCGCCCCCAAAACCGAGGTATTACAAACCCCGAGCCTTGACGCGCGTGTCATTCTTCATCCTGCCGGTGTGGAAGATGTCTCTCTATCCTCTGACCACAGTGAAGCGCTCCATCGGGGCTTTTGCTGCCTGGATAACAGCGATCACAGGTGGGTCAACCTGCACGCGATCATAAGTTATACATTTCTGAGGCTTCCACCCGCGGACCAGATTTTGATAAAGACCGGTTTCTGTAAGGCAGGACTAGGCTGACTGACACAGTTAATAACCGGTAAACTGAGCGCAGCGGGGTCCTGTAGGGGTCGTCCAGTCTGGCGGGGAGCTCGCCACTCACGCGATGTGGAAACTGTAGGCTTCAGCTCACGAGACTGGAGCTCGGAGCTGTGGATGTGGATGCTGTAAGCTCAGGTATACCCACGGGCATTGTTTGGGTTGTATTGAGTTGCGCCGCTAAACAGACAAGAGAAAGTCACGATCGATTAGTGATCATAACCGGTTAGAATAATTGAACTCGAAGTGTCGTTAAAATGTCATCAGACTGTGGAGTACTTGGGAAGCATGACATCTTTTTAATCGCCTATTCATGGAAAGTGGCAGGTCTGGTTTAAGGTCACCCTGACGGTCTCTGGCATGAGGTCCCGGTCTTCCCTGGCAGCAGAGAGGACTTTGATACGTTTATCCACGGCAGTCAAGCCAGCCGGCACTCAATTTGGAGTGCACATGTATTCGAACGCTTATGGTAAAAGCGTTAATATGGCGCTGTAAACTGACGGGCGACCAATAAGAAAATAAAAACAACTTTCCTGATATAATTGGTCCAATATATCTGTACTAGTGGACAGAGTACTTCTCAGACAACATGTCCTGTACTTTTACTGTGTACTTTTGAAGTAATCCTATGTCAAAGTCTCCCGTATCAACTATAAATATGCTTTGTTTGTCCAACTTTGGTCTATAATGAAAAACATTTTTCAGTGAGTCGTCCAAGACACCTGTATAATTGGACAGAGGACTTCTTGGACAATATGTACAAATAATATGAGGTACTTTTACTGTGTACTTTTGTAGTGATCCTGCAAAAGTACATAGTAAAAATATTTGATAGTAATAGAACATGTTGTCCAAGAAGTACTCTGTCCGATAGTACAGGTGACTCGGACCACTTATATCAGGAAAGTTTTTTTATTTTCTTATTGCTCCCCCGTCAACTTACAGCACCGTATTAAAGGTGTTGTAGTCAGGATCTGAGTTAGTTCCAGTTTTTAGGAGAAACCTTGAATGTAAACTCTACCCCTCCAAACCAGTTTTCCCCTCAGCTCCTCCTCTCCTCTCAAGCCCCGCCCACAAACAGACGCTCCTGCTCGCTCGTATCGTTCTGATTAAATTCAGATATAATGCAGATAAATACTTCAGATCATTACAAATGGGGCCCAGTCAAGGTGAAAGTCAAAAGCATTGGTGCTACTGTAGATGCCAACAGACTACCAGCAAACACAATGTTTGCAGGACTTCTACAACGAGGATAAAGTGACATAGTCCAGGACCCGAGGGAGGACAGTTTAGCGATGGCGCTACAACACGCTACAGCAGGTCCGTTTGACAAGAAACACTTCTGTTACAGACACTTGTCTTACTTTGTTAAAGCGGTTTACCTGTCCAGCAGAAAGGTTACAGGGTCACCAAGATCCCCAAGCGTCCCCCATGGTTTATGTTGACCCGGCTTTTTAGCTCTTGTCCGGTCTACCTCCGTTTTAAGCGCCCGTTATTCCTCCAGAGTCTTCGGTATTTACTTTGTTTTCTTGCTTGTGTCGGCAGTCGTGGCCAAAGGAGGATTCAGACAATTTTCCGAACTTTCTGGTTGGTTTCTACTGTCCGATATTGTAGCACGCTAACTTTGTTTGGGCTCCTGAACGACACGGGGGAGCAGCGTCTGCCTCACAACCAATCAGGTTAGAGGAGGTGGAGAACGGCTTTGTTTACAGTCAGAAAGAGCGGACCGCTCAAAAATATTCAAATATCGACGACACAGACATAAGAGAACACAGAGATATCGATATATTACCAAATGTCATCAATAACTAATAACTATTGACTGATATTCAAAGCTTTTTTGTTTATACACTACAAAAAAGATGCGTCTTTAACGGATTCCTGCCTACTTCACCTTTAATGCCTTTCCTGTAAGCATTCGAATACGGGCGCACTCCAAATTGCGTGCCGGTTGGCTTGACTTCAGTGTCTATCAGGGCTGGAAGGAGGGTGACTAAGAGAACAGCTTTTCATGGGTTTTATGCAAAAAGGATAATTCAATGTCTAATTTAAACTACAAAAGCATCCAAAAGGGCACTTTAACTACTTTTTTCAGATATAAGATAACAGGAGGCGGGGTCTGAGGTCATGGGGGTCTGTGTGAGAAATGGTTCTGCTCTTCAAGTGTGCGCTTGTGGTTAGTTTTCCAGGGGTGGATGTTCCACATGCAGAACTCTCTTTTACAGACACTTTGTGGTTTACAAAGTTTCACTGTTACAACCATAAACTTAACCAAAGTTAACAGTCGATGATTCAACATACTGAGCATTTAGTTTGTATTTCTAAAAACCCAGATTTTAGCCTGAGGAGAAAATGTTCTTTATGCACAAGAACAACAAATCCACAACTTCAAATCCTCAGTCTGTACGAGTCTGATGTTGCGGGTTTAGTATTTACATATTTAACACTTAAAAACCACAAGTACCACCTTATCCTACTGTTTTGGTTGTATAACCTGTAGTTGAAGTGTAACTACAGTGAAAGTGGCATCCACCTGTTTGACAAAACTTTTAAAAAAAGTCTACCTGCTCCCTTACACTCACCTATTTCTCTCCTTTTCTTTTTCAGTTGCTCTGTCAGCCCCAGTTAGGGTCTCCCCTCTTATTGGTCAGGGTGGAATCCACACCCTGAACCTCACCGTCGGGGAAACCCGTACCCTGAGTGGACTCGTGAAGCCAAATGGTCACTTTAGTGTACTATGGTGGTTCAATAATGGCACAGAGGATGCAACTCTTGTCACATTTGATACCGGAGAGTCCCCAGAGTACCACAGAGAAAAATTCAACCTCAACTTCAACCTCGACCCAAGAACCGGAGCTTTGACCATCGGACCTCTCCGTGTCGAACACAGCGGCTCTTATCATGTTGAACTCACTGATGAAAACCACAAGGTGCAGGAGTGCACTTATGCGATCTCTGTCTCTGGTAAGTGTTTGTTGAGTACCCCAAAAACAGCACAGAGTTAAAGGACCATCACTTTATAAAACCAACATGTTCCTGAGATGTTATTTACTACTGTGGAAAGTCCAGAGCCTCATTTACATATAAACTCCTCCAAATCTGCTCTTTAAAACTTGACATCCCTGGTTTGGGAAGAGTGTACTGCAGTTGTGGAAGAAGTTAAATTAATTCAAGCATGAGTGAAAAACAACAGACAACTGAGCCTCTAAGAGTACAAACCATCAAAATGTCACTCTGAACGTAAGTGCATTTAATGTTTGACATGATAATCACAGGTGCTCGCTGACTTTCCACCCTTTTGGACAATGTCTGTAAATTTTCAGGACTGCATTGCATGTGTAAAAGGAGCTTATATCAGTGTGTTCCCTTGTTTCAGGATATTCTTGCTTTTTTCCTTTGAATCACAGCTGCTAAAGAATCTTTTTTTCTCTTTGTTTTGTTTCACAGAGTCTCAATCAAACAAGGGAGCTCCACCCGACAGTGCCAAGACCCAGACGTCTCACTGGGTGGTCGTCATGACTGCAGTTCTTATCCTGCTGTTCCTGTGAGCCAGCAAACATGGAGACCCTTCAGGTTAGTGGTAAGACTTCCAGGCCTGTATGTTCGGATGAGGTCCTTCCAGATGATCTCGAATGATATCTGATTAAAAAGGTGACTAGGGCGGCAACTAACGATTACTTTTGTTGTCGATTAATCTACCAATATTTTTTCGACTAATCGATTAATCACGATCTTCATTAGAACATAGTTTGGACTTCTGTTGAACCTAAAGTTGCTTAAATCTTCACATAGTTATAAACGCTAGTATCTCGGAGCAGCGGCGCCTTTAATTCACTGATTACTGCAGTAAAGTACACATTGACGGAAGTGGGTGTACTAGCGTTCGCCAAGCAAGCCTCTTCCATGTTTTTCCGACTGATAGACGTACGACACAACCGTCTTAAGTACTTGCATCATAGACTGATGGTTAATTAACAAATCAGCATGTGGTTTAAAAATATCTACGAGGTATCAACGTTACTTGTGAACCACTCTCTCTGTGGTACGTGATGCTACAGTGATTTCGGGGTGTCGGCGTTTAAGGCGTTCGTGTATCGCCGTATTGCTACGAACGAGAGTTGAGCTTCACTGAGATTCCATTTAACGTTTTTCGCTTGTTTATTTTCGCTGAAATGTTCCCTAACTTTAAAAACTTTGAGTTGGAGTTTTTGAGCCTCCTCGTCTGTTTGTTTCTCCATAATTCGTGCGTTCTTCTCTGTCTCCTTATGGGATGTAAACAGCGAGCAATACTGCCCCCAGCACTTCCTGTAGTGCACTGCAGTTACAGATGAGCAGAAGCAGTCGGCGTGTGATTTACGACAATAACATGATGTGTCGACACTTACATTTTTGCGTGGACAAATTTTTGTTGCTGACGTGATCGATTACATCGACTAATTGTTGCAGCTTTAAAAGTGACCCAGATGAACCATGAAAATACCGAGGTTAAGAAGTAAAATCAGTAAAATCATCTACGGTCTAAAACATGCAATAATACTTTTCATTTCTGATGTTTGTGTTGAGCGTCAGAGCGTTGTTTCCATCCTCCAAGTTTGTCCGTTGTTTGTTTGCTGTTGGACTCTGTAATAAAGTCATACTCACTTCTTTTCCCGCTCGGATTGATCGGCAGTAAACGTGACTTTCTTCCTCGGTGGTCTGAGTATTTTGCCTCTTAACTCGCAGTCAGGATCACTCGCCAACACCACCGCTGTTATCTGTGTGTAATAAACTTTTGTCACATATCAAGATCAGCAGCATGGCATTGTGGGAAAGTCTAGTATTCAGCTAATCCAGATATTAATCTTGTAAAAGGTTTGGTCACTTTGTCCAACCTAATAACTTCATCTTATTGGTGGTTAATCTAAAGGTATGCGTATTCCAGCCTATCTGAACAACCTCTCACCACAGTCAGTGTGTTTTATTTACATTTTAACCACATCCTCCATTTTCAGCAGAAGACATTTATCAAGCTTTTGTTTCTTCCTGCAGGAAATATCTCTCCATCATCCTCCCTGCCTCCCCAGCTCCTCTGCCTCCGTTAAAGGTGGGGCTGCTGGGCCACCACCCGTTTTTCTGGCATCTGCCCTCTTTCTGTTTGCTGAGTGAAAGTCTAATATTGAGTGTAGTGTGTGTTAGTTTAATATATGTACATATACATACTGAGAGTTAGTTTAATATTCCTAATCATTTAACGGAACATCATAAGAGAGAAAAATTCATTTTTGAGTGTGAAAAGAGCATTTTCTAAGGGATCAAACTGCCACTTAATACTTACTTGACAATGTAAAACATGATCAAAATGATTCAAGCAGTTTCCCTGCAACAGTCTGTCATTGTGATTGCACGAGACTAGATTTAAAGTTACGCATTGACGCGAGCAGCGATTTCCTCCCAAGCCCTCTCCCTCTCCTTTGCAGCTGCTGCTGTATTGCACTTTCTTTTAAAAACGTGCTGTCATTCGCTGTTGGCTTGCTGCTGCCCCCTCCTTCTCCCTGTTTCCATTGGTTGATCATTGAATCTGCGCTCCACAGATGCTGGCTGTTTATGTCTGGCGTGCACGTGCTTAACTCCAGGTCAAACTACTCGGAGTTGTTAAAACCGTCTCAAATCAGGTGTTGTGAAACCGGAAACTCAGAGTTTCCTAACTCAGAGTAGATCAACTCAGAGTTAAGGATTTAACTCAGAGTTTGTTGAACCACCTACGTGAAACGGACCCCTGGTCTACAAAGTTCATCGACATAACTCATCACTGTTTGCCTTAAAGAAAACATACAGAATAAATTGCACAGGCCATACTTGATAAAATTCCCCTTTTTAAAGTGTCATCATGTTGAATTTATGTCAGTATGGCCTTCAAAGTCATTCCACTGAGTCTCCTGCTGCTTCTGTCTCACTGTTACTGGTGACAATCCAACAAAACCAAAAACCCAGTAAGATTATGTGAAATGATTTATTCAGGTCACATTTAATGAGAAAAGATAAATATTTTTATAAGAACATCTGATTGTTGCAGTAAGTAGGATTTGACTTGCTGGTATTTTTTTATACTGGTAAATGTATATATATTTAAGTAATAAATTATTTTACTTATTTATATTTATTGACTTTTTTTACACCTATGTGCAAATTGTGTGCTTTATGTAAAGCAATAAATAAGTGATGTCTTTTAAAAGCTCTTGTGTTGTTTCTTTAAGGCTTCAAAACAAACCTGAAGGAGAGATGAAGATGATGATGATGATGATGATGATGATGATGATGATGATGATGATGATGATACTCTGGTTAAAATGATCTTTATGTTCCAATGGCAATCAATACATGATGTGTGTCCATAGCCGCTATCTACACTAACCAATCAAGGATTTAATGCCCATATCTGAGCTGAGAGGGATACGGCTGCACTGGAGAACGGCAGAGAAAGTGTCTATAACCAAATCAATGGAGGTGACCGCTCCTCCTGCAAAAAAGAGCAAGAAAAGAAAGACGGAGGCAGAGACGGCCGAAGACAGATACGTTGAGGGTTTGTTTCAGGGCGATTCTTAATCTTGATCAAGTATTTAACCGTGTTGCTCGTTACAAAGATTTCCCAATCTACGTGATCAGCGTGATCACAGAGTAAAAACTGTTGTTCAGGACTGCGCACAACATTTTTGTTCTCAGTCATGAAACTCTTAAATCGGGGACATTTCCAGGGACAGGTCATCCAATACGGGGACTGTCCCCAGACATCAGGAAAATCTAGTCACCTTATTCTACATTTTATAACAACACTGTGGCACCGATTCATTATTTGGTGCCAAAAAGACATAAAAAGGAGTTTCTTAAAGGCTTTCAGGGAAATTTTACAGCCTGAATGAGCAACAAAATTTTTTATGAATTGTAACCTTTTTAAAATGTTAATTTAACAGAAATTGATGATATACAAAACACAGTACTGGATTGAATAACAGTGCTGACACGACATATCAAATGTTGAAATTTAGACTGCTTATTTTTAACATGTTAGGACAGAGACAACAAAACACCAGAAGCTGCATCTACTTCACGTAATATCATCCAAATATCATCAGCACTGCATTAAAAACAACATGACTCTGTAGTTGAAATCCACGTATGGGGACGCAGTAAGTTACTGCATCCATAAATGGAGGTGAAGGTTGTACCATGCACAAACCGGATCCAATAACAGGGTTCAACCTCTCTGGGTCTGAGCACATTTAAGGTGGACTGAGAAACTATCCTGTGGTCTGAATCATAGTTTTATATTACATACACATGCTCTACCTTAGGGATCAGATTTAATCAGCTCACAGTTCAAAAGGGTCACGCTTTCAAGGTTTTCGATGTTTTATATGATGGTCAGGTATCTAAGAGGAAGTGTTTCAAACCAGGGGGTTGTGTAAGGGACAAATTTGGGTTTTTTTGTTCTGGAGGAGGTCTCAGAGGACCCTGTTTCAACTTTTTTAAACACTCTGTCATGTTTCATCTTTAGGTTTCAGCTCCTTTGGCTGGAAGAGCACCTTGACCCTTCACTCTTAAGAGTCCAGCAAGTACTCCTATCCTACCTAAGGAGAGAGTGGTGTTGTTGTTTGATCTTATTGCATTGGCATTTTCAGTTCAGAGGGTCTTAAATCTTGTCTGCTGGGCTGCATTTGTTTATGAGGAGAGAATAACTTTCATTTAATTTCATTTCATTTCTTGTTGTGGATCATCTTTGTGGAGGGAAATTAGGCTGATAGTCTGTTTGCATACTGTGTTGCCTGAGGGGTATATTACTGTGTTTGTGTTAGCATCTGTGTGAAGGTGACAGGTAAGCCCCTTCCATACCGAATTATTTTATACTGACTCACTGTCTGGACCTTTTCCTGCCAGCACCCACCCGTCATGTCAGTCACAGGTGCTATTGTGTATTGTATCACATAAGATGAGTGTGAACGTACGTGCAGAATGTCTGACTCTGTCGTATTTCACAACTGTGACTGTGAGGCTGAATGGACGGATAAAAGAATTAAAAAGAAAGAGGAGGGGACATGGAGATGTATGACTGCAATGGCCTGTTGATACATGAACTAGCTAAATCTTATACTAAATATGTCCTATCTAACTATACTAAGTCCCTACCTAATCCTAAACTAATGGTACCAATGTTGCCCGGGGTTGGAGCTCAGAGGATGACGTGAGGATTCTGATTCAGTCAGGATGGAGGTCTGTGGAGAGGTCCCGATGTTGAGGGATTATGTGATCAGGTGTCCACAGGAGATGAATGGGAACTGTTCTCTGGTGAAGAGGGGAGGGGGTGAAGATGTAGTCCAGAGGAGGAGGGGGTGAACTAAGTCCTTAAACTGGGGCCAGTTAACGTTTGCGGGATACGAAGGACAATGATACAACTAGCAAGACCTAGCAAGCCACTGTAGGGAAAACGAGAGCTCACATTAATTGGCGAACTAACTTCAGGTCAAAGTCCGTTTGTTTCCTCTTTTAGGCGTAATCTTCACAGGTATAAAGACAACTTTGTTGTGCGGGTTATTCATCACACAAACTCCACCGAAGGAATGAATAAACATACATCTGCCGGACACAAGAAGCTGCTCGGATCGTCTCCTCTTCTCATACTTTTTCCTCTCACGCGACAGGCAGACTCACACACACACGCTAATACACACGCGCACTGATACGAACACGTCAGCCTAATTACAGCAGCGCTGAAAGAACATAAATCTCCACTGTATGAATGACATTGCACGCAACACCACAACGATAACAACTGTGCATCGCTGCAGTAACAATGATAAACAAGATATCAAAATAACAAACCAGAAGGAAAGAAGAAAGGGGGCTTAACTGGGCAGGGAGCAGTGGGACGCCTATGTTACTGCTTAGAGGGGTTCTCAAAATAAGGAATAAAACTAATCTTCATAACCACTTCTGAGTCTTCAATACAAATAGTTTTAGGTCATTCAGCTGATGCAACTTTGCAGAATTGTGGGTAATTTGCCAATAGGACACTCTCACAACCCCGAGTACTCTGTTTCAAGCAGGAGGAGCAGGAGAAGAGGGAGAGAAAGGAGGAAGGAGAAGGAGGGGGGCTGCTCTGTGTGCTGGTCTCTCTCTGTCTGGTTTTCCCTGACTCTCTCTCTATGTGGCTGTGAGTCTCTGTGCACACACCCGTCCCCCTCTCTGTGTTCCTGTCTTTGTTGCTCAGAGATGCAGAGCACTCTGTTTGGAAAATATCACACATTAATCTTATGGTTTAACGCTAAAAGCTCACAAAAGACTGTTCTAGCTTATTTGCAGTTGCCCTTATTCCTGTGATTTTAATAAAAAAGCCTCAAATGATCACAACTTTCACCGCAACTTTTTAGAGAAGCTGCTGCAAAATCAGGCATTTTAGGCCCAAACAACCACAAAAAAAGGCTGGGGAATCCTGGAGGGACTGATATAAGTCTAAATTAATGAAGGTTTTTTTTTTATACTGGAAAAAGGTAAGTTAATAAACTTAAATGACTCAAAGCAATTGGTTTCCTCAAATCATTTCAGTCAAACTCACTTTTTGTGTTACACTGTGAATAAAAAAGGAAAGAAGCCGGAAGGCAGAAATGACTTTAACCTGTGGTCAGCTTGATAGAAAGAGGTGACCAAATCACACGTGTCTTTAATGACGCAGGTTTTAACTCTGCATTTGGAGGTTAAAGTCAGACTTTTGAGCTAAATTTTTAATGACTTCTGCTGTCTGTGTTCCTCTAAGCTCTGAAAGTGGCAGATTTTTTACG
The DNA here is from genome assembly GCA_962446985.1 of Xyrichtys novacula. Taxonomy (NCBI): domain Eukaryota; kingdom Metazoa; phylum Chordata; class Actinopteri; order Labriformes; family Labridae; genus Xyrichtys; species Xyrichtys novacula. The sequence continues at coordinate 38,170,640 of OY660866.1, forward strand.
TTTGGTTGGTAAAACACACTGAAACGTGACTGTAAACTGGATATCTACAGTTCAACATGATCTGTGATCCCCTGGCTGAGTTAGCTACAGGAAAATAAACACAGGCCACACTGTTATTATCCCACATTGACACACACTTATACTCTCAGTTGGCCAAGAGCTCAGAAAGTTCAGGGGACTCCGGTCTGAGATCTAATCAGCAAATGCTCCGCTGGTTGTTACTGTCACTGACTCATCAAGTATTTCTCTTGATCTCCTCGCCACTTCAAGCTCACGAACACTTTATAAATCAATAAGTGAGGCAGCAGGCAGACAGTAGGTGTGATACCAACGTCAGGGAGAGGGGGGGAGAATTTGGTACTAAGGATCTGAATAAGAAGAATGTGAAGAGTTAGGGTTATGGTGGGAAAGAAAAGTGTTTGTTTGTTTTATAAAAAATATTAGGTTTGAAATGTTTGCATTTGTTATTCTGATGAGTTCAACTTCATAAATTATTTGCTTGTTTTCTACTTGTGTTATGTTGACTTTTTATAACTTAAATTGTTTAAGGCAGTGGGTTTCTTCAGCTGAATTACTAGAATCTAATAACTTGCCACAGTGGAATTTCAATATCAATATGTGAGACAGAAAGCAGACAGCAGGTGTAATACCAATGTCAAATCTCTAGAATGAAATAAAAGTCAATCTAAAACTCTGAACAATTAGCACATTACACATTATACTGCTGAAAGGTTCCTAAATATAGAGTATGTGAAAAACCTCTAGTATTAGTCTCTTTAGTCTCTGACTCTTCAGACAACCTGTAAACAATGAAAATCTGATGAAAATCCATCTTCTTAACCATGAAGCTCTTAGTGGTAATATCTTTATGCCAAAGAGATCAATATGTCCAATTATTAGACTGTTATAAGCCTGACAAATCTTAGACTTGTACTGTTGCCAAGTGCTCTCTGTGCTATAATCGATCTCTGTATATCTAAGCCGGAAGTTTCTGTCAATAAAAGACAGTTTCTCTTTAAAATTAATTCTTAAAAGGTTTAAATGGAGGTGCTTTCATGTGATTAATGCCAAATAACCGGCGCTGCCAGCATCAGGTCAGATCAGTCAGATACCTCTGAATTCACAGCAGACAAAAACCACCAAGTAATAGTTGTTGGTGTTTCACAGGTAAGTTCTACAGTAACAAATGATTTTTCAGCTCAGCGCCAGCAGAAAAGTTCAGAAGATGGAGACCCGAGCCATTTATTTTCCTTCCTGAATTTTCTCTTTATCACAGAAGCCAAAAACACACATTAACTCACATAAAATGATCGTAAATGCAAGAATGTCCGTGTTACAATGTCCGTAGTGAGAGTGTCCATATGTTTCTTTAATAAAGTCCACTTTATAGGCTCTTTCCTTTCTTTAACATTCATTAAATACCCATTTTTAATGGCAGAATGCAACTTTTCAAAAGTCAACACTGAGTTGTAGACAACTTCTTATAGTAGATAGATAGATAGATAGATAGATAAGTCTATCTATCTATCTATCTATCTATCTATCTATCTAACTTCCACAGGTCTATGAATGAATGTAAATCAACAGGATGCTAGACAGTAAACCTGCCCTTTAAACCTTTTATTGCAACATAAAGCTGCTTTAATCAAAAATATCAGACATCCTACATCGGAAATATTTCTCATTCTAAGCAACACTTGAGTTTTAACACACAAGGCTCAGGAACAATGTTTTTCACTTCAACAACGTGCCTCAATAATCGTATAAACACCTTTTTTCACATCAAAACAGGTAAAAATACAAATATATGTCAAGTGTTCAGGGTTTTTGCTTTAAATAAAGTGTTTGAAGATGCACACCTTTATGCTAACAGTGATCTCAGATCTCGCGGGATGTTAGTGTTATAAACTACACAGTTTGTCGGATGATCGTTTCCCGCGCTGAGCGGCGGCGCTATTTTTAACTTTCTTTCTAAGTTCGTATAACACGCTAAAGTCCGTCAACAACACACTTCAAACTCGCGCTGTGTTTACTATAACATTGTTTGGATGTAAGAGCATATATGATGTGGATTTCAAAGGGTACAAACCTGAAAAACACGGTAGAAAAGTTGTGAAAGATGGAGACCCGAATCTTTCATTTTCCTTCCCGAAATTTCTCTGAGGAGGGGGCGGTCCCTCCAGAAAGTCATCCGGGCACAACACAACCCGGCTTATTAATTCCCCTCTCCGTTCTCCTCATGAACTAAAGTTCCTTTACACCCCAAATCAGAGCCGGGTGTTGTGCCGTAGAATGCACCCCCTGGCGGAAGCGCGGTTTAAACTACACAACAAGGCGAAATAATCAGTTTTCCTCACCGTTGGATGGATTCAAAAACGTGTGCCTTTAAAGATATTATTCAGGCTATTCAGATTATCCGAAAACAATAGCCTTCTGATTCGGAATATTTGCTCTCTACCATGACAGCTTACTGTACAGTTAATATACCCAAGTACACCTCTATGTATGCATTTTTGAGACATAACAACAGAATGAAAGTTTTTTAAAATACGAGATCATTTTCTTCCACTTTAAGAAGCTAATAAGTAAATGGGACGCAGGGGATGCATTCTACAGCATAACACCGGCCGCGAATTTTTGTGTTGTAGGACAGTAGGGGAAGGTCCCGCCCTCCTTCGCCTCTGATTGGCTAGAAGTGCTGGGCTCCGATTGGTAATCCCTCATGGCAGTGAAACGTCATCAGAGCCGGCCCAAGCCTCAATTGGGCCCTAAGCAAATTTTGATTTTGGGGCCCTGCGGCCAGGAGGGGCCACCCAAGAGCAACACAAAAACAAAAACAAAAGAATTTTAATATTGTTTATTTTTGGCATGTATGAGTGATACTGTCTGTATGATCAAATATATATTATTGTAAAAATAAAATAAAGTAAAAACATTTCAGTGCTGCTGCTGATGTAGGTCTATGATTCTTACTGTCGATATGTCAAAACTCTGGTACTGTTCTGTTCCTCCTGCTGTGAAATGTTCACTGAGCATCCAAAGATCAGGAAGTTGTGGGGCAAAACAATGTCGCAAAAAAAGGAGATGTCCAGAGAGAAGAAAGAAGGAGAAGAGAAAAAAACGCCGAGATAAAGGTTTGTTTGCATGTCAGGGAATGTTAATCAAAGAGATTTGTGAAGGGGTGACTGATCAACAATCAATATTATTGGCAGAAATAGAGGGCCCCAAAATCAGATTTTGCTGAGGGCCCCATTGAAGCTTGGGTCGGCTCTGACTCAAATGTGTAAAATAAACATTTAGGTTTTCAGTATGGAATGAAAATATCTTTACATTTAATGTGTACCACGTCGGCATGCCTCTCAGGAAACATTCACAAAAACAGAGATACACAAATACACAAATGTGAACTAAATGTGTCACTAAACTCAGTCACTAAACTAAACTATGGTAAAACACTGACGTATGGAGGTCACTCCAGTTCATTCATTGTGATTGGATGAAAAAATAACGTGCCTCCGGAGGCTCCTCCCTCTTGTAGTATGACTCCGAGCTCGCCGCCGGTAGGCTACTCACGCCTCTCTCAGCCGCAGACTCCTGTAGAGCTCCGTGAGGATGACTTCCAGGCTGTGGACCTCGGTGACCCGCTTTGTGATCATTTTAATGTGTAAAACCGCGCTGGCATGTAAGTAGACCTTCTCCTTTAGATACTCAGAAACATCGGTTCACCGCTCCGGGGGTTGTTGTGGGTTTGTATCCGCGCTCACAGCGTCTTTTACGGGCTTGGTTGTGGTCTGACAACACGCTGCCGGAGGTGTGCCAGCGGTGTGTGGGTTTTGTTGTAGCCTTTTAAAGGGTGAAAGAAATGATCATCAGAGAGGAGGACTGTTGTGAAGCCTGAGTGTTGTAAAAATACCATCACACTGTCTGACACTGTATAAGTAAAAGGATGTTAGGAAGGTCTGAAGTTTGTTTGTTTGTTGGAGCTTTTCCTGCTCCAGGCAGGAATTAGTCACACTCACTTTCCCTCCCATCGGTTTTCCTCTCTGTCCGTGGAGGCTTGAGGTAACGTGAGCTCTTTAGGGATTTATTTGTATTTATTTTGTGAGATTTCAGGCACTATAAAGAGCACAACAGCAGATCAGTCCCATTGTCTGCTCTGCATACTTTTTTACCTAGTTGCTATGTTTCCAGATTTTCTTGTGTTTTTTATTTATTGTATATTATCACCTTTCAATTCAGTTTTTTGTTAGTTTGTTTGTTTGATTCATGACTTGAGCTGCTGACCTCTTGGCCAGGTCACCCCTGTGAAAGAGATCTTGATCTGTGTTTTAATCAGGTTAAATAAGATAAAGTGTGAAAGTTGTGGTTAGGTTTACATGTTAGTTCAGTTTTCTAAATCTGGGATACATAACCTGATCCTAGTGGTAGTATTTGAAAAAAGAGTACATCAAACACCTTAATTTCTTTCCTCTTTTTTTTCCCTCAGTGGTTTTCTCAGTCGGTGTCGGTGTCTCTCTACCTTTGGGATCGGATGAAATCAAGAATCTGACAGTGAGTACTGGAGACACGGTCACTCTGCCGGCTGGATCTGCTGAGCTACAGGGGGATTACTCGGTGCTGTGGTCCCTGAAGAATGGCAACGAGGAAGTGAAGCTTGTCACCTGCGATGCCGGAGAGCCCCCCAAGTACTTCAAAGAAAACCTCGACCTAGACACGACGTATGGCTCTCTGACTTTCGGGCCGCTCAGAGTTGAGGACAGTGGTGTTTGTGAGGGAGAAATCACAGATGGAGACAGCAACGTGCACAGATACAAGTATAAAATCACTGTGTCTGGTGAGTGTTCAAACGTGCTATAAAAATATATGTGTGTGTACGTTTTTAATTGTCAAAATTACAGGTCACAAACTAGAGGTCATAAACTAAAGGCTTTAAAGTCACTGATAAAAAAGGCAATAAAATGCAGCTGTGAAATCAGCTCCACTTCTGTATACCATAACAAGAGAGTTACTGTAGACACACCCAATGTAATCTCAGTTACTGAACGAACTATAACTTTAATCATTTTAATGAAATGCTGTTTATAACTCTGTGCCTTTCTTCAGGTTCAGTTTTGAATTTTAACTTTAAAGGTTTTATTTTGGCACTGTGGGTCTGCTCCCTGATCCCATCTGTATTACTGATTATGTCAGCTTCTATCTCTGACTTATATGCAGGATTTAGTAGTTTGTTTTTTGGTTGTAGAAAATTATGAAAAGTTCTGAGCTTTAGTACTTCCCACTTTTCATCGGCGTGTTTGTCATTCTCTACTAAAAGTTACTCGGTCTGTATGAGAAAGCAGTTTCCCAAAAAGTAAACAGAAGCGCCATAGAGGTAAACAGTCAGTGATTAGAGACGAGTGAGTGTACAAAAGGCGTGTGGTTTAGAGTTGTAAGAGTTGTAGATCTCTAATTAGTGTGAAAGTGAGTTGTCTCAGGCTGAGAGCTGTGATTCATCTTACATTTGAACACCTTTGATTCCCGTGCTGAGCAGTGCGCAGAGACCTGAAGACCCAGTTCAAGTAGTCTGTCGGTTATTACTGCCTGTAATGGTTCTGTTTAAAGACGGTAATCTTTTTTTAAAGGGGTTCAAATGTTTGAGTAAATGATTGGTCTGAACTGTATCCTACTCCTATTTTAGTCCTACTTTCCAGCATTTATTTTGAAACTCCAGTCTTAATGAGTGTGTTGTATCTGTCTCCTTCAAAATAAAACTCTGAATTATTAAAAACTCAGGAAGTAAATCCATCTATACAAGAGATATGATTAATTGGTTGTTATTATCAGAGAAGTGTACCTGTCTTATGAGCTCATTAAAAGGAAAAAAAATAATCAGAGTATTTCAGTGTTAAAAACGAAGGATTACACAGAGCTGATGACCCAGAAGTGACCGTACTGATGAAGAACAAACTGCAGTAATGAAAACTTTAGAAACTATTCCAGTGGTAGAAAATTGCACAACAAAAACATGAGGTTTATCTTGAATAAACTGCCTTTTTTGGAATAGTCTTGGTCTTTTTTATTTTGTTTGTATCACGACTGACTCATCCTCAGTTCTTCCTCTTTGTTTTTCTCAGTCAGGGTCTCTCCACCTGTCGGTGGGACAGAAATCAAGACCCTCCCAGCCATTGCTGGAGAAGATCTCACTTTTCTGACTGGATCCACTAAGCTATCCGGTGATTTCTCTGTGATGTGGTGGTTGTTGAACAACAGCAGTGAGAAAGAGACCCTCATTACCTGTTATGGTGGAAAGACCCAAAAGTACTCCCACAAAAACCTCAGTCTGGATCAGACAACCGGCGCTTTGACCATCAAGTCAGTTGGGATTCAAGACCAGGGAGTTTATGGAGCTCACATCATTAATGGAGACAACACCGGGGAGGATTACACGTACAACGTCACTGTCACTGGTGAGTGTTCAAATCTGCCAGAAATGAAGATGTTGACGTACAGCGCTGAGGACAAGTTGTGTCTGTGATGCAGAATAAGTATGGACCTCCATTTGTCGAAAAATGTCCATCAAGACAAACTCTGCAGAGCCCACAAGCACAAAAACCTTTTCTTTGCCACTGTAGAAACACGACAGGACAAGCCTCATACAACCACATAGTGATATGGATCGTATGTAAGATGCTGATTTGATGCCGATTTGTAAAAATGTCAATAATCAGGCTGATCACAGTTTTTGTGTTTATTTCACAGAGCGTCGACCAATCGCTGGACCTTCACCAAAACCCCCCCAAATGCAGAGATCTCACCTGGGAGCCATCATCCCTTCTATCGGCTTTGTTGTTGTCATTTCAGTGCTGGTCTTTCGGGCATGTTGTCATCAGAAGTGTCAGGTTGGTAATAAGACTTCTGGGCCATTCTAGCTGGCAGTGTTCAGTCTACAGACTGTGTATGACCTCAAGTTAAAGTTGAACTAAACTATTTTATTTCATTTTCCCACTTCTCATATTTTATGATGGACTATAAATGTAAAAATCTCAAACCGTTTATTTACCTCTTACTTTTTGTGTTGTTGGTTGCCAGAAAGAAAAGCGTCGTCACCCTGGGAACCAACTGGAGGAAGAGAATCTGGATGACAGTGAGGAAAGCGGGGGTCATGCCGGGTCCCGGGGGTCAATCAGCACAGGTGTCACCGTAAAAGCCTGCTGATCATCCAGGGGTTGGGGTTAGAGATGTAGATGTAAATATTCAATTTTTGTAAATATTCAATATTTGAAAAAATATTTTTCAAGAAAAAGCTGCAAATTCAACTCTTGGAAGTTTTAGTCCAAAGCAAACTTATTTATTCAAAATTTACAACACGGCACTCCAGCGTCTCCACCTCTTCAGAAAACTGAAAACCTTCAATGTCAAAAGAAAGATCCTAATTATGGTTTACCAGTCATTGATGGAATCCATTCTCACCTTAAACATCACATCCTGGTACAACCTCGTCTCCAGTAAACAAAAAACAAAACTTTCACGAATCACAGCTCAAGCCAGCAAGATAACCGGTTCAGCCCAAACTCCACTATCCCATCTGTATGAACGCTCTGTGATCAGAAAAGCCCCCCTGATCACAGAGGACCGGTCCCATCCCCTCCATCAGTCCTTCAGTCTTCTCCCATCAGGCAGGAGATACAAAGTCCCACTGGTCAGGAAAGCAGTCTATAAAAAATCATTCATTCCAAGGTTTTCCCATAACCTGGTAGTGCTTTTTTCCAGGCGTCGTATGCGTGTGATTTTATCACAGGTCAATGTGTACTTTTACTCAGGTCTTTTAAAGTTCTTGTTCTGTATGTGTGTACAAGTATGATGGAGAATGTATGTCTTATGATGCAACTGAGGCCTGTCAAAAGATGAATTTCTGTCACTTTTTTGTGTCAGACAATAAACGTCTTCTATTCTATTCTATTCAAACTGATTGGACTATTATTTATTATTGTGTGTTTATACTTAACCCTTCCCCCGCTAGCAGCCTGCCACCGCCAGACCGTACAAGACTTCAGTTTTCATAAGGAGAAACCAATTTTATTCTAACTTGTTCCATTTGCTTTTTATAGGATTTCAAAAACTGCTTTTTTCCCTCAAAATCAAGATTTCAACAAGCTGAGAAAAATGTGTTTTTATCATTTCCAAGCAGAAAATTGACACGATAGTTACATTTTTGTACCTATTTGATATGATAATAATGACTGCAAGGTCTTAATAACTGTTTCTGTGAATTCATAGAGATATTTTGTCAATGGCTGGGAAAGGGTCGATCACAGAGTACCGTGGAGTTTCACAGCTCAAGGAAGAACATTTACGATCATTACTTCATGGAAATACAATCAGACTGAGACGCGTCTGCAGTGCAAAATAACTAATATTATGATTATTACTTCATGGAATTGATCGCTGCACTTGGTGAGGAGCAGGTTGTCCTTGTTTATATTTTTATATTGTTTATATAATAAACATATGAAATCCTATTTAGAGGCCTGTGACGACAGTCGTTTGTCTTGTAAATTTACTTCAATCTAGAGAAATCGTTGAATCGTTTGCCTTTATCCTATTATTATTTCATTAAAACGCTTCTTTATACCTGGTTTTTGTTGCCTCCTTTACCTCTTTATGAGCTGCAGAAATAAAGGGCCTGAAATCACATTTGCTTAGCACCCCCTGGACATCATTACAGACATCTGGTCACCTTACTTGCGCTTCCTACCTACTCAGCTACTGTAACAACCGTTGTTCTAGTCGACACGACATTTCCAGGGACAACTTAAGCCGGGGGTGTCTGGTCACCTTAACTTAAAACAGACTTTAGCTGTAGCTCAACATAACTCTGCATGTAAAAGATACCAACTATTATCTGGATGAGCACTCCATGATAGCTTAGGTGGTTAAGACTGACATGACAGGTTAAATGTTGGATAATCATACGATGTGTCGATAGTGCATGGTAATCTGTACTTCCTGTCAGAAAACCACTTCCTTTGTGGTCAGATTTTAGCGTTTCTGTGCACTGAGTCATGCACTGTGTAAACGTGAGTAGCTCCATGACAACTTGGAACTAAACCAAAACACACAACAGGCAGAGCTAAATGACAAGATGTCAATTTTTCTGAGAATGTGGGTTGATTCACTTACTGCACATGAAAGAAAAACTTAATGAATCTTAACAGGAAGTACAGATTACCATGCACTATTGACACCTCGTATGATTATCCAACATTTAACCTGTCAGTCTAAACCACCTGAGCTATCATGGAGTGCTCATCCAGATAAAAGTCAGAACCTTTTACATGCAGAGTTATGTTGAGCTACGGCTAAAGTCTAAGGTGACCAGATTCCTGAAATGAAATCTGGGACATTTTCAACTTGAAGATAAAATTAAATCAAGGCCCTCAAGATAAAAAGAAGGTGCTGAGACAGTTACAGTTTAATACATTTCTAAATGTTTATTTAAGTGCCAGTTGTCTGTGTTTGTATTTGTGCGTGTGTGTGTGTATTTGTGCGTGTGTGTGTGTGTGTGTGTGTGTGTGTGTGTGTGTGTGTGTGTGTGTGTGTGTGTTTTGCATGAGCTAAAGCCAACCACAGTTCAGATAGTGGATCCTCAAATATCCTTTGCAGTATAATGGGGGAATTTCTCTTCAGAGAGAAAGTGGCCCATGGATTTTCAGCACTCTTTCCAGTGCAGTGAGGAGGGACAGCCAGCTGACATTACCCACAGTGTTTACCCACGTCAAAGAAATGACATGCCACTCATTTACCTGGCTAAACTGGTGTCTGTGGTCATGTGCTTACCTGGTAGTGATGCACCAGTGGAGAGGGTGTCCTCTTGATGAATGATATATGGACAGATACCAGAAATAGGTTCATTGTCCCTACCATCAACCTCCCATGCCAGCAGTTCATGGACATGCTCGCCAAAGACAGAGCCATCCTACAGTAAATACATTCTTCAGAGAAATATGTGGACTAGGTAAGGGAAGACTGATTGAGAGGGAAAAGCATACCTTCGAAGGTGGCGTCTACAGCTCAGCATTGGACAGACAGTCACAGCAGCATACCATCTAAGCACCAGAGAAGCAAGGAGGGAACTTGATGTGCGTGTTGACAACAAACGCGTGGAGGTCCAGCAAGCTCCGAAGTACCTAGGTGTGCACCTGGATTGGACACTGACCTTCAGACAACATCTAGAGAAAGTCAAGGCCAAGGTGACATCTAGGGTTGCTCTGATTCGCCGCCTTGGTGGAACAACCTGGGGAGCATCTGCGAAGACTCTGCGAATATCAACTCAAGCCCTGGTATTCTCTGCAGCGGAATACTGCGCCCCTGCCCCTGTCTGCATGCAAGCAAGGTTGACGTGGCTATCAACAGCGCCCTCCGAATTATAACTGGATGCCTGAATCAAACACCAGTGTCCTTCTTGCCAGTCCTTGCAGGAATAGCCCCAGCTGGCCTCCGACGGGAGGCTGCCACCCTTGCCCTGGCCAGGAAGGCACAAAGGCACGATTGGCATATCCTGCACAACACCACAACAACAGCAGCGCCTCCAAGCAGACTCAAATGTCGCCACCCCTACAACAAGGCAGCGCAAGAGATGCTCAATTCCACCTCTGAGGACATCTCCAGAGATGCTTGGCTGCCAGCAGCTTGGAAGCAGGAGTGGCAGTCAGCTGGGCCTTCTCGCATCCATCATTCCATTCAGGACTCAGGAGGTGACGCCATAGGAGGAGACGACCTACCACACCGGCAATGGACAAAAGTGAACCGCCCAAGAACTGGGGTTGGCTGCTTTAAAACAACAATGAGGAAGTGGGGCCTGGTGGACAGTGCGGTGACCCTGAGCAGACTGCCGACCATATAATCAGCACCTGCCCCTTGTACAGACCACCTTCAGAAGCCAGCCTCTTTGACCTAGGACCACAGATGTTGGCATGGCTGCATGACACCGAGTTGGACCTCTGACCGCTGACCTCTACATGAAAGAAGAGGAAAAATAGGAAAGCAGGAAGAAAGAAAAAAGTTCTTATTTCTACAAAGAAGCAGAGAATAGGATTGCAGTAGTATGCAATGTTGTGGTCTCATAATCAAATTAGTCAGTGGTACATTTCATGATTTACTATTTTTCTTACAGTTTTTCTCATGTTCTTCTACTCCTACTCTTTCCAGGCTACCAGGGCTCCTGTCCTACTCCAGACAGACAGGCAGAGAGACAGACACACGCACGCACGCACAGGCATGCACGCACAAACACAAACAACTTAAATAAACATAAAAAAGGCTTAGCAGAGGCTGTTTATCGTCCGGCAGCTGAGGAAGTACAGACTGTCGAGGATCATGATGACTCAGTTCTACACGGCCATCATTGAGTCAATCATCACCTTGTTCCCCGTTCCAGCTTCAAATGACCTCATTGTTCTGCTGAGAGGGTGATCGGCCGTCCCCTGCCCTCCCTGAAGTCCCTCCACGATTCCAGGGCACTGAGGAGGGAAAGGAAAGGCATGGCTGACCCCTCCTACCCTGGCCACAGTCTCCTCTCTCTGCGCCCCTCTGGGAGAAGGATGCGTCTGCTGAAGGCCACCACAGCACGCCACAACCCCCCCCCCCCCCCCCTTTGGGCACTGACACCACCTGAATCAAACACTGGCATTGTCATTGCACTTTTGAACTTTATGCACTTTCTTGCACAGTGTTGTTTGTGTTGTTGGTATTTATGTTATTTGGGGAAAAAGATCCAAAACACTTCTGTAATTGCCGAAGCAAATTCCTATGTGTATTACACAGTGGTTAATAAAGGAATCTGAATCTGAATCTTCATTTTACAGCTACGATCGTTGGGACATGGCAGGTGGAAAGTACTGTTGACATACATTGAGCCTCTCATTAGGATAAAAAGCTGAAATATTTCACATTCATGAGGCTTAACAATGGAAACATGAAGATATAATGAACAAGATAAGAGATCATGAGCTTTACGAACAAGTTGTCTGGCAAAATTGATAGGCAGGTACAAACTGCTGAACGTCTCTACAGTCTATGGCCTACACGTGATCACCATAAACTGTATGGTGATCACCTACTGCCCCCTGCTGTCACAATGGATACAAACAACAATAACCTGGTGAATCAGGCTGAAACGACAGGGAAGACGAGAGTGGATTTTATTTACTTCACATTAATTCATCTGAAGTTTCCCAAGTAAGCTTGTTGGAGTGTGAAGGATAACAACAATTCTACAAAATCGCTTCTCCTAGCCCTCTGACCAAGGACTCAGGTACACCGCATTGTAAATGCAAGACCGAACTTTTAAATTAAATTAAATTTTATTTTATCTTTTTATTTAACTTTAATTTGATTTAATTTTACTTTATTTCATTTCACTTTAATTAATTTTATTTTACTTTATTTTATTCTATTTTACTTTACTTTATTTTATTGTATTTTATTTCACTTTATTTTATTTTGTTTTATTTTATTTTATTTTATTTCATTTCATTTTACTTTATTTTATTTTACTTAATCTAATTTAATTTAATTTAATTTTTTTATTTTATTTTATTTCAAAATAAGTAAAATATAACAGTCTATTCTTGCCCGCAGTGCCCTGGCACAAACATCCATCCAATCACGTCCTAACGGTAATACTGACAGACAGCTGCTTAAACCAATCAGAATCCGTTGTCTCCAGCGTCTGGACCAATCACATGCTGTGTTGGGTTAATCAGGGCGAGGACCTTGCGGAAGCGACAGCAAGCTCAGCAGCCATTGATGCTCTCAGAGTAGAAGAGGACAAATCGAGCTTATTTCTCCTCTGTTTGTGTTTTTGACCACCTGAAGTCATGGTTTCTCACTCTCTCGCCCTGCCGATGATCTGCTTCACCACGCTGTGGGGGCTGGTGGGGGTTGTGGCTCCGTTTTTGGTTCCTAAAGGTCCTAACCGAGGGTAGGTGGTCTCTGCTGCCGTTATTTACGATTCACTGCGATTATCTGACGTTTCTTTTCTATTTCAGACAAAAATGTTTTTTTATCGAATATATTTTTATAGTTAGGGGTCAATTCAGATCTCATTTAGAGCTGTAAAGGCGTGAGCGCGCACCTGCTTATGTGATGGAGGCCCTGCGCGTCACCGAGCATCCATCCAACAACCATCCAACATCCATCCATCATCCATCCATCCTGAGGTTAAAGGGTTAAATCAACATCACAGTCGCTTTAAAAAATATCACGTTTTATATTTTTAGTTTGAGAGCCTCTTATTTTTAAACTTTTATTTTAGAGTTTAATTTAAAATAATAACTACTTAGAATAGAGGAGAGTGGGGTAAGATGAGCCACCCCCTGTTGTTTGGAAATGGTCAAAGAAATTGATCATGTGACCAAATATTGAGGAGATGTTCATCAATTCATGGAGTCCGTGAAGGTTAGAAGCTCATGGGTGAAGAGGTTGGACCGTAGACTGTAGACAAACTACAGACAACCTGGTTCCGCCTCCCGCCAGTTTACGGATTTGAAGCTGAAAAGTTCTCGGTAATTCTGCGTTTTTTCTCCATTTCCTGAAACCAACGTTACGCAGTAGCGTTGCGCGCATTCGGCGGGAGAGTCGCTGTGATGACGCTCGGCTCGAACAGCGTATCCCCCGGGTGAGGTACGCAATCTCCGTACGCCCATAGGCTGTATATGGAATGGACGCTGTCTGCCTCCACTCTGAGAACAGCGCCCTCTGGTGACGGGCTGCAGTATAGGTCATGACACAGAATATAAATGTTTCTCCCCCCTGGTTGTGATGTTGACATGTAGTTACTGTCAGACTGGTTTGTGCTCAAGTCTCTTTTTTCTGTACAGCTCCATTTTTAAAAGTTATTAGAGGGTTCATGTTTTCTATGATTGACACCTGAAACAGCCTATGGGGGGACAGGGATTGCGTAGCTCACCCGGGGGGATACACTGTTTGAGTCGAGCGTTATTACAGCGACTCTCCTGCGGAACACGCAGAACGCTACTGCGCAACCGGTGGAGTGCGTACAACTCTACGGTCAACTTACCCCATACACGGGGTAAGTTGACCATAGGAGACCACTTTTTTTTGTCCTGCAATATTCTGAAGATGACAGTTCTGTTTACAGTCATTCTGTTGGTTTGCAGGGATGAACAACATCCTGAAATATCTGCAGATAGACTAGTTAGAGACGTAGAGATCTGAAATATGAAACATGGATCATCTTACCCCGCTCTCCCCTATAGTATGAACAATCGGATTTCTGATGTGTTGAAATGTGGACCTTCTGGAAGATTCTGCTCACTGATGCTCTCAGCGTTTAGTTGGTACTGCTTTTGCATGTATTACTACCTCAGTGTGAAGTGTCGTGGAGGTGATCAGTCTGTGTCAGTGAAGTTCAGGTTACTTTGATCCTTCAGCTCATCTGTGTTGTTGCTCTGGTGTCTCTCATCAAACTCATGATTATAGTCCAGAGATCCTCTTTGAGGTTCATGTTAGACCAGTTAGCTGGACTATCGAACACAGTCAGTGTGTTTACAGTCACGGTTTAATCAGTTTTTTCACCGACTCGGACTTCTCTCCTTGTCCACGTATAGAAAATTTAGTTATTGACGTGAAAGTGTCCTCTTCCCCAACACTAGGGGGCGATATGGGTCTTTTCAGCGTCTCTGTTTCTGACCCCATACAACCGTCACCAACAACAGCAGGTCGGTGTCAGACGTCAGAAGTGTCTACAACTGCTGCTGGGCATTTTGGAGAAACAAGAAGATGGAGCATCGTACAGCGTTGTTTTTGTCCGACATGATGGACGCGCTACTTTTTCTAAAGATGGGACCAACGCTACTCCTCTACTCTGGGGTTTTGTTACGGGGCTATAGCTCACGCACACATGCATTGTCTGATCATACTCCGACTACGCTGGTTACATGGTCGAGAAAATTGAATTCCAGTTGCCTCAGTTGCCTTCCAGAGTTCTCAAACTCCAATTGGGACTAATGTGTTTACATGCACTTCAGTTGTCCGGTCGTAATCGGAATATGGCGATAATTCGGTTTTCTCGAGTGTCATGTAAACAGACTGACTTAACCCATGGTCAGATTCTGGTAGTTTTGTCACTGTGGGCAGGAAAAGGAAATCTGGATCTGGATGGAAACATGAAGGTCTCTAATGACCCTAATCTGAAAACAGGACTCTGGACCTCTGAGCAGGAGTCTAGTCCTTTTCTTCTCGGTCCAGTTGAGACTCTTATGACATTGTCTCTGGTTCAGGAGTGTCTTGGAACAGGAACAGGGCACTTGTAGTCCATTTCCGGGACTCATCTGTATAAAGTGACTCTTGATGCTCAAACTCCATCCTTAGTCCACCCCCCTTGTGAAGCTTCCCCATGATTGTGGTTGTGTGTGCTGGACCAGAATGAGAGAATAAAGGCCCAGTAAACCTTCATCGGTGCTGACACTTAATCAGCTGATTGGAGCTTTTTTACAGGACTGAGAGAACTGACAAGAAACTGGACTTTTCCACGATTGTTGGATGTTTTGAGATGGTGGATTTTTGAGTTTTGTGAGATGTAATCATCAAGATTCAAACTAAACAGTCTTGAAATGTTTCAGTTTGTTTGTGATGAAGCTAGAATATATTATTTTACGGGGGAAAGAACATTTTTTTTCTTTTCTGCACCTTTTTCCTCCATCTTTTTTTCCTGAGTGCTGTTTATTTTAATGTCCAGCTGATTAGGTCAAAGCTCTTCTGCTCTCAGCTTCTCCTGCAAAGATTTCCTCTCATTCAGCTTTATATTCAGCAATGTTGTAACTCTGCATGCCTTTGTCCTCGTGCCTCAAATGAAGGCACTAAGCTCTCTGCTGACACCTGCTGCCTGGGGGTGTGTATAGTGCATTTTGGTCTTTTTCAAGTATTTTAAAAACAAACACACACACTCGACGTTTCACTAAGACCTAGTACTGAAATGTCGCAAATAAACACTCCTTTTGTTTTGATATTCATCCATCTTATCGAAACTTACTGACTTCTTTGTCTGCTGCCTAAAAAGGAGACTCTAGAATTCTGACAGCAAGGACAGAAAAATCAATAAAAGATGTGAGTTTGGGGTCATTATCCAGTAAATTAAACCGTTCGATCAGCTGAACATAAAAAAAAAATTTCACAAATTAATAGTGAATTGAAAGGAGGCAGCTGCTGTACAGAAAGTAAAGAGCTCTCATATTTCAAAAGCTCTTCATTTCCACTTCATCTGTTACATTGAGATGTAATTAACTTGAATGTTGAAATAAACTGTAATTTGCAGAAACAGTGTTTGCAGCTGCAGAAGTGAAAATCTTTCTCTGTTTTCTTTAACAGGGTGATCGTCACCAGTCTCATCCTCACAGCCGTCTGCTGCTATCTGTTGTAAGTACGATAAATCCTCCTCTACCTCACGTTCATGAAGCTCCTGTCGTTCGTCATCTTTGTATGATCGTGTTTCTCCTGTAAACAGATTGACTGACCAGCTGCTGTCAAACATCAAAGTTCTAACAGTAAATAAAGAAAAATAAAGGAAACACAAAATCATCACAGCGTAATGTTACGTTCACATCAAGAGCAAATCAAATCCTCTTCTCGCTTATTTCATGTGAACGACTTGCTTTTAACTTAAAACTTGTAGAAAATCATATTCGTTGTGCAGTAAAGCGATTCAAGTCGATCATAAAATATGTTGGATTGATTTAAATATTTTGATTTATTTATGATTTCCAGGAAGAAAAATACTCCTACAAATAATATGATGTTACGGAGCCCCTCTGGTGACACTGGAGGAAAAAGAAATTAATGCGTGGCCACAGTTATTATCTCGTGTACTGTACTGTATGACAGTGGAGCTGTTGATTTTTGTTTGCAGTGTCTTGCTCTTGTATTGCACTTTGCAGACGGTCCCTGAGCACTCGCCCGGCTACCAGCTGTGCGTAGAGATCAATATTCTTCATTCTTCAACAAACTTCCTCTAAATCCCCCTGACAGACCCCACTACTTAAGTTGAATCATGTCCACAAGATACGAACTGGTGGCCACACATTATTATTTTTTTCCTCCAATGTCACCAGAAGGGCTCTGTATGAAGTACAGCAAAAAGAGAGTATAATGCAACACAAGAGTGTCTTGATCATTTAATTCCACTAGAGGGCGCTCCAACCTCAATATAACACCGACATAAAAAGGCAACAGCAGATACTTCAACCAGTGAAGGAAGGATCACAAATGAAATAAAAAAGAAAGGCCTGATTTTCATGAAAAACTTGATTTATTACACAGTTTATTTATTATTTATTTATCTTTCACTAAACTCCTGAAAACATCCTGATATTTTATTTTATGTGTGAAAATTCAAACAGCAGAAACGTTTCAGACCGATCATTACATATGTGGCCATTTCTAATTATTATATCGTGTTATTTTTCAACATTTATCCTGACATCTGAGTTGACTTTGACTCTTCTTTGGAAGTTATTTTATTCTTTGTTTGCACAGCTCATGGGAAAATCACACTGAAGTGAAAGGCACTAACTTCCATTTTATCCTGTAACTGTTGCTTTAAAAAGCTCCATAATGACCAACCTGATAAAGTCTTATAATGATAAACAATAAAATTACTGCGGCTCTTTTATTGTTTTAATGAGTATTCATGATTGACAGCATTTATCATGACAGTATATTATTACATTATGGTTTGTTTGTGATGATCAGATTTTAAGATCAGATCATTTCAGTAGATTTTGTTTGTTTTGAATCGACTCATTTTTATGTCAAATTAAAGTTAAATTTTTAAGTGTTATTATGAAGATAAAAATTAATTAGCCTACCATCAAAACTCCCACTGACATTAAACACTGATTATTTTAATGCAGCGTTACGGTAACCTTAATTGATGCTGAGGTTATCAAACCCGAGACCATCACTCTGTATGTAACATTAGCATTCAGCCTGGTAGCTTTTAACAATTAACACTTTAAGCTGAACAGATATCTATAATCAAGTTAACCGTCCGTCAGCATCAGACATCAGATTACTCCACACAAACAGGCCTTTTCATGCATGTGATATCACCATCAAATTTCTAACAATTAGCTGAACTAAACATGAGAATTAACGAGGAAATAAAGCCACTTACTGTTACCGAGTCTTACATCATCTCCTCAGAGTAAACACGCCCAGTACTACGGGTTTGGCAGCAGGCGGCGCCATTTTTAACTAATTTAAAAGCTTCGGAAAACAAGAGACCAGTGATAAAACCCTGACCTCAGAGAGTCTAAACGAGAAAAATCTGAACTCTTAATCTGGAGGCCATTTTCAGTAGATAGATAGATAGATAGATAGATTTAATGATCCCAAAGCAGCAAAAAATACAAAATAAAATTAAATGTAAGAAGTAAGTACAATGCAGACTAAAAATACTCAATATATACAATAAATACAGACTAAATATAGTAAACATCCTAAGAGGTAAAGGTGAGATATGAAGAACGTGGGCTATTGAAATGAGTAATAAATATGAAATGCGAAATAAACAGATGGGATGATAAATAATAATAATAATAATAATAATAATAATAATAATAGATTTTATTTGTAACGCACTTCACATTTAAAAACAAATCTCAAAGTGCACAACAAGACAACAATAACAGTAAAAACCAAGCAACAGGGCAAAACAATAAAAAACAGTCAACATAAAAAACAGTCAGCAGATAAAATCAGATAAAATAGGTACTAAAGTAATGTGATGTGGTAGGAGTTTTTTTTAAAAATGGACTATACAGCAGACAGATGAATGATCTTCAAAATGATTGATCATCATTTTCTCCCTTTTCTCTTTTTTCTGAGCCAGTTGGTTGATAGCCATCCTGGCCCAAACCAACCCTCTGTTTGGCCCTCAGCTGAAGAATGAAACTATATGGTATCTGCGCTACTTCTGGGAGTAAATAAGGTGAGTTTGTCTGAGGAACGCATTTAGAAGATTAATCTGAGGGTTGGTGGTCTTTCTGTGGTCCGTGTCAGACAGCCAGCGGATATTTATAATTTTTCAAAACTGTTTTTGTGACATTTTATAAAGATTCTGAATCGGAGCAAACGAGAACCGCTTACTCTTATGTGAATCGATTTCTTTGGCACATCGCTACACACGACCTTATCTTGGCGAGCTGGTTCTCATTCCTCATTTGCTGTAAGTTTCAACATGCAGAAACAAACAAACTCTTTGACACAAGTGAGGAGTCTTTTCTTTTTATTCTGCAGTCCTCAGATATAACTCAGTATATCTGGGAAGTCCTTCATTGTTTCTGTTTTTCGGAGAGAATTTCAGGGAATTTAACACAAATCCATGAATCAACATAACTCTTAAAGCAGCCTGAGTGGAGCGCTACACATGGAGAGAAGTTAAATAGGCCAACCGGGCCTGCTCTAGTTTGTTAGAGAGTAGGGCTGGGCGATAAACTAAACTAAACTAAATAAAAAATTAATAAATCAAAGTTGTTCTGGATGTGTGTAGGTAGGCTATGGTCTCATGTCCCTTTAAGACGCTGTCCTACATCAGAGATGTGACTCCAGGTGAGGAGATGGAGGACGGAGAGAAAGTTGGAGCGGCTGAAGTAGACAAAGTTAATGTGGGAGGGGATGAGCAGCTTGTGGAGTAGTTATCGTCCATTTATCGTTATCGAGGTGAACTGATCAATATATCATGATATTGATTTAAGGCCATATCACCCAGCCCTAGATTGTTTACAAGTTAGCTGTGAAATATTGAACAACTCGACTAATCCGGAAACAAAGAAAGAAAGCGGTCGACAGATTGACGGTGAGGAGAGTAATGGAGGTGCAGTAAACTGAACTATTACCTGGTTTTCTAACACATGCAGAATCTCGGCTTTTAAAAGTGTCAGTTATGCATCCTAATTACCAATTTATGCTAATGTATTCATACTTATGAAGATCAAGCTCATTTGCCCACATTTCATACACACTAGACAGCTTAATGTAATTGAATCAAAAGCAAACCCACTCTTTGAATTAAGACGTATTAAGACTCATATTTTATGCAGTTTTAATTAAACTCTGGGTTATGTATCCGTGCAGACCCACACATTTTTACCATATGATTGTTTGCATTAACAGCTGACGTCTCGCTACATTAACACTCTCTGCTGTTTCACTGCCGTTCGCTTTAATTTCTCTTTCAACAAGAATTTCCAAAAGGACAGTAAACGGACGATAATCTGGTCCGTTCATTTCCACACGGCCTTTTTTCGTGCCAACAGCTACTGATCATTCTGGCTGAATTTGCATGTTTGCAGATGAAAATCCACTTTATTTGTTTATCTCCGAGCACAGTGGAAAAATATCCCGGCAATAAAAAGCGCCTGAACTGCCTACCGTTTATTTGTTCATTTGCATCCCCGCCAGCTGCAGCGATGCTGAAATGGAAGTCGGGCATGAATATCCGTCAGCCCCGAGGAGAAAGTTAGCTCAGGGAGACGTCGAAAACTCTCATTTGTTTCTTTTTTCCAGAGGCGTCTTTGAGGCATGAACGCTTTCAGCCAATCACACAGCCGGACCACGGAGTGCGGTGAATTTTTTAAGCTTTCTCATTTCACTTGCGGCTGCAGTGTGGAGTTTTTCACTGGTTTAAAAACAGACTGAATCTAATACTTTTGACTCTCGGTGTGACCCAGACACACAAACTCAGAAACAAATCTACAGATGAAGACAAAAAGTCACATGGGTCTGTTTACGTCTCACCCCGGCTGTTTTTAGGGGGGATGTAATCTGTTGGTTCTGAATGTAAAGCCAGTGTGGGTGTGCCTTAAACCTGCAGTTTTTCAAAGGGCCAGCAGGGGGCTCCTGAGAAAGTCAGGAATGAGCCTCTCAGTGAGATTACCATCTCAGGCAAGGGCGTAGGTTTGGTCTCAACATTGGTAGGGACGATATCACAGCATAACCTGCATGTACATTTGTTGCTGGAGACGGGACGTTAATAAGACCTGATTCGGTGAATGGGGTCACATTGCTTTAATTGGTTGTCTCTTTCACCTTCTTCTCCGTTATTTTCATCTCTGAACTGCATCAGTGTTTGGGCGATTATGGAAAAAAATCTAAATCAAGATTAAATGAACTTCTTACCTCTATTATGATTAATGTATGATTATCTGAAAAAATGTCTGCATAGGCTGCAAATAAAAATATTTTTAGATAAATAATTTAGAAAATAAATACACTTTAAAGAATAAATACACGCACTAATAGGTATTTGGTTTCAAAAGTGTAAAGTCACAACATGCTCTAGCCTTCTTTCCTTCTAATCCAAGCAGCAGCATGTAGTTTTTTTTGTTGTCATTGTTGTTGTATTTGATTGTCAACACTTTTCTGTTAAACACTGGGACCTCTCTCTTAGCAACTTCTTACTCACGTTTTTTTTCTTACTGACTTTTTCTGGTATATAGTTTCATGCATTTAAAGTTAACAGTAAACACATACAGGGCACTTCTCTCTAAGCAGCTGCCCACTCGAGTTTTACAGGTTAGCAAGTTCACATAGTTTAATGTTATGCTAACTCTGATGCGCTTCGGACATTCAGTGGCAAAATTAGGGGGGTTCCCTCAAAATGGACCGGCACATTCAACAAGTGAAAAGGGGTAAATGTAAGTCAGAACATAATGAAAATAATTCACTTAATAATGGTAGGGTCGATTCTATCCTTACAAAATATGGGAAGACAATCTAAATTACCTATATAACTGCACTCATTGTATAATGCAAATAAGTTTACTTAAAAGTTGGTGGGGACAATTTGAGCACCCTGAAAAGTTGGTAGTGTTATGTCCCTACCGTCCCTATGCAAACTTACGCCCTTGGTCTCAGGTCAGGGTCCCGTTGGATCGTTTGTTTTTCATTTGTGATTCAGAAACCGGAAAAGTCGGAGCAGATTCCCAGTTTTACCTTCCAAGTCAAAATAAAGCATCTTTGGCCTGTTTTTAAGTCTTTTGTCACGTGGTCTCCTTCTCCGTCTTGTTGGATCGTGGTACAAAAACACACCTGTTAGTTTCCCTATCCGTCAGTTTACTGGTCTTGTGGTTAAAAATCTGTTTTTCTTTTGCAGGATCTGGCCTGACCTCATCTCAACCAACCGAGAAACATTCCCACCGAAGTCAACCTGCAGAAGTGATGAGACCAGAAGTGAAACGTCCCAGTCTGTTATTTTACAACATTTGGAAATCCTTCAAACAAAGACCCGACAGATTTAGAGTTTATTAAGACCCATGTTGTGTGAAGTTCTGATGGAGTTCAGCGGGTCAGAAATGAGGGAAGCTGTGAGTGTTTTTTTTTTTTTGTTTTGTGTCACTTATAGGAAACCATAACCTCATCCATTAGGGGGTAGGCCGTAGTTTTCCAGCTCTAAAACGGGAAACTCTTTGTGTTTTTATTTGATACATGATTGTTTACATTTTTGGGTTTGTGTTGCTGCCATCAGGGAATATGAATTCTGGAGTATTTGTATTTATTCGACCCGTGGACACTGATGTAGGTGCGTAACAATAACCTCAGTGTCCATGTGGTCCTGTTATATAACTGTTGTTATCTGTGACGTAATGGTGTGTGTGTGTGTGTATATAAAGAGAGAGAGTGTGTGTGTGTGTGAGTGTGAAGAGTTCATTACAGTGAGTGTTTGGATCCCGGCCATGGGAATCTCCCAGAACTGTAAAAAAGTGAAGAGCGATTCCTTCCACTTTAGACCACTTCAGCGTGAAACTCCCCTCCCACATTCTCCTCATACTCTGCTCTGCAGAGGTCCTCGTTGCCATGGTGATCTCATCGCCCAATTCAATCCAGCTCCACTTGACCCCTTTTGATGAAATCCTGCCCATTCTCGCCTGCTTGTGTACAGATGTACTGTAGATTGTACTGTAGGGACGTTATTGTGGAGATCCGCTGATGTCTCGCTCTCCTGCTAGTTTTAGTAATCCTTCTCACAAAGCAGGGATGCTAGCTTCCAGTGAATCCTCTCGGGGTTCAGGGTTCTCAAAGACAGGGTGACCCCCTCTCATCTTGTTAGAAGCAGAGACAGTAGCTGCTTTAGATGGATCCACACACTGACAGAGAGAGGGGCGACTCTGGAGTGGGAACCTGTTTTTGTTCCTGCTGGAACCTTTCTGAGATGGTTCCACTTGGTAGTTTTATGAGCTAACCAAAGGAAGGAGACCTTTTGGTTGCAGGGACCTGGGTGCGAAAGGTTGCACCCTCCTCTACGGAAACCTTTCAGCCCTCTAGGGTTGTAATGGTTCCATCCATGATCTTTGGGGGTTCAGTGTAAAACCGTCCCACAATGAAGGGTTGGTAGAAAGAAGTCCACCCAGAACCCCCCATGAAAGGTACTGCAGAGAACCGGGTTTTAGTCTTTGTTTAGGTCTGGCCAAACCTTTTTAGTGGTCTGGGTTCATCACAGGCCTTCCCGTCCCCTCACTGGGATCATGACTGACCCTCAAACCAACTTTTTGCTCTTCGTAAGATCTCCTCGTGAAGGGGTTTGCAGAAAGTCGTTTCATCGTTAACCGGGTCCACCCAGAAGCCAGTTCCAGGTCTCTGTTCAGAATCTCCCTGTCCTTCAGAGATCCTAATGAGATCTGTTTCTAGAACTCCAGATAAAGGGTTGCATTTGGACTCTGTGGACCTCCTCACAAAATCCCTCCAAGAACCATCTTTAACAGATCCCTGTACTGGTCTAATGGATCCACTTAAATCCTTTTGTTTGGGTTCTTTCCACAGACTTCTCAGCTTCCAGGCCCTGCTAACAGACTTCAGTTCAACCCCCTCATTCATGAGAAACCTTTACCCTAAACCGTCCCACATTCTGGGGTACTTTGGGGTTCCTCGCCGTCTTTAATAGTCCGAAGGTTCTCAGTGTGGTCGTTATTTTTACAGCAGTTCTTCAGGAGTAGATGGTCCTGAGTCTTCAGTGTGTAGGATGGGCTTCCTTCATCATAGAAAGACCATGCCAAGCCCCCACCTTAGTCTGTGGTTCTCTGGTTTACTGCACATCCACCTAACAGCACATGTTAGCTTCTCTCTCCAACAGTGAGACTTACATAATTCACCATTTTTAGAAAACATAGCCGTTGAGTAAGATGCTGGTGTAACCCACCTCTCTGTTCTGATTTAAGAGCCCTCACCACCACCACCACCACCACCACCACAACTACCTCTTGTCTTCCTTCCACTCTTTTCCTAACCCTGAAAGCCCCCCCCCCTCCTTCCTCCCTTCCTTCCTCCCTGGTACCTCCCACCTCCCTGCCTCAACGCTCTACCTCCCTTCGCCCTCTCTCTTAAAGTCACTTTACTATGTGGTAGAAATCATAGACGGTTATGCTGATGGTTTATACCAGGCTGAGATGTTTCTAAGGTCCGCCTGGGTACCCCCAGATTTCTCAGTCACATTGACCCCAGTGATACGTGTGCGGTCCGGTGGTGTTAGCCAGGAAAGCTACATTGGGTATTCCCTAAAATGTCGATATTCTGTTGATTTCAAAGCAATGTGAGATCGTACGCCCCTGACTGATCTCCCAGGCACCTCGTCATCAGGCTGGACAAGAGACCCACACTTGTAATACACACAAAAGAGGCTCACACTTGTAACAAGGGGTGTCCCGATACGATATTGATATCGGATAACAGTCAGATATCACCAAAAAGAAATACAAATATCGGATTATTATTACGCATCTAAAATCTCTGATACAAGCAGTCCATTCCAGACTCCGCTCCAGCACCTCTATCGAGCAGCGCCCGGGTCCAGAATATAGACCCCCATGTAATCACAACAACAGTGTGAACTGAGGTACTAACAAAGTACCAAGGAGTGATATCGGCTGAGTGGCAGTTTTTTTCGTCAGAGTCCGAAAAAGACGTTACAGCTGAGTTCAAAACTTGTCATGCACAAGTTTGTGCCAATATCCGATCAATATCAGTATCGACTGATCTTAAAGGCTATAATATCGGCAGTGTTGCCACCTTAGCTAGATTTAGCAACTTTCAGACCCCCATAGCGACTTATCTTCAAAAAGCACCTAGCGACAAATCTAGCGACTTTTCTGGAGTTTAGAGACGCAGGAATAGATGTTACCCTCAGACACCCCAGGAAGACTCCTCCTCCTCCTCCTCGCCCTCCTGGGGGTGGGGGGTTGGTGGCGACAGTGGGTTTGACTGAGAAATTATGCAAATTAGGCGCTGACATCATCTAGCGACTTCTAGTGACTTTAACGACAGCCACTAGCGACTTTCCTTACTGAGGAGTTGGCAACACTGAATATCTGTAAAGTATCAGAGGTAAAAAAAGATGTATCGGGACACCCCTACTTGTAACACACACATATTACGTCCACGAACACACTCACCAGCATAAAAAAGTGAGGAAAGGAGAGTTTGGGGGCTCCTTTGAAGACTCTGGTCCCGGCTCCGTTTGTCGGTTGTACCGGTTGTGTACGATAACGTCGCCCGGGCTGCTCTTCAGATCTCATCCTGTCTCCTGAGCATTGATTTTGCTGCATCCTACATACATTTTCCACAACAGCTTCAGCCAAAAAGAATCGAAATCAATATACAGCTACTTTTTAGAAAGACCAAATTACGTTGTATCTTTTCTTCCAGCCCTTGTCGGTAATTGTGGTGGTGGCACACATCTCGACTCGCACAAGTAGGGACCCACATCAGTAACACAAAACACACACATAACTACATCCAATGTGATGAATCTCTCCATGTTAGAAAATTTTAAAAGTGTGGTTCGTTTTTTCTCCCTTTGGTACTCTTTGATTCTCTTGTTTTAAGAATCTGGATTTGTTACATAGTCTAAAAATTCGTGAAAAGACGACTTTGCTTGCTAACATTTTGCCTAGCAATCAGCTAACTTAAAAGCTAGCATAGTGCTGTTAAAATAACTGCTTAAGAGGAGAGAGAGGACCAAAACAAAAGTTTAAAATGATTGAATTTAAGCTCATCTCGGAATTCTATGATTTCAGTCCAATTCACGAGAAAAATAACAACGGTTCTTGTTTCATTGGCCATAACCACAGATTTATATATATATATATATATATATATATATATACATATATATGTGTGTATATATGTATATATATATATATGTGTGTATATATATATGTATATGTATATATGTGTATATATATGTATATGTATATATATATATATATATATATATATATATAAAAGACTAGATACGCTGGCGGCTGTAGCAGCCTGCTAAGCGACTTGCCTACTTGGCAGCCATCTTGGTGGGGGCAACGTTCTTGTTCAGGACATTGCATGTCTGTTAAAAATAAATCACATCTTGCTAATTTCTCAACGTATTTTCATGCAGTTTACTTTATTTTCAACGCCAAAACATGTGCTTTTAATTATTATTATTATTTACATTCAAAGTTTTGTAGTAATAGCAAATGTTTTGACAATAAATATGAAGTAAACGGCATTAGAATCAGTTGAAAAATTAGTAAGTTACAGGTAACGCCTTTAGTGGTAACAATGCCTCTGCTAGCGTAGCCTCGCCGTAGGCATGCAGCTTTAAGGAGCGTGTCGTATCTACGTTTTCATATCTATGTCCATAACCCTCCTCTGTACTGTCCTGGTAACATCCATATTTCTGTTATCACAGTTGTAGGTCACTGTCTTGGAGAAGATGGAGCTGATAAAGGTTTGCAGTAGATCGGTGGACTGACTCGCTCTCCTGACACTTCTTATCAGTCAGATTCTCATGTGCGGTTTCAGAAATATCATCCCAGCTGTGAGCACACCGGGTCAAACATGTTGAAAAGCTCATGCCAGGTCCTGTGAGTTTAATAGGGTATAAAAGCTGCTCCTCTTCACACACGGTTGGACTGGAGCGTCCGTCCAGACTGCGGTTTGCTCTCACTTCATTTTATTCCATCAGGCTTTCCAGCCATTAACTGCTGGCTATCACCGTGCAGCCGTAAACCCTCGTGTTTTTGGTTTTCTGTCTGCGGTCACTTTGGATTACATTCCTCTCATAGTGAAGTTTTCTTGTTTTCTTACATCAGAGTGTCTGTGAATCAGCGGACAAACAAACGGCATTGTTCTCACACTGAACTCCACACTTCAGACCGATACGCTGGGTGCGAACTGGACGTAGAAATCTGTCCGCTTCTTCTGACAAGTGTGTGCTGTTAAACTTTCCTGGCAAATAAAGATAAGGGAAAACACATTTTCGTATGCATGTGTGTGTGTGTGTGTTTGTGTGAATGAAGAATCACCATGGTTACAAAAATCTACTTTAACAGAGATCTGATTTTGGATGGAGATGAGATCCTTTCTGTGACCTTCTATCAATGTGAAGTAAATGCTTCTATGTGAGTGGCGTTTTCTGTGGAAAAAGAAACGAATAAAGAGAAATGTCTCACACAAACCTGCTGCTCTGGTGACATGATTAACATTCCTCGAGCAGGCCGGGTGCTTCTCTTGTGAATAAAACACACACAAAGACGCACACAGCGCACAACAAACGCGGAGGTTTCAAATGAATCTCAAAGACAGCTGAGAGTAGAGGATCTGGAGTCTGTATACTGATCCGATCTGGACCAATCTGAGTCGAACCCTGAACACTTACACAAACTAAACCCTTTTTCTCAAGGACACAGAGCACTCGTGGTTTCAGCCCGTACATACAGCTGGTTTCATCTCAATGATGGATGTCGACCTTCCTGCTGCGGCGGCCGCACATTTGTTGTTGGACTTCCTGTGAGATGTGAAACCCTGCAGCCGTTTGTTTAATTTACCTTGACAATCTAGGATAAGCTTTCTCACAATGACGCTGCAAGGCCAACCAAGCAGGAGTATTCATACTTGTTTCAATAAAGTCATTTATCATGGACAGGAAGAGCAGGAAAACCTCTGCTAGGAGGAACTTCGAGTTTACATCTGCACCATCGATAACGACAACTTTCTGCCAATCAAAACCCTGTAAAAACGACAAGTTAAAGAATAACACGGGGGGAAAAGATCAAAATACTGATTTTATTGACAGAAAATTATCGTAACGTAAAAGTTTCATTACAGAAGGCGACTTTGCTTGTAAAGACTTAACCTGACACTGAAAAGAAAACTCAGAAAGTTTCCCGAATTAAGAAGTTAGAAGTTCGATGATTTTACTTGTTCTAACCCAGTCATATTGTAGTATTGCGATCAGCCATGTGTGGCAGCACTGAGTGCGGGGCTGCTGAGCAGAGCTCCACTGATAAACAAAGAAGAAATCTAACAACGTCAGGATGTATCGCGGCTAGTTTTTGATTCCGATCAAACTCGCTCTTACCTTTCAGATGTTGGTGTTTTATTCTTTAGAGCTTCATGTTGTTTTATTTTCCAGATTACTGAATAATAATCTCATTGTCATTAAACATTATCATCTTTCCTGACTCAAGACAACGACATAAAGAGTCCAGACCTGAAGAAAACAGCTGTTCATGTCCTGCTCGCACAGGGAACTGGAATACATCAAAGCATGGGTGAATGTCCAAGAAAGAGCAACTGCAGGGATTCACCGACCTGTTCACAGAAGAAATATCACTTTTTTTTTCACTTTATAATTTTAACTTTCCAGCATCTAAACCTGAGAGTTGTAAAGTAACTTGCTCATATTCCGCTTATGTTCAGGCACAACTAGCTGAAGTGTTGAAACGGCTAAAAGTAAAACGTCTACAACCAAAGATTTTGTTGTTTCTTACATAAATTGGGTCATTTTGCATAATTCTGCATCATTCTGTTTTGTTTTCTCTGTTATCCTTTTGTATTATATTGAATCATAGGGTATCATATTGTATCATACTGTGTCATATCCTATCATATCCTACTGTTTCATATTGTGTTGTTTCGTATCATATCAGGGCTAGCAGTCCATGACAAGTAGCAGGAGAGTATATGATATGTTTATGTATCGTTTCATGTTGTACTGTATCGTGTTATGTATTGTACTCATAGACTGTTTATAGAATAGACGCCGTCTGCTTTCTCGCTGGGTGAAGCCACTCCGAGAACAGCGCCCTCTGGTGGCGGGCTGCAGTATAGGTCATAAACCCCGCCTCCTTATGGAGCTGTGGACAAACTTTATAAATGAATGACACAGAATATAAATGTTTCTCCTCCCTGGTTTGTGCTCAAGTCCTCTTTTTTCTGTACAGCTCCATTTTTAAAAGTTATTTTAATTGATTGACACCTGATACAGCCTACGGGCATTCACTTATTTTTTATCTCACCCTCACACCACAGCAGGTATGCCAGCTGCGTCGCTAATTAGGGCCCAGCAGGTGGCGTCACATCGTTTTGTATCATACTGTATCACATGGTTATATATACGACACCATACTGTATCATAACTCTGCATATTGTCAGCAATCTAAGTAAAGTTCAGAGATGAATTTGGGCCCAAAATAAAATAGTCTAGATGCTGTTGAATCTATTAGCTGTAGGGTAAATGTCTCAGTAATGTCCCCCCGGACCCTCCACAAATTGTTGTGCTGGATGATGATTATGTTATATGAAATTAATCTTATTACCACCCAAGAGGACAAACATTCATCTATAATTCACAGCAGCAAATAGATGAGTAGTGATGCGGCGCTGCAGCCTCATTATCCAGAACAGATTAATGAGTGAACAACCCATCAAATCTCCCTGACACGAGGAAGAAAAGACACACTGTGTGTAGCTGTGTGTTCGCGGACTCCATCCTTTAGATCGGCGCCCTGTTTGAAAAATGGCAGTATTACCCCGACAGTATGATGACCTAAGCTGTGACCTATATTCCTGTTGAAACGGATGAACGCCAAATTCATAGACATTATTTAAGGCCAGACACAAACAGCCGACGGACCGACACATATGGGCTTTAACTGACAGACAGATCAACTCCAACACCCCACAGCTTATCCTCTGTAATATTCATGAAATGTGGCTTAATGCGCCATGACAACCTACTTTCCTCCTGCAGTACATTAAGATTTAACAATCTTTATGCAAACGGATATATGAGCTGGCCTAAATAACACTTGCTGTGCTATAAGGGGGTTGTTTTTCATCACAAGCGAGCAGCTGCAAGCCTGTTGGTGCATATTTAATCTCTCTACATGCATACTGACAAAAAAAACAGTTTTAATATATACTGCGCTGTGGAGCCCTGACAGATATTTGATTTTTGGGGATGATAGAAATGTCAGGATTTGAGAGCATTAGTAATTATATTTGGGAAGCACAGCAGGGGAAAACACAGACTGAATGAGAAACAGCCATCGAATCAATAAAACACAAATATCATAGAGCCGTACACACAGAGAAGCATTTAAAAACTTAACCGACCAAACAACCAACCAACCACACAGAGTCATTATTTAAACATTTAGATTTAGAGTTTGGCTTTAAACGCAGAGACAGAGACAAAAAGCATGTTAAAGGTGGTGAAGTCAGGATCTGAGTTAGTTCCAGTTTTTAGGAGAAATCTTGAATGTAAACTCTACCCCTCCCAACCAGTTTTCCCCTCAGCTCCTCCTCTCCCCTCAAGCCCCGCCCACAAACAGACGCTCCTGCTCGCTCGTATCGTTCCAATTAAATTCAGATATAATGCAGATAAATACTTCAGATCATTACAAATGGGGCCCAGTCAAGGTGAAAGTCAAAAGCATTGGTGCTACTGTAGATGCCAACAGACTACCAGCAAACACAATGTTTGCAGGACTTCTACAACGAGGATAAAGTGACATAGTCCAGGACCCGAGGGAGGACAGTTTAGCCATGGCGCTACAACACGCTACAGCAGGTCCGTTTGACAAGAAACACTTCTGTTACAGACACTTGTCTTACTTTGTTAAAGCGGTTTACCTGTCCAGCAGAAAGGTTACAGGGTCACCAAGATCCCCAAGCGTCCCCCATCGTTTATGTTGACCCGGCTTTTTAGCTCTTGTCCGGTCTACCTCCGTTTTAAGCGCCCGTTATTCCTCCAGAGTCTCCGGTATTTACGTCGTTTTCTTGCTTGTGTCGGCAGTCGTGGCCAAAGGAGGATTCAGACAATTTTCCGAACTTTCTGGTTGGTTTCTACTGTCCGATATTGTAGCACGCTAACTTTGTTTGGGCTCCTGAACGACACGGGGGAGCAGCGTCTGCCTCACAACCAATCAGGTTAGAGGAGGTGGAGAACGGCTTTGTTTACAGTCAGAAAGAGCGGACCGCTCAAAAATGTTCAAATGTTGACGACACAGACATAAGAGAACACAGAGATATCGATATATTACCAAATAATCAATAACTAATAACTATTGACTGATATTCAAAGATTTTTTTGTAAATACACCACAAAAAAGACGCGTCTTTAACAGATTCCTGCCTACTCCACCTTTAAGTAGGATTTCAAGAACATGCAAGAATCCTTTTGTTCACTCAATGAAACTAAAACTAAAACTAAAACTAAAAAAATCAGCTGCTAAACTCACTGCAAACTAAAAAGTGGGTCTAGAGATGTCTGTTATTGTCTTGAAAAGATCATGTGCAGGAACAAACTCCTCAGAACTTCGAGAGTGAGTGTTTGAGTTCAGCTCAGAGGACTAAACTCCTCTTGAAGTGGTTGTGGAGTCGTGAGGAGTCCCGCTGCAGAGGCCTCCTGCCGGGCTCTGCTCCTCTCTTTCACTCTCTCGGTGTGGAGCTCAAGTGTTTGCAGCGGGACTCCGCTCTGAATCAGTCCGGAGGCCCTGCCAGGGTCATCGGGTTCACAGCCCCTCTACTCTCGGTGTCCTTAAAGACGGGTCATGTGACCCCGCCCTCTGACGACGCCGTGTCGTAGGTATAAACCATATCCGTTTTCACTGACTTTAACACCGGTAAAGCCAACGAAGGTCAGATGCAAAAATCGGAAGTAAAACAGTGTGCTTTTCAAAATAAAAGTCTCATGCTGTGAAAACATACCCTTTTATTATTTCACTAAAACTCCTACAAAAACCTATTGTAGAGTAATAATTTGCCGTGTTTTACCTTCTGAAAAGGCAGTTAATTGATAGATAAATGATATTGTACAATGTTCAAGTGTTTATGCAAATTAGGATCACTTCACTTCAACTTTATTATGTCCCCAAAATGGGCAAATTGGGACGCAGCAGGCACAGCCATTTAAAACACTGCAATACATCATAAAAAATAAATAAATACAATAAAATACATCTATATAAAAAAACAGTTCTGGAGGTAAAAAGTATTAAAGATGATTTTGAAGGTAGAAAGTTATTCAAGTGTTGTTTTTTTTTACATAATATGTAGTTTTATTTTCATGTGATCAAACATAAATAATATTAACACATACACATAAATTCAGGACAAAGCAGGAAAAAAGAAAGTTAAGAATTTTTAAGAAGAAAATAAGTGCATAAATAAATAAATAACACCTAAAGTGTACCGTAGTGTGGCAGGTTTGTTGGTCTGTTCAGTATCAGAATCATATTCATACAATTTTTTCTCATCCATATCTCGGGAAAGAGTAACATCAAACAAAGTATGACAATAGTAACACTTGTTGATTTGCCTCTGGTAGTAAAATAAACAAACAAGGAAGAAAAAAGCAAGAGAAAAACAATAAAAAATTAAAAATATTAATATATATATTTATTATATATGCAAGTAAGTAAAGAAAATAAGAAAGAAAATGTTTATGAATATATAAATACAATTAAAAAATTTGTATTATACATAAATAATCATGTTCAGTTAAACTAAAGTTCATACTATTGACTGTTTATAGAATAGACACCGTCTGCCTCCTCTCTGGGTGAAGCCACCCCGCCTCCTTATGGAGCTGTGGACAAACTTTCTAAATGAATGACACAGAATATAAATGTTTCTCCTCCCTAGTTGTGATGTTGACATGTAGTTACTGTCAGACTGGTTTGTGGTCCGGATAAGTGAAAGAAAACGACGACGACCTCCTTAAATGTGTAAAGACACGTCAGGCACGTTAAATTTATGCTGTAGTAGGTGTGTGAATGATCAACTATCAATATTACTGGCAGAAATAGAGGACCCCAAAATCAAATTTTGCTTGAGGTTTGGGCCGGCTCTGGTCCTTAACTTCAGATACGACCTGATCTGTTTCCCAAACATCTGCCTTTAGCCTGCTTACCTTCAGTTGGTCAGAACATCGAGGTTTAAGCGACTTATGACCTGGAACATCGTAGGATAACATGATTACAACATATGAGTCACCTTCCTGTGCACATGAGCATGTCATAGGTTATGATTGATTGGCATTTATGAGCATCAGCACATGCATACGACCAAATCTTGGCTTTCCACTGAGGACCGTCTGAAGCTGCTGGACCCGGAAAACAACCTGGTTACTTGCAAAAAAAGATGAACTTCAGCTCCAAAGACCAACAGTTGAGATCCAGAGTCAAACTTTTTTCTTTACAGCATCTTTATTTTGAAAGCCCAAGCCGGAAATATGACACCCTAACCTCTCGTCTCTTGACAATCGGTCTACGGGATTATTCGTGAACTCAAGTGCCCCCCAGCCCGCCGATGAGAGCTGCAATTGTTTTTACAGCTGACACACTTCCTATTTCCATCAGGTCAGTGACTTACAACTCCTTTGTCGACATTTACGATCCACTAAAGACGAAACTGCACAACAAACACAACAACAACAGCACCTGTACGACACTAAACAACCACAACACCAACAAAGACGACCTGAAGCTTACACAACACGCTCCCATCTCTCTGTTTACGTTTTTTCTTCTTCTCTGCTCCGAACTAAAGTGGTTTAATCCGGCTGCTCGGCGGGGACTCAGTCCTCCTGTAGTGTTTTTGTTGTTGTTGTTGTTCAAAGCTGTAAAACTTTATTAGAAATAAAGTTCCTGAAAGAGAGAGAGAGATTTCTGCTTCTCTTCTCCAAACCCTCACATCTCCAAATCATGGAGGGGAGGGAGAAAGAGACATGAGGAGGAGAGGGAGGAGGAGGTGGAGGTGGTGGTGGTGGTGGTGAAGGAGGCAAGAAGGGAGGGAGGGAGGGAAGGAGGGGAGGGGGGGTATTCAACAGTCCTACAACCATATTTCTGTCCCGTTTATCCGCCATACAGGCCAGCTCGGTACTCCTGGAAACTAACTTCCTGCATGTGCTCTTAGGCTGCGCCGGATTATTTCTGCTCCTGCTGCTGCTGCGGAGATTCTCGGTGTCCACGCTGGAGCCGCTCCTCTCCGTGGATGGTGCGTGATATTATCATTTGGAGAGGCCGAGGCCGACATTTTACCCCGGTCCGGAGGAGCCTTAACTCCGAGGGGACATCCGAGGACACGCGCTAAGGTACAGCCTCTCTCACCGCCGCATATGCGCCAATAAATGCGCTTTTAAGGCGAAGTTACGCGCCGAGAAGTTCCTGACTATTCTATAAAACACAAAGAGAAAATAAAAATCAGCTTTAAACGGGCTTCAGTGACAAAAATGGCCACTTTCTCACGGATTTACATACAGTAGCATGCACGGCTCACAACTGTAACTGGACTATTCAGAATCCAAGAAAATGCGCTCGATTCAAAGACGCATTATTCTTTACATATTTATATTTACAGACCCAATAATCAACATTTTTTACACTTATATAATAATTCTGCACCCCTCTTTAATATTCCTGCTTATTTTTATGTTGGTAAAACAGCAGCATGAGTTTTTTCCCTTTAATTTTTTACACTAAAAATGCAAAAAAGCCAAATTTTGGTGCGAATTGAACTCGTCTGGGCCTGTAGCTCCTCTATCCAGCAGCAGCCAAACTTGCTCAGTGATTTACTCTCGGTGCAACTTTAATATTTAGTCAAAGTACCAGGCAGTATGGAGAGGGAGAGAGAGCAGACTTTATTCCTGCAGATGGCCCGTGGACCTGTTAAACGTGAGGCTGATCCACATGCTCAGAAATCGGCCGTATTAGGTATCAATATTGGACATCCGGTGGCACTGCCAGCTGCGCCCCATTTTTATTGTTGTCTTGCGCTGAAAGGATCCCTGTTGTCTCGGCTGGATACTCTCCGCGACGCGTGGTGGCTGCTTTTGGTAGGAACATTTCTGCTTTAATGTTAGAAAAATAAAACTGCAGATTTTGGATGAGCGGCGTGGAACACGGAGAGAGGGGCTGTGGATGTGGGAGTGCGGCTCCGCGGCTCGCCGTGCCATGCGGGACACGCTGCTGGCTGCCACCATGGCACCTTCTCTTCTTCCCTGTTCTGGCTCTGTGTATGTGTGTGAGTGTGTGTGAGTGTGTGTGTGCTGCTGTTGTTCTCTCCAGCTGTGCGGACACACTGCACCGTTATGCATCCCCCGGTTGTGTTGCTCTGATCGGTTCGTTTGCAGATTTTTCGGGGGTTTAGGAGCAGGACGCGCTCCCAGGATGGAGCCGGGCGATGGGCGGCGGACGGGGCCACTTTGGCTCTCCATCGTTCCGGGAAACCGAGCTCCAAGGACACGGGGAGGAGAGGCAGGGGGCGCATCCAGGTCGTTAAGGATGTTTTCTCATGTTTTCACCTTCGAGCCGCTTTTCTGCTTATTTCACGGGATCGGACCGGGATATTTCACCGGCGAAACGGCGCTGAGTCCCCCGCCCCCCCAGATTTTTGGAGCTCTAATTTGGCAAATTGGCCTCCTAGACAGAGAGACAGGCAGACCGCCTCTCCTCCCCTCTCCCCCCGTCTCATCCGCGCTGTTTTCGGCCACTCTCTCCGCCATCACCCCCTCTTTGCGGACTCTCTCTTATTTACTTTTTCACAACCACGTTTTTCTCTCCGTGCGTAACCTCCATCCATCCGTCCGTAACCGTGCCGTCCTCCTCTCGTACCGGGGTTTCTGAGGCGGCCTCCAGCTGCTCAGGGTTCATTGTCTGCTCGGACGGCTCGTGCTCAGACTGGGCTCGTGGTCAGGTGTCACTTTGACTTTCGTCCACATACGCTTGGCACGTGTTTAGATGGGAAGAATTGTGCGTTTTAATCTGATATGATCGTTCAATAATAGGCTTTTATTTTGAAAGTAACTATTTAAAACAAGTTTTCAGTGAGATTTTCGACCATATGGCGACAAAAAAAACAACTCAAAGTCCTGAGATGTTGAGTGAATCAAAACTTAACTAAAACAAGCTCAAACAACCAACTTCTGAACACATTTGACTCCTTATGAGGGAAAAAAGAGTCTCAACAGTCAAAATTTGAGCCTCATATAATTAAAACCAACAACTGTTTGTTGGAAAAATGACATTTTTTTGACTTTTGTTCAGGTGTTTGTTGTCTAACATGATGATAAAATCAAATTCAGATTAAAAACAGCACTTTTTAACACCTCATTTAAGACAAAAGCAGAATGTGTTTATCATTCCTCACGATCTTGAGACTACACAATTACTGGATCTATTGAAAATGTGAAGAATGGTTCAGAATGATCAAAAATCAGAGGAGATAACCCAGAGCAAACCGATTAAATCAGTCAAATCTGTTGGTTTTTTTCTGCTGTGTCATCCGGCCGGAGCGACTGAAGACAGTCTGTAAACTTTACTAACTGTTCACGGTTCAGTCTGTGTTACATGAGCTGATCGGAGACACAAATCTCCCTTTCCTGAACACGACACGAACCTTCTATCAAATCCTTATAAAACAGAATAAATCGGTTTCATAACATAAATCTGTTTTTCTGACGTCCGTGTAGCTGGGGGGCTGGAAACTGAGTGTCTGTAACTTCTTTAATTTTCATCCTTTTCTCTGAGATATTTACAGATTCATAAATTATTCCCTCAATCAAAATGAATCCCTGATAAAATCTGTTAAGAACAGAACAAATCAGTTTCATAAAATAAATCTTCTGGTGCTATTGCAGCTGCGGGGGCTGGGTGCTGAGCTGCCATAAGCCTCTTTTTACTACATCTTCCAGTTTTCAGAGTAGGATCATTCCCTCAGATCCCCAAATAAGCTTTCATTAAATTTATTAAAAAGACAGAAAAAAAGCAGAATGTCATGAATCTGAGCTGGGGGGCTGGGAGCTGAGCAGCAGCTACGTTTGTAAGAGTGCACGTCTCTAAACATGCAGAATTTCAGTGGCTTCAACGTAACCTTTCAAGGTTCGCTCGGCGTTACATGAGCAGAAGTCTCTCCCCTCAGATACAAATGAACGGATCATTCAGAGCAAGAGGGGCACCGCAGCTCCCAACAGTGAAGCCAAATCTTTTAGAGCTCCCCCTGGTGACTGGCTGCAGTACAGGTCATAAAGCCCAGAAGAACAGACGGGTCAGGAGAGAAAATCGGAAATATAAAATCAGAAAATAGATCTGATAGGAGATCAAATCACCTCAAAATTTCACTGTAATGTTATTGTTGTGATTTTTATGGAAGACTAGGGGGCGCTGTGAGGAGTTTTTAACTGGGTGAGGAAAACGCTGAACTGGTAGAGTTGCCTCTTTATGACCTTCAAAATAAAATGAAACCATCACCAACAAAAGTGAAATTTCTTATTTGTGAATATTTGAAGCCTGAAACTGTGTGATGGAGGGCCGGTGTCAGGAGCTGAAGAAAACAGACTCTTTTTTCACCGTTTACATCAAAAATCGTTACAGTGAGAAGGAAAAAACAACAGGATGAGTTTTTATGTCTGAGCAGACTACTTTCACTTTTACAAGACAAGAAATAAGAGGTATAACTTTGTCCATTAGGGGGCGCCAAAACCAAGACAAACCAAAAGTTCCTCTTGGTAGCTTTAACAACAAAAAAAAAAAACAGTCAAAACTACAAAGTTAAATTTTTGAGGAAGTCCAAAAACACCCTCAAACTAACGTGAACTGAACCACCTGAGTTCTCCTCGATGTTAAATCAGTTGGATAGTTAATCGGCCGGTTTGCTTCTGTTGTTGTTTTAGGGCCAAAATTCAGCAAAAGTTGATATTTCAGCTCTTAGTGAGGCTGCGTTTGGTTTTGTCTTTAAAAAATGGGAGAAGAAGTAAGAGGTAAACTTCCGAAACCGCTGTGTTTCGGTTCTTCTTTACACAGTCAGGAACGAGGCCGGGAGCTGAGCTGATTTTAGGTACAATTCAATTTTTCATTATTTTCTCTGAGACATTAACATACGGATGAATAATTCCCTCAGGTCTCCTGTTATTGAAATTTTAAACTTTATTTAATAGACTGAAAAAAACAAAGAATAATGTAGTTTTATGACATAAATCTGTAATTATCTTGTTTTTAGGTACTTTTTCCTTTTTTAGTCGTTTCTTTTTGTGGTTACAAAGATGGACTCTTCAATTATCGTGTAAATTAAGATTATTCCCTGAAGTCTCATTCTCCTTAAAACATAAAGAGCCTTTTATTAAAATCTGTAAAAACAACATATCCTAAAGTTTAATTGATGAATGAATATCATACATCTGTCTAGGGCTGGGCGATAAACTGAAAATTTACTGATACAGAAATTTATGACGATAACAAACGTCATTTTGCTCATATCGGTATATTCGGTGTCCAAAAATAAAAAAAATCAAAGTTGTTTTTGGATGTGTGTAGGTAGGCTATAGTCTCATGTCCCTTTAAGACGCTGTCCTACGTCAGAGACGTGACTCCGCCCCATCCAGTCTGTAACAAAGAGGGACAGACAGGTGAGGAGATGGAGGACGGAGAGAAAGTTGGAGCGGCTGAAGTAGACGAAGTTAATGTGGGAGGGGGTGAGCAGCTGGTGGAGTAGTTATCGTCCATTTATCGTTATCGAGGTGAACTGATCAATATATCATGATATTGATTTGAGGCCTTATCGCCCAGCCCTACATCTGTAGCTGGGGGGCTGATAGCTGAGCTGCAGCTAAATTTAGATGCGCCTCTGTCTCTTGTGTCTTTTTAATCGCTGAAATACTTGACGTGTTTAAATAAAGACAATGACGTGGAGCTGAAAGTCGTCAGAGGGAGTAAATCCTAAACTTTGATTCATCAGGAGTGTGTGGTCCAGTCCGATCGATCAGATCAACCTCTTCAGTCAATGATAATCTGATACTGTGATATGAACTCAGTGTTTTGGTAGAGGAGGATGGTTTCTTGTGATTACACCGCCCTGTCTTACATAACAAGCTGTTGCAAGCATATGGAGTCATTTTCATTAGCATATCCTGCGCCCACTCAGTGCATTAATAATACATTGATAAAAAAAGTCAGTTGTAGCTCATGCATGTTGCAGAAAAAAACACCAGGATGTATGCGAGTTGGACGTCCTCCGTGGATTTGTCTCTGTAACCGGTTTAAGTCACTTCTAACACGCACAAACTGCTCCACATGAACCATAATCCCGCCGCGCTGTGAATGTAAACACGCGTGTTTGCGTTGTCAGTATGTATTGGGTGTAGTTTTCACATAAGCCGGCGTTGTGTTGGCATCCCGCTCCGCTCTCTTAGTCTTGTTTACAAAAGACTGAATGGATGGTTGGCTGGATGTAAAGCCTGTGGTTATTGCTGGATATTGACCTGCCGTGGTTTGAGATGAAGCAATTTCCTTCCTGTTTCCTCTCTCGCCTCACCCTGAACCCTGCCTGACAGGAGGTGGGCATTTATGAGCGCGGGGACCTTTGGACCGAGCCTATATTGAACCAACACACAATAAATGATTGCAGGGTTGTTATTGTGGGCAGGCACGGCCGGTTTCTTTATCAACCGGAGTACAAACAAATAGGAATAAGAATCCATTTGGTGCATCCTTCTTTTATAGCGGAGTGTAAATTTACCTTGTAAATACCTCAAAGAGCGGCGCAGGTAGACGGATCGAGTAAATCAAACAGGAGAGAGTATGTTTTACAGATGATGAAGTTTACCTCGCTCCTCTCTCATGTTTAAGAATCTGTGCAGGAGAGAGAGAGAGAGAGAGAGAGAGTCACGGCCATCATCACCCTGTTGCACAGAGTAAACAGCTGATAGCAAACATGCATAGTTTGAACCTTTCTGTAAACTTTCAGCCGTGGTATCTCGGCGCCCCTGCTGTTGGCACATCTGCTGTAACCTTAAAGATAAAGATGTGTTTCCTTTGTCCGCCGGTGGGATTGTTATCCGTCCCACCGGTTTGTTATCTACTTCCAAAACGCTGTGTGTGTCCGATAAGTGTTTATGTGTGCAGCATGTTGGTAGCTGGCTCACTCCCTGTGCCAAATACCAGTTTTCCATGTGGCGTGCCAAGGCAGTGTCATAACCGCCCAGCCAATCCTCATTTCCTCATTCTTGTGTACCTGAGGTCAGTGCGCACACAGAGGGTATTATGGTATTGTTCCCCCGTCGCTGAGCCCGGGTCAGTTCGAGCTGCTCTTTTTTTTTCCTCCTGGTTTGTCGGCAGGTACCGAACAGTAGGTCTGCATTGTTCCCGCAGTGTGTGT
Source organism: Xyrichtys novacula (assembly GCA_962446985.1). Classification (NCBI taxonomy): domain Eukaryota; kingdom Metazoa; phylum Chordata; class Actinopteri; order Labriformes; family Labridae; genus Xyrichtys; species Xyrichtys novacula. The sequence goes on from OY660866.1 coordinate 38,211,107, forward strand.
GTGTGTGTGTGTGTGAGTGTTTTGGTGTTGCTCGGTGTTTCATCATGTCCCCGTCTGAAAGAAGCTCGGTTGGTCTGATCAGGCGGTTCGCTCTGTGGCCTCCTCCTCTAATGGAGTTTTGGTTGCACAAACATTAACCGATGCAGAGCAGAAAACTAGCTCTCATTGGCCGAGTTTATCCGTAATGGGTGGAGCTGAAGGAGCAGTTGTTTGGAGGGCAAATTAGGTTAAAGGATTTGTACAATAATATCCCGTATTTGTCTCTTAGTCGATTAATACTTTAAATATGGCAGAGCCAAACAGGAAGTGAGTGCCAAGAGCTGGATGTGTACTCTTCCTCTGTGCCTGTTCTTTCATTACCACGAGTACACACACTGGAGTTTATTCTGACTCACTCCCAAACGCACTGTACCGCTGCACTAAACACTCACTGGAGCACGTGGCTCCGTTTTTTAGAAAGACGATGAAGGCCTAAATCTGAACAGAGACCCAAATCTGCCTTCGCACGGATTCATGCAGACGCTCGTTTGGTACGGAGCCGCCTGGAGAGCAAGGCGGTGAAAATTAGGTCAGGGATTGACGCTGATGTTTCTGAGCGCTGGCGTGTTTTCGGTGGCCCAAATGTAAAAATCAGGAAATAGGAAACAACAGAAGTGAATCCAGCTTTCTGTGATGATGAATCAGCGTTTCAAAATGAAATAAAGCGAACACGACAGGACTGTTCGATTATGGCAGGTATTAAAAAACGACGACCCACGATTTGACTTTTAAAACACGTGTATTTGAGCAGCTTAAAGGTGGAGTCGGCAGGAATCCTTTAAAGAAGCGTTTTTTATTTTGTGGTGTATTTACAAAAAATCTTTGAATATCAGTCAATAGTTATTAGTTATTGATGACATTTGGTAATATAACGATATCTCTGTGTTCTCTTATGTCTGTGTAGTCAACATTTAAATTTTCAGAGTGGCCCGCTCTTTCTGACCGTAAACTAGCGGATGATATTTTTCGGGAATTCCCGTGGATCACGTGTTTCCCGCGGGAATCCCACGGGACGGGAGTCATTTTTTAATTTATCCCATGATCGGGAGCGGGAACAACATTGATAGATGATCATTTTCAGCCGTGTTAAACAACCAGACGAACAGATGCGTCCATCTTTGTAGTCATCTCTCAGTGAGAGCCAACACTCTTGACCGCGCTAGCAACACAAAAGAACTACAACAGTGGTTTGACTTCCTGTCACCACCAGGAGTGACAAGCGACTTGGAGCGACTGCCGCTCCGACTCGGCTGAAACTTTTACCTAAAATAAAAAAACGTAACGTTTTTTCAACACGTTTGGTTTTATTCAAACGGGAGCGGGACAGGAGTGGGAATAATTTTTTACTCCGGTCCGGGATTGGGACGGGACGGGATTTTTTTCTCTGGGAGTGGGACGGGACAGGAGTGAAAATCCGCTCCCGTGTCATGCTCTAGTATAAACAAAGCCATTCTCCACCTCCTCTAACCTGATTGGTTGTGAGGCAGACGCTGCTCCCCCGTGTCGTTCAGGAGCCCAAACAAAGTTTGTAGGAACCAACCAGAAAGTTCGGAAAATTGTCTGAATCCTCCTTTGGCCACGACTGCCGACACAAGCAAGAAAACAAAGTAAATACCGGAGACTCTGGAGGAATAACAGGCGCTTAAAACGGAGGTAGACCGGACAAGAGCTAAAAAGCCGGGTCAACATAAACGATGGGGGACGCTTGGGGATCTTGGTGACCCTGTAACCTTTCTGCTGGACAGGTAAACCGCTTTAACAAAGTAAGACAAGTGTCTGTAACAGAAGTGTTTCTTGTCAAACGTAAATTTTTGGTATCGGTTAATTTTCCGTTTATCGCCCAGCCCTAACGTCGGCCATCTTTAATACAGCCTGTGATTCAAACGTGTTTCTTTTGTGGGTTTTTATTCTTCCCTCATGTGAACTCAGGTGAAAACAATGAGCTGCAAAACCGTCTTCTTTCTCTCTTTGTTTTTCTCTTTTTCTTGAACAGAATTAACACTAATTGTCTTTTTATATCCATATTTCAGGGATCAGTTTTCTTACAGTAAAACGCTGCAGAAATAAAACACAGATGTTCCAGAGATTTGTTTTAGTTTAGTGTAAGTGTGATCCAAATACACACATCAGCTGTATAAGAATAATTTGCTTTCACTGACACTGCGGTCTCTGCCAGCGTCACACTGTTGTAGCTCGTTATCACCTGACACCATCGCCATTTTCACGTGCACTCCTGGAGATTCAGAGAAAATATTCACAAGCTCTGGTCCACAAATTTTCAAATCTGCTTTTTTTTACACCTTCCCTTATGTTGCTGCGAAAACCAGAAATAATATTTACAACAAAATTCAAAAGAGGCAGTTTTTGTGTTTAAATTGATTAAAAATCTGCAGACGGCCTCTTTCCCATCTATCCTCAGATATCTCATGTTGCTCCTCTGGGTTTGAAGTGGCTGAATGATAAAAATCTGAAGTCTATCCGCTGTGTTTTCTGTTGTTTTTATGAAGCCTTGCCCTCCATAAAAAGGTGATTTTCTCCACATAAATGTTTGATTTCCGTCTGTTTTTATCTGCCTCTGTCCTTCCAAATATCCCTCTGATCTCAGCTCAGTCTTTATTTCTTTAATTATGGACGAATCAACAGCACATTTCTCCTTTAATACACCTCCTGACCGCGGTCCTGGCTGTTAATTACCCACATATTCATGAACGCCGCTCATCCCCCCACAGTTCAAATCCAGCCGTTATCTACCGAATCAAAGACCGTTCCTTCACTTCTTTAAATGCTGATCGTTGCCGTTCTCAGGAAATGATTTGTCCTACATTTCTGGCAGCTGAAGCAGCATGTTTTTCATGTTGAATAAATAGATTTATTTATAGCAAAAAAAAAAAAGAAACTAGCCAGTAAATATAGAGAGATATTCTCCTCTGATCTGGGTGATGTTTAACTTCACAGACACTGAATAAAAGGAAGAAGACAATGCAGTAAACAAGCTGAAAAACCAAATCAGGATATCTGAGAGGACGTCATCAGAGAAGGTGATCAGAGGATCATAGCGACACATTTAGATTCTCCTTTTTACAGGCTGCTGCTGCTGTCATCATCTCTCCTGTGCAAAACTAAAAACACCAACGAACTTAAACCTTAATGAGGAGTCTGAGAACTGAGACTCCTGCAGACCAGAATAATAATGATATCATACAGGGCCAACTATAGGACAGCCTTCATGATGAGAGGACTGAAATACAATAATAAAAAAAAAAACACATTAAAGTAAAATTTAAATAAAGGAAGTTTGTTGTTCTTAAAACCTTTAAAATCAAGTTGTTTTTAATTAATTCTCCTACTTTAGTGTTTCATCCAGATCAAATCAGCGAGTTTGAATCAGGAACTTTTTATCGCTGAATTTGGAAATAATAACATAAGGTTAAAAAATAAATAAAAAACAACAGTAGTTTCCTGTTGATATCATTATTTGATATAATTTTTAGGGCCAGAACTTTAATGCATTAATTGTGATTAATTAATTACAGTAATATTATCTCGTTAAAATTATTAACGCATATTAATCACACCGACTGTATTTTAGCACCACGGAATGTTTCAGGTATACCGCTTATACCGGCAGGTTTGAATCAGCGAGCTTTCAGAGCACTTTCTACGCCGCTAGCGGGCACGAAAATGTCACTGCGCCAGCTGATTCTGTCCCCATCCCCCTGCCGCCCCAGCACGCCCAGCTTGGCCGACCTAATACCATGGAGGATGAAAATGTACGCGGTCCGCCACCCTCCGCCGCGCCACTGGCGGGCATGAAAATAGAGCCCATTATATCAGCACATATCGTACCTTCTCTTCCTGTATCCTTCTGTGTCTTATTGGAACATATCATTCGGTGTCTTATTGTACCGTAGTGAACGTAATCCACGTAATCCACGTGTCGGGGTGGATCTGCAGAGTCCTTCTCTACTCTCAAAGACTGCTGCAGACCCGGCTCTTTGGAGAACATGAGGCATTTATCTGGATTTCTCTCCACTCTTGTTCTTGTTAGTAGAACGAGTCTACAGCTACAGTTGACTCACACTGTCCGGCTCTACGAGTGACAAAGTCATTGTTGTGATGGAGACAGTTTTAAAGATGGTGATGATGGAAGGTCTCCAGTTGATGATTGGTTGCTTCATTATAACCTTTATTTACTCTGTCTTTATCACTGCGGGACCTTATTTCCTCTTATCCAGTCACATCTTAATGTATAGTACTCTATTATATCACATCCCTCTGTACTATACTGTATTATGCCATCATTCCCAGCCCTGTATAAATAAATGTAAATTCAGTGGAGACCACCTCAGCGACCTCAGACGATCTCCTTCAGTGTTTCAAAAGTAACCTGGTCTGTTTTTTTGTGAATCTAACCTTCCTCGCCTCGTTTCCTCCTCCATCCTCTCTCTCTCTCTCTCTCTCGCTCGCTCGCTCTCTCTCTGCAGGCTGGGAGGCTGAGAGCTGCAGGCCTGCGTCATGTGAATAGAGCTCCACCCCTTCACCCTCTTAGCTCTCAACCGTAGGTAAATTAAATTTCCTTTTTCCTCTCCTGTTTCCTTCTTTCTTCCTTCTCTTCCATCATCATCATCATCATCTTCATCATCATCTCAGTTGGTTGTGTGTTTTCTATGCAGAACTCTCTTGAGCAGATCTTGTGACCGTGACCTGACACCCTCCTGCCTCGGGCATGCCTCAGGTACAGTAGGAGCGCCGCTGAAACCTTCAGTTTTTTTTTCATCCATCACCTCTGAGTGATGCTCCTCAGTGTCCCTCTCTCACACTGTATCTGTGTGTGTGTGTGTGTGTGTGTGTGTGTGTGTGTGTGTGTGTGTGTGTGTGTGTGTGTTTCAGCCGGGTATGAACGGGATGGAGCCTGCGTTTGGCGAGGCCTATGGGGGACACAGGGGTCTGCTAAGCCCCTACCCTCTGGCCATGTCACCACAAGGGGGCAGGACAGAGTACGACCAGGTGAGGAAACACGTAACAAACATCGCAAAGAGACTCCCAGGGGTGCTGGGTCCCCTCGTAGGACACCCTCGGGGCCTCGCACGTATCGATGCACCGTGACTTTTGACCCTCTTGCTCATAAGTTTATTGCAGTTTTGGAAATTTGAATATTATTGTTAGTAAAATTTTAGAGGGTTGTGGGTCAGAGGAGAAATAAAGCACCCGGATTGCACAATACTGCAAAATGCAAGAGGAAGTGGTGAGACATCCTGGTTGAAAGTGCTGAGATTACCGTCGAATGTGGTGGTTAGAGCTGCTTCTCTTCAAGTATTGTGTCTGCGTGTTTTAAAATAGAGACCAGTACAGGGGTCCCTGAAAGGTTTTAGAAGAGGATGTTTGATCCAGAATAGGACCGAAAATAAAATCCAGATTTTTTTTTTTTTTTTTTTTAGTGACGACTTCATCAAACTTCACTTAAATAAAAAGTTTCTTCATCATATCTCAAAATAAAACCACTGAAAATGATGTAGTTCATATGCCAAGCCCATAGGTGGCGCTGTAACGTTGCCGAGGAAATGCACCAAAGACAGAAGAAGAGTACAGAGCATGTGTGTAAAGGTTGTTTTGGCGCCATAAAAGAGTTCCTCTGTGTGTCACATGATCGTTTCCAGAGATGCAGATAGACATCCACACGGAGATGAAATGGTCGTCGTTTACAGATTTATTCACTCTCTGACCCGTTTTCAAAAAGTACCGTTTACAGTCACCTGAAACGCCGATACGACAAAAAACTTTAGCGTTTCCTCCTGAATTAGTTTCCGTGGTGACGGGTTGATACCGCCTTCAGACAGACTTTACAGCAGGGAGAAATTATCACCTTTTTTTGTAAACGCCATGTTTGTTTACACTGGTGTGCGGGAACTGGGGAGCGCTCCTGCAGGAAGGGGGAGGAGCCTACGGTGGCCTGGAGGTGTGAGACGTGATAGAGAGGAAAACCGAATTTGATTTTTTTAATATCATCAGAATCAAATAATCTGATTACGATTGTAGGAGCCAAATCGATACTTAAGATACTGAGATGCTTGACCTGGAATAACCTGGTTGACGCGCCGCGCTGCTGCTGAGTTTACTGTGAGTTGTGATGATCAGTAAAAGTCCGGACGCTGAACATAACCAAACTCATTTTGCATTAGATATCAAACACTGAACAAACAAGAAAAACGCCGGCAGTTAGCGCCACGATGGTCAAAAACAAACACCTGCCCACAACAGCGACTTGGCTACCTTCATCCCTGAGACTCAGATTACAAGACAGCGACACCCAAGGCACAGAAAGTGAACTGCAACTCATAATCTGTTATCACATCAACATATTTGGCTCCTACGATGATTTAAAATCGGTTAATCGTTCAGCCCTACTCCAGACCTTCAACCTCAGGTCACTTCAGTCTCTCAGAGCAGGAGGATGAGATTTCTCTCTCCTTGTTTAAGTAGCGATGATCCCGACGGTCCACCATGAGCAGGATCTCTCAGATCTGAGAAACATGCGACTGTAACGGAGGATTGTGGCGCTGTGATGATGACCACGTGAGCTGAGCTGTTGTGGTCGTTTGTCTTTCTCGATGTTTTCCTGCAGAGAGGTTTCAGCTCTTTGAGGAGAAAGTTAGTTTTTCAGTAAAGTGAGGTTGTATGAAGTTCTCATCAATAGCAGTCGTGTTCACCACGGGGGATCCTGATCAGCTCAGCCTCGTTGTTGAGAAACCGTCCGACAAACTGGAGCGGAGGTTACGTGGACGAGGTCAGCTCTACGCCGTGGTTTAACTGGTTTTAACTGGTTTAAGTGGACGCTCTGTTTGGGGTTTCTCAGCGCTCTCAGAAAGCTCGTTTGTTTTTGCTCATTTCTTCGATAAACACACGTTCGTCCACCTGCAGGAACGCCACCGATCAGACATCTACATCACACAGATCTGAGAGCGAACGCAGGTTTCAGGAGTGATGATGATCAACCAAACAGTGTGTATTTCTGTCCCTTTTCAGAGTGTGCTCCTCATGCTGGGCTCCCCTGCATCGCCACGGAAACGGCCCTTTGAGTTGCTAAGCGACCTGGTGGATGACGGCGGCTTCGGCGAGGACCTGCACCCGGAGCGCTGGGATGTGTCCGCGCTGGACGAGATGGCTCGCTACACCAAGCTGGGCCTCGGAGTGGGAGGGGAGCTGCTGGCGTGCTCCGAGGAGGCCGTCCTGATTGGCCGCTGGGGGAGGAGTGCAGAGGAGCAACAGCTGCAAGAGGAGGAGGAGAAGAGGAGGAGGGACAGACACACAGCTCCTGTCATCCAGGAAGTCCAGGCTGCGAGGAGGGAGGAGGGGTGTGTCTCTGTTTCCACGACAACAGAGAGGGGGTTCTGTGTCACAGGAAGAGGAGGACAGGATGGGGGGCTGGTGAAGGAGCGTACGGTGGAGGTGTATCAGGTGGAGCAGCAGGAGGAGGAAGAGGAGGAGGAGGTGACTGTGGCGTCAGCAAGTTTGTCTGTGGAGCACTGCAGCAAGGAGCACAACTATTCTCTCAGCAAGGGAGAGGAGCACGGAGGAGCGGCGGGACACGCCTCCAAGACAGAGGAGGAGCAGGCGGAGGAGGCGGAGCAGGAGGTGCAGGGAAGAGAGGAGAGCAAGGCTAAGACTGAGCTAGACCTGGAGGATGAGGAGGAGCAGGAGGAAGACGAGGAGGAGGAGGAAGGAGAGGAGGAGGAGGAGGAAGAGGAAGGAGAGGACGGAGCAGAGGAGACGACGGTGGAAGCTGAGCTCTCCAGCTCCTCCGAGACCGAATGTGGTGAGTCCTGCTTTCAGTTCGTCTGAGTGTGTGTGTGTGTGTGTGTGTGTGTGTGTGTGTGTGTGTGTGTGTGTGTGTGTGTGTGTAGAGGGGACATGTCTTCAGCCTGCTGCTCACACAGGAACCACCAGAGTCTGTCTCAGGTCCAGACCTCAGCAGAGGTGCAGAGAGAGTCTCACCCTGACAGGAGGTCCAGGCGTCTCCGGGGGTTTGAGGATCTTCATGTAGTCTAGAACTGTACGACCCCGGCCCTGACCCGGTTCTGGTTCTGGTGGGGGGGGCGGGATCGTAGCAGAACATGTGAAATGATCACAAACATGAAAACTGATCCGAACAAAAGTTTTGGTGAAAGTTTCAGAGAATCACAGAAGTTCAAACTGCAGACGAGGAAACGAGGAAACGAGGAAACGAGGAAACGAGGAAACGAGGAAACGAGGAAACGAGGAACAGACTGATTCAGTTAGAGGATCTTCAGTGTTTGTTGTCGTGTTACTGTTACTGTCAGACCACCCCTTTAAGAACTTTCTTTCTTTCTCTCTTTCTTTCTTTGTTTCGTTCTTTCTTTCTTCCTTCCCCCGTCTGTCCCTCCTCACCTCCTTTTCTTTAACTTTTCTCTCTTCTTTCTTTTATTTCTTCGATACTTTTTATTTCCACACTTTTTCCCCTGATGTCTATATTTCCTTTAAACTTCCTCCTCTTTTGCTCCCTTTCTCCTCCTTCCTTTTTTCTGTCTTTTTTACCGTACTACCTTTCTTTCCTCTTTCCTCTTTCCTCTGTCCTTCTACCTCATAAACTTTTGTTTCCTTCTAAATACCTTCTTTCCCTCCTTCCTTCTTTTCTACCTCTCTTCCATCCTTCTGTTTTTCCTTCCTATCTTCCTTCCTCCCCTTATTCTTTTATACTTCCTACCTTCCTTCTCTCCTTCCCTCCATCTTCTCTTTCCTTCTTTCTTCAAAACTTTGTTCATTTCTTCCTTTCAATCCTCACCTTCTTCTGTCCTTTCTCCCTTCCTTTCCTTTGTCCTCTCCTTTTCTCCTTTGTACCCTTCTTCCTTTCTTCTGTCCTTTATACCTTTCTTCCTCTCTACCTTCAGTGTTTCCTTCTGTCCTTAGTTCCTTCCTCTCATCCAATCCTTTTTTCTTCTATTCTTTCTCTATTCCTTCTCTCCGTCCTTCTGTTATTTCACCCTTCATTTCTTATGTTACCTTCCTTCCTTCCTTCCTTCCTTCCTTCCTTCCTCCCTTCCTTCTGTTTATCGCCAGTATAAATCCCGTCTGTGTGTAACAGGTGGTTTTATAAATTTACAGTCGACTGTTTCCATGATTGATCGATCAGCTGTTTGATAAACTTTTTTAAAATTAAACAACATCCAGAAATGAACCTTTAAATCACATTTTCATCTGGACTTTAGACATTAATAACGTTAATGTAGGAGATTTAGCGTTAATGTGCAGTGTGGTTTCTATGGCAACGTGGGAATAGCTTCTTCTCCTCTCACATTACCGACACGTTTCCGTGATAATTACGGTTTGTTTCTCTGAGTCTTTTTCTTTGCAGCCTTGAGAGGGAAAAGTTGTAATTGGTCAGTTTGAATATCACTTCACTTTTCTCGTATTGATTCACGCTCTTTTGATTTCCCATCAAACCTACATGATCGCTGTTGAAGTTGGCCGACTTACTGCGACTTAAATCTCAAACACCCACTCGTGCTCCGTACTAATATGGATTTAAGGAGGATAAGCGCTCAGAAACTGAATTTATCATTACTGTGTTTTGGCAGCCTGGAGGTAGTTTGACTTGTAAAAACAAATCCCTATATCTGTTGGCTAAAAACATGTTTGAACTCGGCTTCTTCTGATGGACAAAAATGAAAGAAAATGAAGCTTTTTACTGCCAGAGATACCTGGCTCCTGCTCAGGAACAGCGAACTTCTTTAAATGTTCTTGTTTTAGTCGTCGGTCTCTGGAAACTTTGTGTGAGTAATAGAAAATACAGGATCTGAAAGTGTTGACCGTTCGGATTCCTCTGCTCTGAAATCATTATTCTCAAACAGATCTGGAGGATTCAGCATGACTGTGCAGGTTTTCTTCAAGTCATGCTGAGTGGGACAGTTGTTAGCTCTGTTGTTGTCAACGGCTCAGACTGACTCAGCGTTTTAACATTTAACTGGTTCTAAGAACAGGAAGTCAGAAGTGTGTTTACTGCGTTTAATCGCAGCAGCAGAAGAAGAAAACATCACGGGGGAGCAGGAGCAGCGGGAGGTTTGTAAACAGATGAATTAATATCAGGGCCAGGACTCAAACACGTTAATTATGATTAATTAATTACAGAAATATTTAATCTCTTTAAAAATATAAATGCATATTAATCACACCTACTGTATTTTTGTGCTGCTGTGTATACCGCTTATACCGGCACACCCTAATGTGAGTGAGTGCAGCGGTGATCCCAGTCCCACCGAGCGCGTGGAAAAATCATGGATGGATGTGTTGTGATTGGCTCCGGCGTGGATGGGCTTCTTTGTTTTAAAAAACAGGTGGATAAAAGCCTGGATTAGAAAATGGTGCAAACTAAAAAGAATTGTTATATCACCGCAGCACGTCACGGTATCACCTGAATGCTAAACATGTTGCAGCTAGCACAGAAGCTAACGTTTGTCAGACTCTGAGTTACAGCGACCCACAACCAACCCAGTAAACCAATTAAAATGTGATTAATCACAATTAATTAATTACAAAGCCTCTGATTAATTTGATTCATTTTTTAATCAAGACCCAGCCCTGATTAAAGGGATATTCCGGCGTAAAATTAATGTAGGGTTAATGCATGTGGTCCTTCATTCTCACTTCAGCCCAACTGGAGAGAGAAACGAACAAATCACTCGAGGAACTGATTCGGTTCAGGACGTTCACTTAAAAGATTCAGTTCTTTTGAACGAATCGTTCTCGGACAACACATCACTAGTTCTGAGCATTATTTGTGGCTATAGAGTGGCGTTTTGGTTGGGGGCGTGTCTCTCTGTATTTCTATCCTGCGGTCGTTACTAAAGTTGGTATAACTAGAGAAGAGAGCGGTTGACAACATTCATCTCTGGAGGGGGGGTCTAACTCGGTGTTACGGCGTGTTTGACCCTAAATTAATTTTATGTCAGAATATCCCTTTAATATCACACAGTCTTCATTCTCATGACCTGACCTTGGTTTGTTTGTGTGCAGACCCTCACTGAGCCTGAAAATCTTTTCACAGATGGATTTTTTTTATTCATTCTAGGAGCTTTTTTATGTCTCTCTTTTGAGCGTGTTTGCTTTGACATTGATCACCGCTGAAGCGAGGACTGAAAGTCAGGGTGTCTCAGTTTGAGCTGCATCACGTCTTTGACCAACTCTTAATGAAATGGAAACAGAAATAAATCGCAGGCGTCTCTTTTATTTGACTTCTGTCTGAGACGTTGCGCTGGAGTGAACCGACAGTCAAACAGCAGGACTGAGTTCATATCTGACCGCTTTGTTGTTGAGGTTGTTGCTTAAATGTCATCGGTGACCTCATGTCCGGACCACAGCGCGTGAAATCTCCTCATGTATATTAAAGAACTCGTCTGTTAGCTGACTTCACTTCAGATGAATATCTCTCCCCAGCCTCTCTCCTCCTCTGATAAACAAATCTCAGGTGTCACGTTTCAAGGTAAAGGCGAGGTCAGCGGCTGGTTCTCAGGGGCGGGTTCATGTTTCAACAGACGCCGGACATCAGTGTCGATCTGTGGGCTGTTAGCATGAACCCACACTGTTTGAGAAGGAAGAAGACGGAGCAGACCGAGGCGTTTTCTGCAGACTGGACCAGACGTCACGTTGTTACACAAGCCCTCCTGCAAGTGTGTGTGTGTGAGTGTGTGTGTGTGTGTGTGTGTGTCCCAGCACAGGACTTCACGACTCTTTACCTCCAGTCTGATCTCATCCTGCCTCTGTTTTTCTTCATTTTGTACCCCAGTCCTGGTAAATTTGCAGACGCGTCTCGTCCCCGCTCCTGCAGCGGCAGCTTTCCATGTTGGATTATTTATGAAACCATTATTCACGGCTTCGGCGCGCCTGAGGCTAATCTTGGGTGACGTGTGTGTCTCTCATGTAGGTGTCTGTCTTTGCAGAGGCATACATGCATGCAGTTTCAGATGATGCCGGCTTTGTAGTCCTGGACGTACAGGTTGTGTTTGTAGATTAAGGCTTCCAGCGCGGTTTCATATCAGAAAAACATAAACATTAATAGCTGTCAGTTATGATTACAGTTCATCTGTCGGGGTATTAAAATCACTTCTATATGGCTGTCAATGGCGCCCGCCTACGTGACGATATTCAAAAGTCTGTTTTATTTCCCGGAGTATTGACTCTATGTTTGGATTTTTGCCATTTCCTGATGCAACATCTGCAGCAGATTGAAAATGTTGATTTTTGTCTGTTTTTATTTTATCAAAGTGGATTTTTAATGAGCAGAAACACGTTTGGAAGAAAAAACAAATACCGGAAGAAACGAGCCAAATACACAACTCAAGATGTCTATTTTGAATAAGTAAATCTTTATTTATACAGCGCCAATTCACAACAAACTCCTCATGATGTTTACAAAGAGGTCAGGTGGTAGAACCAAAAGTTCGACAGTTTTCAGGACACTTTTCTGGCTTTTCCGGACTTCTAGAGTCTTGATCTTTGAGAAATGCGACTTTTTCTTCTCTCTTATTGATCAGATGTAGGGGTGGGCGATATGAACTAAAACATTTATTACGATAACTTTTGCTATTCTGGCAATAACGATAAAACTCCCAATAAAAATATTATAATTCCAAACTATATTTTTGACTCATTTTGTCTTGAGAACACCAGTTGGAGTCGTCAAATAAGATACTGAACCACAAGTTTGAGTGGAAGGTGATGGAGAAAAAAACTGTGACAAACAAGTTTCAAACATGAAAAAACTTTTAACATTTTTAACAGAGTGAACACTGACCGACGTTTCGCCCGTCTAAACCCCAGTCTTGAAGGAAATCCCTCATGTGGAGCCTCGTTCAGTAACCAGCTGCTCAAAAACGTCTTCTTCACCACCTTCACCTAGGGCTGGGCGATGCGGCCTCAAATCAATATCACGATATATTGATCAGTTCACCTCGATAACGATAAATGGACGATAACTACTCCACCAGCTGCTCACCCCCTCCCACATTAACTTCGTCTACTTCAGCTGCTCCAACTTTCTCTCCGTCCTCCATCTCCTCACCTGTCTTTACCTCTTTGTTACAGACTGGATGGGGCGGAGTCACGTCTCTGATGTAGGACAGCGTCTTAAAGGGACATGAGACCATAGCCTACCTACTTTGATTTATTGATTTTTGTGATACCGAATTTACCGATATGGACAAAGTGACGTCGGTTATTGTCGTAAATTTTGGTGTCTGTAAATTTTCGGTTTATCGCCCAGCCCTAGTTTATATGTATGAAATTTTTATGATATTTGTTTTAACAGATTTTAATAAGTTCTGTATGTTTTAAGGAGAATGAGACTCCAGAGAATAATCTTAATGACATGATAGATAGATAGATAGATGGATAGATAGATAGATAGATAGATAGATATTTTTTTATTTTTTGGACACTGAATATATTGACACGGGCAAAATGATGTTGGTTATTGTTGTAAATTTCGGCATCAGTAAATTTTCATTTATCACCCAGCCCTACCTTCAGCCATGTTTGTTCTGTGTGGTCTATGGCAGCGAGTCCGTCGCTCGCGCTTGCGTCCTCCGCTTGTACTTATCATGAGATGTTAAACAATTATCGCAGAGTATTTTTCTGACGATAAATCCTGAACGATGATTTATCGTCCACCCCTGTTTTTTGGAAGTCAAGTTAATGAACTCCTTATCGTATGAAAACATAGACTCACTCTTTGATTATTGAACCTGAGGAATCATTGACGAAATAATCCCGTAATCTTGAATCAGCAGCGTTTAGTTTCTCCTGATAACAGATGATTTAATTGACTTTATCTTGATATAATCCTGTAATAAACGTGTTAATTAGAGAAGATGCTGCGTGCTTATTTAGTGTCAGAGGAAAATGTTTTATCAGGTTTAATTTCATCAGAGGTGAAGATGGTCGACTTCTTTCATTTTTCAGCTAATAGAAGAAGTTTGATGAAGTAAAATAAATGCAGATTACAAAGAAATCCGTCATTTGGTCCCAAGATAAGAAGGAAAAATCAAGCTGCTCTGTGAAGCAGCAGCTTTGTAGTCTGAAGATAAGTGAGGTGTTAATCTGTGATCAGAAGATAACAGGATCAAATAAATATCTGCACACAGAGCTGAGACTAAAGTTAGTCCAGAGTGGAGACGCCTGATCCGTCTAATCTGAGGGAGAGGTTATGAAGTGTGTTATCATCACAGGTCAGTCAGAGTTTAGACAAACAGAGCGGCTCTCTCTCTCCTCTCTCTCTCCTCTCCACATCCTTATTTGTATTAGAGAGCTGAGAGAGAGAGAGAGAGAGAGAGAGACAGAGAGAGAGATAGAGAGAGAGAGAGAGAGAGAGAAGATAAGATCATGCCTGATAAGAGAACCAGAGCCGAGGAGAAGCTTTCATTTCCACAGTGCTGACAGTAAGTACTGTCTGTGGTCGTCGTCTTCAGTCAGACTGAGCGAGCCCTGAGTCTGTGGTGGGCCCACATCCCACACCATCATCTGTCTCCACCTCATCTCCACAGTTCGCAGCAGAACTTGGAAATTATCATCTGTGTGTGACAGAGTAGGAAACAAGTAAAACCAGGACAGAGAGAATCAAGTCATGAATGAAGTCCACAGTTACAGAATGATCCGGTTTGATCTCAGCATCTGTTTTTTCCAGGTGTGTCAGTGTGGTTCTGAGGGTTCTGAGGGTTCTGATGGTTCTGAGGGTTCTGAGGGTTCTGATGGTTCTGAGGGTTCTGAAGAACCCAGCGATGGAGAACTTTGTTTTTCAGTGAAACCTTTACTAAAGTGTTATTTAACCAGAAACTCGACAAGTGATTTTACACTTTAACTCGACAGTCTTTAATTTGGTGAAGGTTGACCGGCTGCTCACTGTAGAACAAAAACTATGGATCTATTATCACTCTATTCTATTCTATTCTATTCTATTTGTTCTGTTCTTTTCTATTTAGTTAATTCTGTTTTATTATGTTGCCTCTTATTAAATAATGTTTATTTTAGTCTATTATGTAAAATTCTTTTATTTTGTTCTTTTCTGTTCTAGTTTTCTTTGAATTTTTTTTTCTAATCCATTATATTCAGTTTTCTTTATTTAATTTATTCTGTTCTATTCCACTCTGTTCTATTTGTCCTGTAATATTTTATTCTATACTTTATAAGTCTGTTCTTTTAGATTCTAATCTTTTAGATTTATTCTATTTGATTCTTTTCTACATTATTCTACACAGAAAAAATCTATTGTGTTCTATTCCTTTAACTCTATTCTAGTCTGTGACAGTTTATTTTGATTCTATTTTTCTGTTTTCTATCTTATTCTGTTCCTTCTATTCCATTCTATTCTATTCTATCTTTTTTATTAACCCGTTTTTTTCTTTTCTTTTTTCTAATCATCCTTTTCAGATTGATTTTCTAATTATTGTATATCTGTGCTGTTTAGCTTGTTCTATTCTGTTCTACTCTATTATATTCTTTCTAATGCTATTCTATTTTATTCTACTATATTTATACTCACATAGACGTCTGAGGTTGAATTTCTTTGCTTTAAATTGTTATTAAAGTTCCATTTAAATCTGTTCCAGTTGAAAGAATCGGTTAATTAAAGTCAGTTAATCACATGTTTCTGAGTTTATCGGCTCTAAAGTTGTTTTAAAACTCTAAAATATGATTATTTTCTAAACTTTAAACATTTGTGTGATCATGATAGTCCAGTCAGATACAGTTAAATAAATGGGATTATTAACCAGCACAGCCATCTCCATATCTTTGTAATATCTCCGTATCTTCCCATCCGCTCACTCAGTAAAGTCCCCCTCTCTCTGTTTATTTCTCTGCAGAAGTGGAAGCCGAGCCAGTGAGACAGCCAGGAGAGCGCCCGTCGAAGCGTCGATGTTTCTGGGAGTACAGACGCGCACGAGAGTCGGCCACGAAGAAGAAACTGGGCGGAGACGTCCACTGGTCCTTGTCCTGGAGCTCCAGCACTCTGCCCAGCACACTGTACCGCAGAGAGGGTGAGAACAGCAGCACAGGTCCCACCGATCCATCCTCTGAGATTCAGTCAGAAAATCAGGATTTTCCCTCCTGCTCTCTGAAAAATAACTGATGGATTAAATTCTGATTTCAGAGAGGTGTGAGTGAAGGTGTAGAGAGTTTGGAGTTGACTGAAACGCCTCTCACGCTGCAGCTGAAGTGTCCCATTTCTTTATTCTCTTGTGAGCGAGAGCCCTACATACAAGTTTAACGTCAAAATCGGAAACTTTCATTATTCTCTCGATGAGTTTGTCTTCATGTGTCTGTAGCTCAGCAGCAGCAGCAGCAGCGTGACAGTCTTTTCATGTTGTAACACATGTCAACGCCACACAGCTGCGTCCTCTAAAGTGAACATTTTTCATCCTGGTACGACGAGAGGAGCAGCTCACATTTCCATGACAGATTACAGTCAGGATGTCGTTGTTGTAGCAGCGCGATTTCATCAAACTCAAAAAAAAAAAAAACAGATGTCTCTTTCATCTGTTTTTTAAACATTTCCCGCTGACTGTTCATGGTTTACATTTGGAGAGATTTCAGAGGGGAATTTACGACTTCAAATGACTCATATTATATATATATATACCTGTTTTTCTCCTCGATCCACAATGGAAGCGTGTTGCATTCACCAAATAAAAAAAAGGTGATCGAGTGATTTTTTCTTTTCTTGTCTATTTTTCAAAATGTTTAATTTTTTTTTCTGTTTTTGGATTTTATTTTTCTTTTTTGTTTTTTAATTTTTTAATTTTGTTTTTTGGGGAAAAAAAAATCTTTTCTGTCATTCGGATTTTTTTTTTCCGTTATTGTTTTTCGAACTTTTTGTTCCTTTCTGTTTTTCAGAATATATATATTTAATTTTTCCTGTTTTTTCAGATTTTTTTTCTTTTCTGTTTATCGAACTTTTTTTTTTTTCCTTTTTTCTGAATATTTTTTTTTTCAGTTTTTGTTTTTCAATCTTTTTTTCTATTCGGTTTTTGGGACTTTCTTTTCTTTTCTTTATTTTGGAATATATATTTTTTTGCCTTTCTGTTTTTCAGAATATTTTTTTTTTTCTGTTTTTCAGAATTTTTATTTTTATTTTCTGTTTTTCAGACGAATTGTTTTTCCTATACTCTGGGATTATGATCATTTAAAAACAGACACCTTTATCCCCCCCTGCTCGATGTATTTAAGCAAACATGACCCACTTGTTTGCTTCCAATACTTGCGCAGACACCTCAGGATTTTCATACCCTATGTTTAACTAATAACATGTTTTACTCTCATTGACCCCGTAGTCGAAGTTATGGAGGAGCTGGAGAATCTGCTGATTTGGAGCAGGAGCGGTGGTTAACGTGATCTGATTGTATGAGATTCTCGCAGGATTTTGGAGTATCTCGTTTAGTCAGGAAAAAAAAATACTCTGAAAAACAGAAAGACAAAAAAAAAAATAGTACCAAGAAACAGAAAGAAGAAAATTAGTCTGAAAAAACAGCAAAGAAAAAAAAAACAGTTTCCTTTTTTTTTAGTGAATGCAACACGCCTCTGTGATCCTCAGCTCTATTAGACGCTCAAAATCCAAATATTATATGATAAGAAAAAAGGATTTCAAAGAGAAATACACGATTTTGTTTTGTCATTTGTTCCAGGCAAAAAAGGGCGCCGCAAAGCCCGCAAGACAGACGCCAGCGACCTGACACCAAACCCACAGAAGCTCCACAACATCGGGGAGCAGCTGCAGAAGCTAAACGCCGCCATCGACGGCATGGGTCCAGTCAACGACCTGCCCGTCGTGGCTCGAGCGCGGTCCCGTAAGGAGAAGAACAAGCTAGCCTCAAGGTACGCGACTCATCTGTGAGCCCTCCCACGTCTCCTTCACGGCGTTTGAGCCTCTGAGACTCGCAGTATTGATTTGAGAGGCATGAGTGGGCATTTAGAGAGTTTTTTTCACGCTGTTTTTAAGTCATTTGCAGAGAAAATCAGAGGAGAATCCTGCAGGGCTCTGTGGTTTGGTATCAGCTGTCTTTAGCCTTGATAAGATCCGTCTCCAAGAATGTGCCGCCTTTCAAAGCTGACCTTTTAACTGTGTTTCTAGAGGTCACACAGAGGCTGGAATACATTGAGAAAAATATCTCATCTAGTATTTGAAGCACGGCGGGTGTGTGGAGGGGGGGAAATGGTCTGAATTCCAACGTCTCTCAGTTTTCTGTAGTGTCAGAAAGCATTTTCCTTCCACTCTCCTCGCTGAAACACAGCGTACCGCGCTGAAGATGACCTTTAAAATCTCAGCCTCTGAGGAACCTGCCGTCATACGCCTCTATCTAATTTAAATGCACATTCAGATCTGTCTAAAAGATATCCCCGAGGATGAAACACACAACACACGGCCTTGAAAATGTAGGGCAGGGGTGTATTTTTGGGCTGATTGCTCCTTTTTTTAACGAGCCGACTGTAAAGACGAGGACGGTGGAGTAAATAAAGGAAACAACAAAGCAGAGGAGATGGATGCAGCAGGACGAACGGATGAATGGAAGGAAATCAGGGCAGGACTGAGGTGGCAGACAAGAGGAGTTAGACGAGGAAGGTCACGGAGAGTTCATCGGTTTTATTCGGACCATCATTTCAGAGGGCGACTCTGGGAATATCGTCTTATTCCAAACATATTAAAGACGACACAAACATCAGAAAAGAGAAGAAAACAGCAGGATACAGAGAAGGATGGCGAGTCATTGTGTCCTTTCCTGGCGCTGTAACGTGACCGAGTTCATGGTTAACTTTAATATGCAGGAATTTCATCCGCAGAGTCGCGTCTTTTTGTTCTGAGAGGTCAGAGTCGGCTGAGGGATTATCAAACCGCCTCCAGTCGCTCTCATTCCTTCCTCAAACAACTCAGAATCAATCGTCCCGGAGCGACGAAGAGGAAAAATAACACCCCCGATCCCTAAATGAGAGCGAAGGAGGAAGTCCTGAACGATAACAGCGTCGAGTAACAGTCAGGGTCACTATCTGAGGGGACTGAAGTCTCACCAGCAGCTCCGTTAGGAAATCATATCACTTTATTTATACAGCACCTTTAAAGGGGACCTGCCATAAAAATGTAATTTTGTGTGTTTTTTTGTGTCATATAAGGTCCATATTATGTTCGTCTTATGTTGTACATGTGAAAACAAACCGTTACGTCGTTTGCATTCTGTAAAGGTTTAAAATAAAGGAACGAGTAAACCAGGCCAATAGAAAAAGCAGGTCAGTGTTACGTTGTGCCGACGTTGCTCATTATAATTCACGAGCGCGTCCTCGGTGAGCCGCGCCCACTCTCTCGTTCTCGTACTCAGTCACAGCCAGAGCGAGACCCAGCTACCGCTGTATCCGCTATGGGTCTCTTCCAAACGATCGGTGTTTCCTTCGGTTCACTGCCGGGAAAATGAACTTAAAGCCGGACAGAATGAATGAGAAAACACCGCTGGAGATCTCCGGCTTCTTCCTCAACTTCCACCTCCTCTTCGGACTCGGGGTCTAAAATATATGGTTTAATACCTGCCGTTTTTAGCCTTTAGCATAAGGTGACCAGACGTCCCCGATTTCCGGGGACAGTCCCCGTATTGGATGACCTGTCCCCGGCAAAAGCTGTCCCCAAAAATGTCCCCGATTTAAGCGTTTCATGAATGAGAGCAAAAATGTTGCGTGTGGGCTCGAACAACGGTTATTACAGTAGCCGAATTTAGTTAGCAGTCCTGAACAACAGTTCTTACGGGGGTTATTACAAGGGGCATGCGCTGCTACTAAATAGTACCGAGACTTTGTCTGTGATCACACAGCCCCTGCAGCCCCTGCACCGCCGCCGCCCCACCGAATATCCCCGGATATCATTACAGACATCTGGGCACCTTACTTTAGCACACATTAGCATATGCTATTAGCATTAGCATAATAACAGTGGATGAACCGAAATCCGAACCTCCACTGCTGAGCCAATCAGAGCACAGCAGGCTTCACAGCAGCGATCCAATCAGAGCAAAGCTCATTACCATAAATGTTAATGAGCCAAAACCAGTTGGTTTTCCTGTAAGGTTTTTTAGGCAGACTAAAACAAACCATCAAATAACTTTTCAGCTAAAATTATGTTGCAAACATGATCAGAGGACATCAAGGATTATGAAAAAATGATAAAAATGGGGATGAAATTTTGGTGGCAGGTCCCCTTTAAAAACAGATGAAACAAACTCACTTTAAAACAACCTCAGCTGAACATAAACAGACAAAACAACGACATAAAAAACAATCAAAAAACAATTAAAACAATGGATAAAATAAAAGCAGATATTAAAAAGTAAAATATAGTTTAAGTGTTTTTAAAAACTGATTTAAAAACATGATAAAAATAACTAAAAACAAATATAAAACACTGAAACAGGAGCCGAGTCTCATGAATAAAACTGGGTTTTAAGACGAGTTTTTAAAATGGACAGTGTGTGGGGGCTTGTCTGATTTTGGGGCTGCAACAGAAAAAGATCTCTCCCCTCTGAGCTTCAGTTTGGACCTCGGTACCTCCAGGAGCAGCTGATCAGCTGACCTGAGGCTCTGAGCGAGCGGGGGTGTAGGGGTGGAGAAGCTCAGAGAGGGAAGATGGAGTCAGACCGTTTAAAGATTTAAAAACAAATAAAAGAATCTTAAAATGAAGAATCTAAAATGAACAGGTGACCAGTGGAGGGAGGTCAGGATGGGAGTAACCTGCTCCCTCTGACGTACTCCAGTTAAGAGCCGGGCGGAGAGGGAGGACTGTCTGACTCCAAAGTAGAGTACAGTAATCCAGCCGAGACAAACAGAGGCACAGATTAACAAGAACTCAGACTATAGATCGTAACTGATAATTGAAAAATGACGATTGACAACATCACAACATCTCCAAGTGGCCTGGAGGTTCGAGACATGATGGAGAGGAAAATCAGTTTTAATGATTTTAATTTTTTAACATCGTTATAATCAAATAATCCGATTTTAAGTCGATGAATGGTGCAGCCCTAGATGTTTGATTTTCCAAAAGTCCTCCTGTTCTGAACCCCGAGTGTTTGACTCCTTTAACCTGCTGCAGTGACAGTAATGGATCTGTCAGTCATCGAGCTCCCAGCTGACTCTTTAAATAGCTGCTTTAATAACGTCTCAGGGCATCTTTACCCACATCACAGTGACACTGCTGCGCTCAGTCCCTCCCTGAGGACCTGCTCATCTCTAAGCCTGCGCCTCGTTTCCTGACACACCGTCACTCGTCTTAAACAAAACAACAACAACGGCGATTTTCCCCCGAACCTCTCCGTGCACCAGGAGCTTTTAATTTGGCGAATGCGCTCCTCCTTTTCTGGAAGCTGCTGGTTTCTTCTCCTTGGACACGACAATTAAATCAATCTGCAGCTGCAGGTGATCCATCACCGTGAACAGCACGTCGGCTTCGGGGCTATTTTTAGTTCTGCGTCGAGAGCGGGGTCTTTTTCTCAAACTCCACATCGATTTTAGGGCTCGAGAGAAAGAAGGGGAAGAAAAAAAATTCCACAGCTTTATTGTTTTGTGGTTGTCTACATCCTTCCCAAAGCAGCAGGGATTGTGGTCTAAATATGGGAGATAAAAAAAGAGGCTGAGGGGGAACTTTTCAGCACGCAGGGAGACGCAGGAGACTATTCTGTCAAACACTACAGGCCTGCGAGGGTTTTATTTCCTCAAGTTTCATTTAGCAGACTCACAGCCACCGGAAAATAGATATTCTCTGCAGGCTGAGGAGAAAAGTACCCTTGAGATGCATTGATAGATTCATTCCCTGCAGTCGTTTTCCAAACCCTAAACACTCCGATACCAGAGGAGCCGTTTTTTTCTTCAGAGTCAAAGTGTGACGGAGGGGGAGGTTTGCAGGAAGACATTTTCCACTCATGACTCTCCAGCAGCTCTTGGTGTGAACCTGCAGACACTGTAACAAGAACACGCAGAGAGAGAGAGCCGTCGTCCTCTTCCAGACGACTGACCGAGCTTCTTCTTCTTTTTTCTTCTTTTCTCTGTTTCAGAGCCTGCAGGCTGAAGAAGAAGGCGCAGCACGAAGCCAACAAGATCAAGCTGTGGGGGCTGAACCAGGAGTACGGTCAGTGCTGCACACTTCTCACTCCTCCTCTGAGGGTCTGGACCTTCATATAAATCTGTCTAGAGGATCATATTTGGACTGGACTTACTCAGAGACGCATCTGCTCGATTTGAAGCTCCTGTTAGAAGTTTTTAGCAGGTTATTAAACAGATTCAGATAAATGTAGACGCCTCTGTATGAGGAGGAGGACGAAGACCAGCCGCTCTGAGGTTAAACTGGAGCTCAGTGTTGGGATTTAACACTGACATCCTTAAATATAGTTTACAGTTTCTCAGGAATTATACTGTGTATCTCTACGGGATAAAAAGTGTTTAAAAGTTTACCCCTTTAGACGATCTATCGAGGGTTTCCAGACATTTCTACACCTGCCACAAGGTTTAAAATCCAGCCACAGAAACAGGTGTTTGATCAGAGGGATCATATGAAGGTCGTCCCTGAAAAAGTCGTTGTCTGGATGGACGCAGATGTTGCTCCTAAACCTGGAGATATTGTTTAAAAATGAGTATGCAGAATCTATGATTTCCAGTTCTTCGTTGAAAGGACAACTTAAGTCTAGTTGTCCTTTCCAAAAGAGTGTCAGGACATCCCACGTGACACCATTAATATAGTTTACAGTTTCTCAGGAATTATACCGTGTATCTCTACGGGATGAAAGGTGTTTAAAAGTTTACCCTTTTGGCGATCTATCGAGGGTTTCCAGATGTTTCTACACCTTCCACAAGGTTTACAATCCAGACACAAAAACAGGAGTTTGATCAGAGACGTTTGATGGTAAATCTGCAGTGAAAACAGGATTATTGGTCAGATTGTTGTGATTAAAAAAATCACTATTACTAAATGCTGCCAATGTCTTCCGGGTTTGACGAGCTGTTTTGATGAAATCTCATATTCTTCTTCTATCGTTCCTTGACGGTAGTGTCCAATAAGAGAGGAGAAAGTTCCCTGCTTGTCTGTAAAATCAGAAATAATGTTCCTCAATGTTCGGAAACAAGAGAAGAGGAGATTCTGAGCATTCTGATGTGGTCCTCTGTCTCATCCCAGGAGTGGCAGAAACAACAACTGTAAAGAGTCAAAAACTCCTGGAAGAATGAGTGTAAATATGTCAATAGTTTCTGTTGTGTGTTTGTTCCAATCCCAATATTTCTGCTCCTGATAGACGAGACTTGAGAGACTATAATGATCTTATTTGGCTTCTCTGACTGGTGTTCTCACGACAAAATGAGTCAAAAATAGAGATTGGAGACTTTTACTGTTGGAGATGGAGCCTCAGCTAGCGGCCAAATTAGCTCGCGTGATTACGGAGGAACAGGATTATCATAGTTCTGAAATGTTCATTAATTTAGTTGTTGATTTTATTTTCTGAACTTTGATGAGATCTGAAGTTTGGATTTGACGTCCGGAAACATTCATTCTCTCCTCTTTATGAGTTTATTACCTTATTGTAGTAAAATTTTAAGCTTAAAATGGTTTTAACTGTTAGCCTTGTTCTTCTCAGTCGGTGAAAATGTTTTTGAGATCCCTGTTTTTGTGATTTTGTTATTTTTCATCAGCGACATTAGAAATGGTGGAGAAGAGCCGCTCTGCTGTTATTGGAGGTTATTTTGGTTGTAAAATAACTTTAAAAGTGTAAAATAAACATAAAAGAGGAACAGGGTTGGTATTCACGGTGTATCATTCGCTCATTTATAGATTATCCTTCAGTCTTGTCTGTTTGGACTGAGTTATCCAAAATTAACATTGTGCTAAACTTGCTAAAGTCATGATGTCTCCTGTGAAAATCAAGGCTGTTAAACTCAGACAGTGAGAGGATGTTTCTGAAAGAGCTTCAGTTGGACTTGTTTTATCTCCGTCTTTAAATAAGAAGAAAAATCTCAGTCGGATAAAAACAAACAGCCTCACATTTGCTTTTCTTTGACACCAATATTTAGTTACAGAAAATCCCGTCTTCATTTGCTGTTTCAGCTTCCAAGCGAGAGAAACCACTTTGGTTGGATTTATTTTACACTCAGGCTAATTTCCACTGCGGTCCCACAAACATGATGTTAAATTTTAGAACTGGGAAGTAAAATAAATCCTAAATAAATGTACAGAAGAAACTGCTCCGCCAGAGAAGTTTCATGGGGATGATAATCGGATCAGAGGGAAACCTCTGGGCAGTGACTTCACCTCATTCCTGACGATCAACACCTTTTCTCTCCCAAATCTGTCCTCCTCCTCCTCCTCCTCCTCCTCGGCTTTGCTTCGCTTTGATTCGACCTCCAGCCAGCGTCCAACTTCCTTTTGTCCTTTTTTTTCTCCTCCCGTTTCTTTTGACATTCCTCTCATTCCTGATCTCATCTCGGCGTTTCGTTGCGACGGCTTAAGTTGTGGTTCCTGCAGATTTTTGCTCGCACTGACGGGAAGCCAAAACACACAGAGCTAACACCCCCCCCAATCTTTGACTCTTTCTTCCTTCTTTTTTTTTATCCGTCTCTCTCATTCATTTGCTCTCTTTTACTCTCTCTATTGTCCGTCTCTGTAATTTGCATCCTAACAAATAATGTTTGAAATTCAGAGCAGCAGATTCGGCAGAGAACTTCAAACACGTACATGTTGACGCTGAGAGTTTACTACAAAAATGATTGTTTCTGATACTGAATAATATTTATTATTTATAATTATCTTTTTTTCTTTTTAAAGACTGTCCCCATCTGCTTTTTTTCCCGGGTCTGCTGGGTCTTAAAAAGTCTTAAAACTTCTAAAATCCAATAATTTGAATTTAAGGTCTTAAAATGTCTAAAGTTCACTTAAAAACTCATAGAATATCTTAAATACAAATTTGAAAGATCTTAAAATTATATTAACTTACAAATAAAAATTGATTTGAAGTTACTCAAAATGTTCTGATTTCTCTTCATGTCTTTTGTACTTTTTTTGCCATTATGGATGTAAAATGGATCTTAAATTGTATTTATTATGGTCGTAAAAAAGTCTTAAAAATGATTTGTTGAAACCTGCAGAGACACTGTTTAAAAGTCGTAAAATTTCTTTATTCCAATAATTCAAATTTAAGGCCTTTAAATGTCTAAAACTCTCTTAAAATCTCAAAAAATGTCTTCAATACGATTTGAAAGCTCCTTAAAAGTTATTAACTTAACTTACAAATAAATATTGTACCACACAAATAAAGATTGATTTAAAGTAATGTCAAATGTTCTGCCAGTATGGATATTAAATTGGTCTTAAATTGTATTCATTACGGTCTTAAATAAAGTCTTGAAAAGTCTCAAATGTCTAAAATTCTCTTAAAACCTCATAAAATGTCTTAAGTACAAAGTTGAAAGGTCTTAAAAATGTATTTATATTACTTACAGATAAAGATTGATTTAATGTTCTGATTTCAATTCATGTCTTTTGTACTTTTTTTAGCTGATATGGATGTTAAATGGTCTTATAAATTGTATTTATTAAAGTCTTAAAAGTCTTAAAATCGACTCGTTAAAACCTGCAGTAATCCTGTTTTAGCCACTGATTTTTTTACAGTAAAACTGCTGATCCAAATCCTGACCGGCACAACTTTTATTTTACATTAAAATTATTATATTGATTAATTTTGAAGCAAAACCATTTAATAACCTCTTTTAAAAAAAATCAACAATAAGAATTTTTTTTTTTTTGTCGAATCAACAAACTCATTCAAGAATAAAAAATCTGACTCTTTTTCAGGTTCATGTATCCGGCGTTAAACCTCTGTGTAACTCACTGTTGACTCTCATTTACTCGTTAACACGTTAGCTCCTCAGCTCGACCTCTGTGCCTCTTTCAAGGTCGACCTGAACTCTTCTTCTGCCATTTTTGGGTTTGAAACATCACTGAAGCTGTGTCCATATCACAGTCACATGATCTGAAAACACGCTCCGTTCTTGAGTCTTCTTAAGTCTTTGCTGAGAGGCGTTTATCGCTAACTGCTGGGGAGGATTAAGAAAGTTTGTCGTTGTTCCCAGAGGCCTCGTAGCTCCATCTGATGATAAACCGCGGGGTTGTTTTCGTCTTTCAGAGAATTTGTTGGGAGCTCTGCTGCGGATCAAGGAGGTGATCCGACGGCGGGTGGAGAACAGCGAGGAAGAGGACACAGATGAGCGAGGGATGACCCAACGCCTGGAAGACATCCTTCGAGAGTCCAGCGGTGAGAACAAAACACAAAAAACACAGAAAACGTTCTGATAATAAGACCGAACCCTTGGATAACTTCAGTGAAAGTTGCTTCGATTGGTCAGAGAGTGTCAAAGAACAGCTGAGCATGAAGTTTAACAGGACAGTGTGGCTGTGCTCGCCAGCGTCTGTGTTTGTTTACATCAGGATAGTAGAGAATTGTTGCAATAACTGGAGCTGCTAGCGCGCTAGCTGTAGTAACTTTTCGAGAGATGAGTCAGCGCTCTTAAAAACCGACGTTCACAGAGTTATTTTCATGTGAACATTTGAGCTCGTGTCTCTTTGGGTTTATCATCAAACATTTTTAAAACTGTCCTCTTAAACTAACGATCTACCGAGAGAGCTTCTACTTCAAAATAAAAGCATGATTTTACATTTCAGGGAACAATATAGGAGAGGAGGGAGGTGGGATCCCCGTGACTCGGCTTTGACCACAAACACCATAAATATTTTATCTTTACTCTGATGTGTGACGGCCTCAATGAGCGTGTTCCTGTGACTTCTAACTGTCTGCTCAGTTCCTTTTAATCCTGCATCCGTTCACCGTTCACCTCTGTTTGTGACGACACAGTTGATATAAGTCCTTAAAGTCATGGTTGACGATTGGAGATATCAGTAATTATTATGAACCTCGTTTCTATGGCGATCATGGTCCTAAAGTGCGATCTCCACAAAGTGAAGAGAAAGAAGAACGGAAAAAATCTGTTCACCCTATCAGGTGCAGGGCTGCAAAAACATTGACCAATAGGAGCCATCCGCCCCGGACAGCTCCTATTGGTCAATTTCCTGCTCCGCCTCTCCATCCAATCACCTCGCTGTATTCGACACACCCCTCTCCCGTAGTTCCGACTCGTCCTCGGAGCTCTGAGCGGCTAAAAGTATCGTAGCAGCTTAGCTACAGGAGCTGTGATGGAGAAGGACACGAAAAAAAAAAAAGAAACTTCTACTCGAAGAAAACGCAAGCCGACAGAAGAGAGGGCGGAGTCAAAGAGGACATGTGATCAAGCGAGGAACGTGAATAACCATCGGGTCATCCTTGGAGCGGTGGAGAAAACAGACGCAGAGACAGCAGAGTTTTAGTTGAACAGGTCATTTTATCTCCTTTTATCGTGGCTCATGTTACATAAATAACTCTGATTAGTCTCTGACATGTCAACACGGTAGCTGCAGACGGCGCTCGCTAGCAGAGCTGGCGTTTACTGACGCTAGTCACTAACAATCCGACATGGTGGATCCTATTTGAAGCTAGAGTAGGTGATACAGGTTTGGGAGGGGGGGAAATATTGTGGAGCACAGAGGGGAGAGGTTAGTGTGTTTGGGGGGGTGGGACGCTTTTTTCACATCTGCCTCGACGGCTCAGTTTTTTTTAACTGTTTCTCAGATCGTCGACCATGACTTTAAACGGGGTCGAGTCGAGGTCTTTAAAATCCCAAATAAATGTTTGTTTATCTGAATTTCTGGTGATCTCGGTTCGTTTTCACGGCTCTGCAGGTCCTCTAGTCGCTGGACGGACCAAAGACTTTGTGCAGAGGATTCTGGCAGCCAGCGCAGGGGGTCAGAACCAGCACAAAGATCCCCAGCAGGGAGGCGACGAGATGGCGGGCTAAACCAACCAGAATCTCCCCGTTGCTCCTCCTCCTCCTCCTTCTCCTCCTCCTCCTCTTTCTTTGTCATCCACGCCTTCCCTCCTCTCTGCACCACCAACAAACCAACCGACTAACTAACCAAACCTGACCTGAGCGAGCTCCTCTCCGCCGCCTCCACTCACACTGATCAGGGAGGTAAAGAGGAGGAGATGTTGGGATAGAAGAAGAAGAGGAGAAGAAGGAAGGAGGAGGAGGAGCCTAAAGAAAATGGGAGCGAATAACCACCCTGCTCCTCCTGCTGGCCCTCCAAACAGCAGCCGTTCTTCACCGCTCTGTCTCTGCAGGCTGCACCCAAAACCACCAACACCACCGGGCCAGAGCTGCTGCTGCTGCTGCTGCTGCTGCTGCTGCTGACGTCTCTGTATTCTGTGTTCTGTCTGTGTGTGTGTGTGTGTGTGTGTGTGTGTGTGTGCGTGCGCGTGTTCGGACATGTAACATACTGTATGAGCGTGTACAGTGTCCCTCTCCCTCTGTGTGCTGTATTCGTATCCCAGTGTGCCTATGAATAGACATTGCACTGTTTTGTAGATGGTTGTAGTTGCCGGCAGGGGACCGGTAGTGAGGCGAGGGCGAGGGGGCATTTGAGGATAGAGGAAGTGCTAAAATAAGGAAGTGGGAGGAGCCCAGGCCGGGGTTGGGGGGGGGGGGAGACAAAGACGCCATTATGTGTCTGTGTTGTTATTTTCATATGTCTGGCTGGGCTCCTATAGAAGCGCTGCATACCACTGGGATTGCATCTGCATCTGAAATGTCAGTCAGTGTTGTGATATTCAACAATTGATGGAGTCCTGATGCCAGAGCAGCTGTTGACGGAAACAACAGCCTGTTTGTTGTGGAAAAAGTCCCTGGAGCTTTAATAAACCCCCCCTCCCACCCCAAGTCCTCCGTCCCCGAACTCTTCAGCACCCCCCCCCACCCTCCAAACGTTCACAAAACGAAAGAGAAAACTGCACCTTAATCCAAACTGACCAAAGAGAAACCACACTGCTGAACCACTCGGACACCAAAACCTCTCACCGCTTCAGATGCTGCCAACCATTAACACATCGTTTCCTTTTTGAGGGAGAGTGACTGAATATTTGGAGAGTCCTCGTGTTTACCCGCATGCATCCACACAGGATGAATTAAACAGACTTGCCCTCGCATAAATGCACTATTATCATCCACCTGAGAGGCCTGAGAGTGGTGTGACAGAACAGAGATGACTGACTGAGTCGGTCTGGTGCTCCTTTCAGCTTTTTCTGCAGTGGCTTTATTTCCACACACACACACATAGACACACACACACACACACACAAAGGGAAGAGTCCTCAATGCCTTGCCGGAGCCCTCTCCTCAGCCCCCTGACCTGATTATGTAGCGCACCTTCCTGAATTGCAATGACAAAAACAACAAAAAAAAAAACATTTTTAGATCTAGGAGCAAATACCTTTTTCTGTTTGTTTTGACTGATTTTGTTTTTCGTCGATGCCAGAGCTCACCCAGTGGGCGTCTTCTTGAGTCTTGAGAGAAATCTGCCTCTCTTTCTTCTTGTGGTCTTGGCTGAAGCTGTAGACCAACCTGTCCACGGTCTTTAAATGTTGGACATTAAAAAAAAAAAAGTCAAGGACCCTTTGAATTGCACTGTGGTTAAAAAAAAAAAAAGATTTAAAAAAGAAAAAAAAAGAAACTTCGCACCTTCGATGAGGGCTTCAGATCCTCCAAAAGAGAGAAAAGAGACTCTTGGCACTTTTGGTGTAGAGACAGATACTGATTGAGAGACTTTTGGTGACCGCCTGCTGGTCCGAGTTCGTCTCAGTTTGGTGCTAAAGCAACTCAAACCTAAGAGAGGCATCAGGCAGTAAGTGCTGACTGGGTTTTGGCCTGAGAGTGAGCAGACTGTTGTAATAGGCAGTTTGTTTGCATAATGACGCCTTTCTGAAGTGCCTGGAGCTTAAAGCCACAGGGACCTGTGCTATTATGATCTTGAACCCTATTACAAGGTAAAAACCATGACTACTGCTCCCAGCTGGGCCTCACTTGACTTCACCTAAAGGAAGACAGAACTGCAGGCCTGTCTGCGAGTCTGTGAGTCCCTGTCACAATCTCAGCCAAAAAGAAGTCAACCAAAATGTTTTGGGATTCAGACCCACACATGGAAACAGTAGCTGGCACCGCTTTCTGTGAACATCATCTCTGGGAATTATATAAGTAGAGGAGCGGCTGTTAGTTAAGCAAGCCCCTCTTTTGTTTTTCAACCTTGACAAGCTCTGGTCTGGGCTGCGTTCCAAAGCTGCTGCTCGAAAACACGCCGCTCTCTTCCTATGGAAACTCCACTACCTATGTCAGAGAGGAGTCGATCCGTTTACCTGAAACCTTTCAACTCTCGGAGGTTTGCTCGTGGTCATTTTTGAAAGCTTTGGACGCAGGAGTCCAGGGTCCTGTTCTCAGTCCTGTTGAAGTTTCTGTTTCCCTCTGATTCGGGGAAATGGCGCCCACGGTGGCGCGAGCACAGAACTGTACTGTAAACACACGAGTCCTGTCGTTTCATCCTGGTGCCCTGCTGCTGGCGAGCAGAGCTTTTACGCTCCGATGCCGCGCAGATAGTCGGTGGATTTGTGAGAAAAGTTGCCTGGTGCTGCGGGAGCGCCACAGAAACCTGGTCCTGGTCTTCATCTGATGATTTGATAACAGAAAAAGTCATTCGGGGCCAGTCGAAGAAAACTCACTTCTCGTTCTCGCTGCTGTGAAGATCGTGATGGATTTTTCCTCGCCTCCGCCCACTTTTTGTCGAGGCTTGGGAAACCGGTGACGGCGCCAGCAGGGTCACTGGATCTCACACTGGCAGCTGCCTCCTTCTCCTGCCCTGGAGCAGCTGAAGACAAACGCACACGTCTCCGATATTCAGATTCATGTGCAGCGAGGATGCTCGCCATTACTGGCCCATAAAGACGCGAAAATCAAAGATTGGCATCGTCTCTATGGTAACATTCCTCTCAATTAACCAGCGTCGTCATTATGCCGCCATATTTCAGTCCCAATCTAGAGAACCGAATGCCGTTTATTTTGCACTCCAGTGTGGTAGGCAGTGATGTTATAAAGGCTGCATGTTAAACCTGAAACTGTGTATAAGAAGTGGATTTAGACACCCTGACGGCTCCTACTGGTCCGTGGACTAGACCCTCATGGCCTCATATGTTCCTGCACACCTGCCAGAAATACATGTGACTGCCACTGAACGAGTTTTTTTAAATAATAATATCAACAAACTCGACTTTCTTTAGGAGGCAGCGAGGCATCCCAGACACGCCCGTCGTTGTCGTTCACTTAACAAAAAAACTTAGTTTGAGGTTTTTGGTCTCGCCACCTGACGACCGTCGAATTAGCCTCTTCTTTTACTTAAATCACGTAGTTTGACCTCAGCACCAGCGACAAATCAAGTTTAATTTGCGTCTTTTAAAAAAGTGTTTTAATGATTAATTTGTTCAGATGTTTCACAGTCAAGATTTCAAACAGAGATGTCTGGAGTAGCTGGGGTTACGCTGCGTGGGAATGACGTTACACCCAAGTTCACAGCGTTCCAGTTAAAGAGTCGGGAAACAAAGATGGCCGCCTACAGTCACCCGTTGTTAGCTGTTTACAATTGTTAGCTGTCGTTAGTTGTTATATATACCAGTTGTAAAAAATTCATAACACAGTATTTTACTCGTACAGACACCACAGCAGCGTGTTCACAGTTAGACGTTGGTCAGAACAACATAAACCACTTATTGAATTTCACAGAAACAAAACAGAAGAGTGAATAAATAAAACGTTATGAGAGATTTACGCTTTACTGTCGATGTGCTACGCTGCTATCTTGTAATGTGACGTCGTCGTCAAGTCGGGGTCGGTGAGGGTCGTCAGACTTTAGCGTTCCAGATGAATTTCTGACTCGGAGCTAAGAAATTCCGACTTCCGAGTACAAGTGGAACACAGCATTAGAAAATGGAAATTACCATCAGAAACAACCTCTAGTGGACACTCGAGGAACTGCAGTTTTCTTTTAGCTCTGTCCTCACCTTCTCAGATAGTTTCACAGTCCAAAATTTAAACATGGATATCTGACATAGCTAGGGTTCGGAAGTGGAAATTACCATCAGAAACAACCTCTAGTGGACACTCAAGGAACTGCAGTTTATTTTGGCACCAGGCTCACCTCCACAGTCCAGATTTCAAACACTCGTATCTGTTGTATTTAGGGTTAGAAAATGGAAACTATCGTCGGAAACACCCTCATGTGGACACTCGAGGAACTGCGTTTTTTTTGCGCTCGAGTGCCTCACCGTCTCAGATGTGAAGCTACATCCACTTCTTCTCGTCACAGTCGGCGGTTTAACATGCGAGTCTTTATTTTGCCTCTTGAATGTGTGAAATTCATCTGAAATCTGCAGCTGCTCCTTCTCAGAGAGAGTCCGCTCAACAACGTGTTGACTCGGCTGTAACAACTGAACGGCCTCTGCAATCAGATGGAAACAATGTGAGCGTGTATCAGCCAAATGGAGATGAACCTGGTTCATCCCTGTGTGCGACCCCTGAGTCACGTGGGAGGATTCGGGGGTTTGAGAAAGATTCCACTTTGAATGCACAAGTTTGTCCCGATGTTTCCTTCCTTCAGCGCGGTGTTGCATAAAAAACACACCATCTGCTGTGAACGTTGATCTATAAGCCAAAAACTGAAGAGAAACTGTTGTAACACAGTGAATTCCTGTCACCGATCCAAAAAGCAAACAGGACATGACACCGGATTTAAGCAACGAGTGAGCTCGCACAAGGGCTTAAACCGACACTGTAGCATTACGCCTCTTTAAAAATAACATGTTGACGTTTTTGTATCATGGCATATCCCTTTAACTGTAAAGCTTTAACGGGGAGGCAGCCACTTTTGGCAGCGCCGCTCGTCTCTCTGCTCACATTCCTAACTCAGTTTCCCAGAAAGTCTCTTGTTTATGTGTACCTGGAAGAGGAGTGGGGGGCGGTTAGGAGCGAGGAACTGAAATGACCCAAAGATGTCTCTGCTGTGTGGTCATCACTCTGGAGATGACAGCCTCAGTGGACCACGGGACGGCAGAGATGCTCTCAGCCCACAGTTTTAGCCCGCTCTGACCTAATATGGACCATGACTTTGCATAAACCGGCCGATTCTTATCCCACTTACTTCCTCTTTGGGTGTCTCCGTCTGCCAGAGACCGAGATAAGTAAACAGTCCTGAAATTATTCTACTGCTGACGTTCACACTGGCTCTCTCTGAGGAAGAGAAAGTCCGCGGCCAGGAGGGTTTTTTGTTTTCTGGCCTTAAAGTGAAAGTTGGATGCACTTTAGCTGTTGGGGAAACAGTGACAGCTTGAAACTCTTAAGAGCACTTAACAGTGAAATATGTACAGCAGAAGAAACTCTACGCCACAAGTTTCTTCAATATTTCAAGCTGGGCTGCAAATGGAGAACTTATTTCCACTGAATTAGACCCAATCAGGCTCTCCTCGTCCCTCTATATTTGGCTTCAGTGATGAACGATTGAATTCCCTCAGAGTCCAACAAACAGGACTGCCACTGTCATAAATATCCAATTACAGAATTGACTCACAAATCTGTGTTAGTGACGGTATTTAGCAGTCAGGGACGAGATCAACATTCCCAGAAAACAGACGTGTTTGTGTTCTGGAGAATAGTTGCATGATTAGGTTTAAGAGGTTAACGCAGCGACAGCGAATGTTGGTTAGACTGACTTACATAAAGGCTGGAAACAGGAGAGGGAGGGTTAATTTAGACTATGAGATTATTAGAAATTCAGACCTTAAAATTGTAAAAAAAAATGTTGTTCTCAAGAACATCTGCAGACTGTTGCTAAATACGATTTTTACAAACTAGTCTGTTAGCACGGTTTGGATATGAAAGAGGATTAGGGCCACAAGAAGAGATAAAAATAATCACAGGAGGGACTTTTTTTAAATTTCTATTTTAAGGTCAAAGTCAAAAATTTAAAAAGTCAAAATCACGACTTCATTCATGTCGGCTTTAATCTGAAAACTGAAGCTTTTAATCTTCAAATTTTGACATTATTCAACATTTTGACATTTTTTAATCTTGAAATTTCCACTTTATTTACATTTTGTTACATCAAAATTTTAACTCTATCGACATAATTTCAGTTTTTTGATCTGGAGATTTCACCATTATTCACAACATTTTGTAATCTTAAAATTTCGACTTTATTGACATAATTTCGATTTTTTAATCTAGAAATTTTGACCTTTATCTCAAAATCCTGATTTCTTTAATCTCCAAATTTCAACATTATTTATGACATTTTGTACTCTCGAATTTTCAACTTTATTGACATGATTTTGATTTTTTAAATCTGTAGTTATTTTTGTTCTCTTCTTGTGGCCCTTTTCCTCTTCCGTAGTTTGGGAGATCTTTGCAGGAGAAGCTGAGAGTTCAAACTGACCTTTGTTTCGGTGAGCTCTCCATAAACTTTTTATCGTCTTTTTAGTTTCCAGTCTCGATGCTAAGCTCGACTAAACAACAACCCTCCTGCATCGCTGTGGTTAAAGTCATCTTAACTAAATCCTCAGAGCATTTTTTTATTTTAGCGTCTTTTGTGCTTTAAAAAAATGGATTAAACTTCTTATCTGGAGTTTCACTCTGGCTGAATTTGACAGTCTGAGAGTCAGCAGCATCTGGTAAACATCTGCGGTTAGTTAATTAACGTTACATTGAGATAAACAACAAATATCTGATTAAAAAGCCAAAAACTTCGTTCAGTTTCCAGCTGTCTCCTGTCAGACCAGGATTTGCTGATTCTCTGATTGAAAAGTCGATCATATCTTTGACTCTCGGACCCCTCAGCATGGATCCAAATCATGATGATAGTCTGATGCACCTTAACTTGGCCGGAAAGTTTCGACTTTTTCAGCTGCCGGAGTCTAAAATCGTCTCATTAAGCATCGATTTATGAGGAGGAGGAGGACTGGAGGTGCGAGAAGCTGTTAGCTTCCCCTCCCTCACCTCCTTCTTCATGGAGACACGGCTGAGCATCGGCCTGAATGGACCCAGCAGTAAACCTACACTGGTGGGACTCTGCTGACCTCCCGGTGGCTGTGACCCTGATCTGCCCCGCCGCTCACATTAGCAGAGACACTCAGTCGTCTCCGGTTTCAAAGGCAGCGGCCTGCGGGTTACAGAAGGCCAGGGGGGACAGCACTTAGCCTCCACCAAATTTACCCGAAACCTTTTAATCCTCCTCCACCTCCTCTGACAGTCTGACAGCTGGAGAGGAGGAAGATGAGGAGGAGGAGGAAGAGTGAGGTCTACGTTGATGCTTTTCTGTCACTGAACTCGAGATCTTCATCTGGGGCTCTGCCAGATGAGGACGGTTTTCTTTTTTTTGTTTGTTTTTTTTGACCAACAGGTTCACATGAAGTTTTCGGTGTCAGTAAAGCCGAGGTGTTCGATGTTATCTGACGGCGAGCTCCGGTCAGCGCCGCTCATGTGTCGTCTCTGCGGAGCTGAGCACCTGTTCGTTCTCTGCTGATCTTCAAAACTGCCATAAAGACAGACTTTCTGCACAACAACAAACGAGAAAGAAAGAACTCCATCTCTCTGTTTGTGTCCCTTTTGGCGCCACCCTGTGGACAAAAATAGTTAACAGGTTTTCTTTAACCATAAAACGTTAAAGGGGAATATTTTATGAGAAAACTGTAAAAGCAGGGCTGTCTGTCTGAAGTTTTTTTTACTGAAAGAATGTAGAGGACGAGATAAACTAAAACAGCTTTGTCCACAGGGGGCGCCAAATCTGATCCGAACTGAAAATTCCTGATAGAAGCTTTAAATAAAGTTCTATCCTGTCCAATCAAAAGACAGCAGGCTTGAAAGAAGGGAGGGGGGCCTTAAAGAGACAGTACCTGTAATCTTCTACCTGTTAACCAGGGAGGGGAAATTTAAACTAGATTAGGAGATTATTAGAAATTCAGACGCTCTGGGAGGTAAAAGTTGTTGTTTTCAAGGAGATTCACAGACTGTTGCTAAATAAGATTCTTGCAAACTAGTCTGATAGCGCGGTTTGAAAGAAGATTAGGGCCACAAGAAGAGATAAAAATAATGACAGGAGGGACTTTTTTAGAGTTTCTATTTCGAGAATAAAGTCAAAAATTTAATTACGACTTTATTCATGTTGACTTTAATGTTTAATTGACATTTTGAAACCTCAAATTTTGACTTTTATCTCGAAGTTTCGACTTTAATTTCTGTAAATGATGCCGAGCTGGTAGAAAATAAACCTAAAACGAGTATACGAGGTGTGACCTCTTTGACAAAAAGGCAGTCTGTGGGTTGTCTAAGGTGCTACGTTTCCATCTGGTGCTCTGAGTCGATTTTAATGTTTTAATAAAAAGTTAAACCAGAGAACCTCTGAACAGGTTCTTAGCTCTGAACTGTAACGATGATCCATGAGCGGCAGCTGAGAGAGACGCCTCCCCGCTTTAACCAAAACCAAGTCAGTCGTTTCTGTGGATGTCAGGAAGCGGAGACTGAAGGTAGTTTGTGGATGTGAGCGAGTGACTGAACAGGATGTCGAGGATGCTTCAACAGAGACATCCTGTGGAGAGATAAAGAGCGAGTCATCACATCCCTGCTGGTTCTGTGATCTGAAAACATGACGGCAGTAAACCCAGAGACGAGCAAACATTCCACAATGCCATGTGTCATATACTGTACAGCAACCCTTCAACCCGTCCCCCCGTCCCCCCGTCCCCTCCGTCTGTCTCTCTGTAACCAGTAATCACACTACTACAGTAATACTTCGGACCTGTTAATGCATTAACACATCTTTATGTGCAACTCCTTCGTCAGTAAGTAACCTTTAAGAAAATAGTTCAAAAAACAAAAAAAATACAAGAAGTGCCGTACAAATAGAAGCCTAATATTTTTGTTTTGGTTTTGTTCACTTTGTGAGTGTATTGTACACCTGTATAATGTATATTTTAATATTTATATGCAGCTGTTGTATTAAAGTATATTTTTAAAATAAACATGAGGCCGAGTCTTTTTCACAGGGTCAAGTTTTAGAAACTGAAAGTCTGTCAAACATCCTAAAAAGTGACTTTCTCAGTTTTGTTGTTATAGATTTATTAAACAGAAAGATGAGTTTGATTTTCTGTTATCACATCATGCAGCACCTTAAAGGAGCAGAACAGGTGGTAAAATATGAGTTTATGGGTGCTCCACAGCACCACCTGCAGGGTGATTACAGCTACTGCAACAGCTTTCAAATTCTCCTACTGATGGGAATATCTAAGGTTAAATAAAGCTGACATTATCGATCTATCTTTACTTAAAAATGCGCCAATTCACAACAAAACTGCTCATCAGGATTAAATTCTTCATGTTCACAAAGATCCAGTTTAAAGACAGGATCAGATCCAGACC
The DNA here is from genome assembly GCA_962446985.1 of Xyrichtys novacula. NCBI lineage: Eukaryota > Metazoa > Chordata > Actinopteri > Labriformes > Labridae > Xyrichtys > Xyrichtys novacula. The sequence goes on from OY660866.1 coordinate 38,248,586, forward strand.
CATCTGGTAAGATCAGACCAGGACTCGGGTCAGAAACCTTAAGCAGAACCAGACTCACCTAAGACAGTCATCTATAGAGACTGATGTGGGTTTAGAGAGGAGATGGTGCTCAATAATAAACACAGATGTTTGATTACAGTGCTGGAGATAATGGAACAAGGATGTGGATTATTTACAAGAACAACATGATGAGAAAAATACTCTGATCTTAGTTTGATTTATGGAAAATTCAAGTCCACAGGTCTATAAAAACTTTACCCCGGCTTTACATCCGTGTTCAAGATGCAGAAAGTGATGCTCATAGTTGAAGTTCAGGTCCACAGCAGCAGAGGAACCTGTGAGCTGATGGAGGTCAGAGACTCCCAGAAAAGACTGTCTTAGTGACTCTGACTGAACATGAAGATTCAGAGGTCATGCTGTGAGGAGGATTCTGTCTGCTGTGGTTGGAGATTCGTGTTTGTCTCCCCCCCCCTCTACGTTCTGTTTCCTGCAGGGCCTGGAGGCGTGGCTAACGTCAAATAACGTTCCTCCAGGTAGCAGAAGAGGCACACCTGTTTCCACTCAGCTGTCCTTAAAGGGATATTCCGGCGTAAAATTAATTTAGGGTCAAACACACCGTAACACCGAGTTAGACCCCCCCTCCAGAGATGAATGTTGTCGACCGCTTCCTTCTCTAGTTAAACCAACTTTAGTAACGACCGCAGGATAGAAATACAGAGAGCCACGCCCCCAACCAAAACGCCACTCTATAGCCACAAATAATGCTCAGAACAGCACCTAACTTCATCAACAGGACATATAGGGTCACAGCCATAGTACTAGACACCAAACATCTTTTTAACTTTGACTCATTTCTTTAACAAAGAGACTAAACACAACTCACCTACTCTCTTCCAGCAGCCGCTTGTTTGTAGTGAGACCTCAGGCCAGTCCATTACAGACTACAGCGGGGTGCCGCAGCTCAAGGAAGAACATTTATGATCATTTCTTCATGGAAATACAATCAGACCGAGACGCTAAGACAGAAGAACTACCGCGTCTGTAAAATGATCAATATGGTGATTATTACTTCAAGGAAATGATAAAGAAATGATCATAAATGTTCTTCCTTGAGCTGCGGCACCCCGCTGTAGTCTGTAATGGAATTGGAAGAGAGTAGGTGAGTTGTGTTTAGTCTCTTTGCTAAAGAAATGAGTCAAAGTTAAAAAGATGTTTGGTGTCTAGTACTATGTCTGTGACCCTATATGTCCTGTTGATGAAGTTAGGTGCTGTTCTGAGCATTATTTGTGGCTATAGAGTGGCGTTTTGGTTGAGGGCGTGGCTCTCTGTATTTCTATCCTGCGGTCGTTACTAAAGTTGGTATAACTAGAGAAGCAAGCGGTCGACAACATCCATCTCTGGAGGGGGGGTCTAACTCGGTGTTACGGCGTGTTTGACCCTAAATTAATTTAACCCCGGAATATCCCTTTAAGGGTTTTTTTTCTTGTCTTCTCACTCACCATCTGATCTTAACCACTTCTGCTCTGCAGACACTGTCCTCAACATAATGACTTCCCATCTCTCAGAGAGTTTCAGAGTCAGAGCTTCGACTCGTTCAGACAACACCTCACTTACACTTGAATTTCCTCACTTCTGTCACCTGTCTGTGTTCGTGACTCTCTTGTTTCTCACATCATTAAATCCTCAAACCTCAGAGAGCACACTTTTCTTCAGAGACGCTGAATAAGTAGGAAAAAAACCCTGCAGTTGCAGAAATCTGAAGTCAAAGCGGTTCAGGGAAACAATTCAGCGTTACTCTGTTATCGAGTTTCTCTCTCACCTTGACGAAAAACACAGGCGTGAGTCAGTGTGTGAAGAGGAGGGGAGCGCTAGATTGCTGGTTTTGGAAGGTGACAGACGCAAGCCTCTCGAATCTGATGACAGGAAGGTGAGTTTTTGTGTTTATGACAAACACGACGTTGAACTGGAACAGATCAGGTGAGAGATCACGAGAAGGAGAGTCAAAACTACCGTCAGCGCTCCACAGTTCAGGCTGTGAGAACAGATACAGGAGCTGTTCAAGAAAATAAGAGAGTCTCAAAAGTTCATTTGTACAAAAAGTGAAACTTCCAGATATTTCAGACTCATCACACACAGAGTGACATATATTGTGGGAAAGTTCAGCTCTTATTAACTCCTGTACAGTAAAAGAGTTTTTGGTCGTTTTGGTGCTGTGGGCAGGAAGCAGGTCCTGCTGGAAAGGAAGTTCTTCTGCAGATGGAGGCGTGAGGATCTCTAAGACCTCCTGGAAGATTTATGGATCCTAAGATTCAAGAGTTCCTTAGAGGGGACTGAAGAGATCTGTACGAAAGAGGATTACGGCCACGAGAAGAGAAAAAATACTTACAGGAGGGAGATTTTTTTGTGTCTCAATTTCGAGATTAAAGTAGAAATTTTACAAAGTTGACATTTCGACTTTATTCATAGCAACTTTAATCTCAAATTTATATTTTTTAATCTCGACTTTTCGACTTCTAATCTTGAAACTTCGACTCTCACCTCCTTCCTGTGATTTTTTTTTTCTCTTATTGTGGCCTTCATCGTATCTCATCGATCTGGACGTACAGCTTAATTTCAGGCAGAATATCGTTGAGCCTGTCAGGCGGCGCTGAGGGCTGAAACACAAACCTCTGATCAGACTTTGTTAAAAAAAAAGATCTTTTTATTGGATTGGGATCGTTTCTCTTCACATTGATATTAAATGGACCTCATTAAAAACACGTTCAAGTCTTCAACATTGCACGGCGCCCAGCTCTGGACAGACACGCTCAGGGATTGGTCCCTTTATCGGAGGAGCAGCAGAAACCCTGAAACCGCGTCAGGATGGATCTGAGACGTGTCCACAGTGACCTCACAGTCTGTTTCAGAACTCCTTCAGGACTTGGAGAGGAAAAGTCCAGATGAGGGAGTAAACAGACCAGGGTGAGAACAGATCAGGACGGAGAGAGAAGACAGGAGTACACCGTGGATCACAGTTTGAGTTTCATCACATCAACGCCAAACTAAAACACTGACGGAGTCATCATCGTCAAGTCTGATGAGTCATGTCTCACATCATTTCATAGAGTCCCCCCACTGTGGGATTATCCCACTCCTCAGGACGTTCCTCCAGGTGTTACTCAGACACACGTCTGTGTCGTCATTGTTGTGGAGCTGACCACCTCAGTCCTGATCACAGCGGGACGTTTAACCGCTCTGATGATTAAAGACCGTCGGAAAGACCTCCATGTTTCAGCGAGACGACGACAGACCAGATCCTGCAGGGACCACAACAACACGGCTCTGTAGTGGAAGAGTCCTGCAGGTAAACTGACCTGATGCAGACCTGAGTCCACGTGAGTTTGAACAGCAGTTTAGACCCACTTCAGGACGGGAGTCTTCATGGCGTGACTCCAACAGACGCAGAAGCATGAATTCATTAATTAAAATCGGTTTTCCTGGACGGATCTGACAGTGACTTTCCTTTTGTTTTGACAGTACAACAGTGTCTAACATTTGAGTTCCCGGGGTGACACTGAGGACAGTGGACACGTGAATTTCACCAAAAAGACTAAAACAGTGGCGTCACTCACAGCTGAAGATGTAAACTGAAATAAACCCCACCCTCTCCTCCTCTCCTCCTCAGAGAAGTCTCCTCCCTTCTTCGTTGGAGTTTTCGCTCAAAGATCAGAGGATATGATCTCCAGTCTGGCCTCCGCTCTGAGGTCTTTGTCTGCTGTCAGCGCCCTCGTCCAAACACTGAGCAGATCTCCGCTTATTTCAGCAAATTCACCACTCCACTCGTCTGGTTCTTTTGATCGTAATCAGCGCTGGACGGTCGGAGGTCTTGGCAGGACCGCGGCGGCGGCGTTAAAGAATCAAAGCTCGGTCTGACGCCGAACTCTGCGGCTGACTTCATCAGTCAGCTGGACGACTTTGAAGGAAACGGGAGCATGAAAGAGAGTCTTTGATGGCGGGAACTCATGATGGTGACGCTGATAACGGTGGTTTTCTTTGATGAATCATTTCTGGGGCGGCTGGAGATCTGATGGTGGAGGAGAGGTTTAGAAGAGGTGACATCTTCTTCATCTTCTCTTTCTCCGTCTGCAGGTCGTTCAAATTAAAGAGAAGTTGAGGACTTCAGAGGGGAGGGGGCGCCATCACATTTTCAGGCCAGCAGGGTCGGAAACAGCTGCTCAGATTTCTTTATTTACATCAGTCAGTAAATATAAAAACTCAGATTTATCACAAAAGTCAATATTATTGGAATGTCGCTGATATTTAGAAATCAAAGATCAAGTGAAGCTGCTTCAAAAAAGGTTCGATTTAGGCTCGACGTTCAAACGGTTTCAGAGCGTCTGTTTTCAGAGATCATATAAAGTCACTGATTGTTCAGATGTTCAGGTTTTTGTTCGCTGTCGAGATAAAACTCATGTGACATTCAGGTATCAGGGAAAAGCCTGAAGGTGTTGTTCACAGTGGCGTTGGGGGGGCTGCAGGATTACACCAGGTCTCTACAAGGTCACAGGTCACTACAGACACGACGGTCGAGTTCCTCCTGTTTTTACCACTGGACTGATTGTGACCCGGCTGCACTCCTGAAACTGGACTGATTATTTTTCTGGATAAGAACAGGCGTGGAGAAAAGTCACGGGGAGTCTGACGTCTTTAGTTTCCATAGCGATACTTCACAGACGATAAACCGACACGTTACCGAGTTTCAGGTTGTTGTTGAGGCGTCAGTCTGATCCACGTCTCGTTCTTTAACGTTGGACAGCTCTTATATTTCTTCATGTTCTGTATCTTTGTTAAACCGTCACTTTACGCTGCAGCTGAAAAAAAAGTGATTGAAGGAAAAACTTTTCTGATTTGTTTTCATTAAATTATTTCCAAAGAGAATTCTCTGAATCTGCATCCCTGAAAGTCTTGAATCACATGAACTGGATCATCCAGGATTTGGTCAGATCCAGGATCAAACGATGATGGACATCAGGATCCTCTGCAGGAGAACCACCTCTGTCTTCATGCTCAGAGGTTTCCACCGGATCAGGTTAACTTACGCTAAACTCCGCCCCCTCACAGACCCGTGGATCCCAGGAGGCGTGGTTCTGGTTCAGCTCTGTTGTGTTGCATCGATTAAAACCTGGACGGGTCTTTTTTTCCCCACAGACCCTGCAGGTCATCGATCAGGAACCATCCCTCAGCGTTCAGGCGATGAGGGCCTCCCCCTCCTCCACCCAGATGAGGTCCAGGACCTCGGCCTGCCGCAGCTCTCGCTGGTGGATCCTCCGCAGGCGCAGGATGTAGAGCAGGATGGCCAGCACCACCACCAGGATGCAGAGCGAGAACAGGTGGTGGTTGTAGACGAAGGAGGAGCGCAGCCAGCTGGGGTGGTTCTGCCTCAGCGTTTCCTGCTGCAGGTCCCTGGAGACGTCAGGAACAGACACAAGGCCGTGTTAAACACGAGAAACATGAATATACGACACACGGCTGACAGCAGAGTGAATCCATCCACCCTCTGAGACAGTCTTCCTGTTTGTGACGCTCAGTCTGAGTTTAATCTGTAACCTGCACTTTAGCCGACTGTTGCACCGACAGAGATCTTTGCATATTCAGCAGTTTTACAGCTGAATCCAAGTCCAAACTTTTCTATCTTTAACATTTCCTCAACTCGTTCAGTTCCATTCAGGTTCATTTATGCTGTTTTCACCCAGTGCCACCGTTAACCTCAACAGAAATGTCCGTATCTTTAAGGACCCTCAGAATCTCTTGTGTTTGGACTAAAAATAAGTGAATTCTGCCGATGATGTAAAGGTCCGTTACCAGGATCTCCACTGGATCCAGAGACGGAAGCACCTCCCCCACAGGAACCGATGCGCTGAGACCGTTAGCTCTCATGACTTCAGCATTTTCCTACTTTCCTCCGAGAAAAAAAAACTCTCCACGACTCGGCTAACTGGCACACTTGTTTTTGTTATTGTAACGTGGTTATGACATATTTGTCGGCTTTTCTGCGTTCAGACCCCAGACTTAGTCGCATGTTGGAGAGGAGCGCCCTCTGGTGGGAAACATAAACACTGAAAAATCTGTCGACGGCACTGAATGAGTTAAAACCCTAACATGTTTCTTCTTATTAAACTACCTCCTTTTTTCAGACAGCGTCATTTAATAATAATAATAATAATAATAATAATAATAATGATAATAATAATAATAATAATAATAATAATAATAATAATAATAATAATAATAATAATAATAATAATAATAATAATTTACTTTGCCGTAGTACTCAGAGGCTGTTTGAAACCAGAGAGAGTATGATTTGAGGGGAACAGGTTTCTTCAAAAAAACTAAGACAAGAACGAATATTAAGCAGAGGTGTGTTTCTGTTAGAGGTGTTCACTTGTGGAATAGCTGTGATGATGAATTAAGAATGTGTAGTTCACTTTCCTTATTTAAGAACATGTATAAAACTAAAGCAATAAGAAAATATGTAAATCCGGTATGAAGAAGAGCAGTAACAAAATATTGAAATTTTTGGTTGTGTCTGTTTGTATACTTGTTACGGAATATTGTTGGTTTATTTATTTTCTAACATGTTTTGAGAATTTATCTTTTCTCTCTCTCTTTTTCCCTTTTCTTTAGAAGACTTGTGGTGTAACTCAGACCATGTAGTTTTTGTTTTTTTGTAAAAAGGGTAGGCAAAATAAGCATGAGCTTCAGCCTACAGCTTTTCGATTAGCTTTATGATGCTTTTGAAATTTACTATGTATCTGTTGTGGGTGGATTTTAAATGCTAATCGAATAAAATAATTGAATTGAATTGAATTTAGTCGTGGTCTGTTTGCAGGTGTACGGACAGAGTTACCTGAGCGGCAGGAAGCGGGTTTTGAACAGGATGGCTCCCAGAGTCCACTGGACCTCCTTGTCATAAACCAGCTGAGCTGTTTTCAGACTCTGGTAGTTGACGGGGAAACGGAAACCGGAGTGTAAAACCTCGTACATCCAGGCCGACTTGAAGCACTGATACCTGAGCAGAGGGACGGACATCAGGCTGTAAGAGGCGGGGTTTGTACATGTCTATCTGGTTGCTAAGCGACACTCTTGACCAGGATGAAGACAGCTGGAGGAGACAGATCTGAGATGAACTTACTTGAGTCTGCCCGTGTCGGCCTGCTGGGAGAAAAGCTTGTTGTCCAGACGCTGCTTCAGGGTCGTCCACTTAGTCGAGCAGTAATCCTGCAGAGGGAGGAGCCATGACACGTTCATGATCACGTTCACATTTCAGGTCAGCTGACATCTATAAAAGTGTTGTTTGTGAATACCTTTGCAGCTTGGGAGTATTTCTGACTGTCGTACTGTCCTCCCAGCCTCAGGACGTCCTCTGTGCAGTAAAAGAACTCTGAGAAGCCGTAAAACTCGCTGTTGCTGAAGTTGATCGGAGCCTAAAGAAGAAAAAAAACATTTAAACTTTCTTTTTGGTTTTCCTGCTTAAAGAAGAACGCAGACCACATCGACCAATCAGCTGCGAACGCTGGAAATCTCGGTTCCTGTACCTGATAGACTCCTCCTGGTGACATGGTGCCGTTGTGGAGGCCGAGGAAGGGTCTGACGGCCTCCTGACAGTGAGTCCAGTCCCCCTGACCCCTCAGGTACAGGGTGTGGTTGTCCCTTACAGCCGTGTCTGACAGACCTGCTGGCAGACACGGGTCCAGGTACGGTTTGTCCTCACTCAGACCGGTCTGTGTGGTCAGGAACCTGGACAAACATGAAGTAGAGGGGGAGGATAATCAGGCGGACACGTTAAAGACCAGAAACTCTGTGAATCTGGACGTCTGGACCGAGGCTCTCTCCTGTTGGAAATGTGAGCAGGACTGAGCAGCAGACCGCCTGTTCTTAACCAAACTCTTCTGTGAACCATCTGCTCAGATTTACGGAGCATGTGTTGGTGTCTGCGGAGTGTCGTGAAAAGAGGGCGCTTATCGAATAAAAGATTCTCTCACTCTGGAAGCTAAAAAAGCAGAAATTTTAAAACATTAAGTTTCAGTTTGTTTGGATCAGATCAGGACTGTTCCATCAAGGGTATCTTATGATTCAAATCTTTAATTATAATGATTGTCGATTTGATTATTGGTTCTAGGGCTTGGCGATAAACCGAAAATTTACTGATACTGAAATTTACAACAATAAATGACGTCATTTTGCCGAAGTTAATGTGGGAGGGGGTGAGCAGTTTGTGGAGTAGTTATCGTCTGTTTATCGTTATCGAGGTGAACTGATCAATATATCGTGATATTGATTTGAGGACATATCGCCCAGCCCTAATTGGTGCCACGATTCTTCAATTATTGCTGTTTTTGATGCTTTTTTTCCAAGATGGTTTTCATCTTCATCTGTGGCCTTAAACTTTGACTCGTATTTTTTAAAGACACAAAATATTTTTAGTTTTTAGAGAGTCTCCAGTAGGGCTAGGCGATATGGCCTCAAATCAATATCACGATATATTGATCACTTCACCTTGATAACGATAAATGGAAGATAACTCCTCCACCAGCTGCTCACCCCCTCCCACATTAACTTCGTCTACTTCAGCTGCTCCAACTTTCTCTCCGTCCTCCATCTCCTCTCCTGTCTTTACCTCTTTGTTACGGACTGGATGGGGTGGAGTCACGTCTCTGACGTAGGACAGCGTCTTAAAGGGACATGAGACCATAGCCTACCTACACACATTTAAAAGCAACTTTGATTTATTTAATTATATTTTGACAGTGAAAATACAGATATGGGCAGAATGACGTCCGTAATTGTCGTAAATTTCTGTATCTGTAAATTTTCGGTTTATCGCCCAGCCCTCGTCTTCAGGATGGTCCTCTGTGTGGCGGGCACGACCGGAGGAACCTTCTCTGTTTCAGGATAAAAGCGTACAAAGTGGTGCCTCACATTTGTGGTGCTGCTGAGATACTTTTCTTTTCACTTTGCAAATCTTGAAAATCGTGTCGGTCTTGTCAGTCGTCTTGTTCGCTCTCTCATAAAAACCAAAGTTCTTCCGCTCGGTTGCAGTCGACCCTGGTGGCGAGAGAATCGGCCGCTCTTTGAAGGCTGCTGAAGCCGTTACCATTTAGCACAGAAACTAACGTGCTCTGTTTGTTGTGGTTAAGGTTCCGTTTTAACGCATCGATGTTCATTAATGCCGAATCATCACATGAAGCATCGCGATGCGCCGACACATCGATGAATTTCACCCTCCTCTCGATCAGACACAAACCTGCTTCATGGCGTTCCAGTCAGCGCGTTTTCTTCGTACCTGTTCTTTGCCAGTGTGTTGTTGACCAGATGGTCCTCGTAGCGCTGCCGGGCCATGTTTCCTCCGAAGCCCAGAAACGTGGCGACGTAGACTCTGTAAACATGCTGCGTATGCTCCACGTCGCAGCCCAGATTGAACTCGGCGAGGACGCTCTTCCCCGCCTCCTCCTGAAACACACAGAGACGTCACACTGCTGCAGACCAGGAGGAGTCGTCTAAAGGTCCTTTAGCATTAAGGGACGAGATGAACTAAGATGTGTCCACAGGGGGGCGCCATAACTGACCCAAACAGACACTTCCTCACACCTCAGACCGCACAGACTTTCACACTAACTCACTTCTTGTGGTGAACTGAAGGTGATGACACCTGGAACTTCATATGCAATCTGCAAGGAAGCCCCGCCCATATCCATGATGCCCACAGTGCGCCGCCTGCTGATTGGCCGCTGGTTCAGAGAGCCTGTTGTTGCCTCGACGGTGATGTCCTCTGGGAAACGTCACAGAATAATGATCAATTTTTATACTTTGGAGACTTCCAGAGACATCCAGAGACAGCGGCGGCATTAAAGCGCCACACTCACCCTTGTCGGCATGATCGAAGCGGCCCAACACGAAGTTAATGCCGATCCAGGCGTACACTCCTTCAGGGTGAGGAGACAGAGAGCGGTTAGACACCACAGACAGAGTTACTCTGGTTAACTCTGACACACATCTGTGCGCCTCCTTACCTTCCTGTTTCCCTGAGATGACCTCGGCGTGTGAGCGCGAGAACAGGAAGTCAAACTCCAGAGGGACGTCAGTGATCAGGTCCTCCAAGATGTCCACCTGCTGACTGTGATCCAGAACAGAGACCTGATTTTAAAAACTCAATAATTATATGAGTTTGTGGACATTATAAACTTTTAAACCAAGAAACAAATCTATGAAGAAACACGAGAAGATCTGAGTTAACAGACGTGTTTGTTTCTTTGGTTCGAAGCTCTTTTTCTCATCTTCACTCGCTCCGTCCACTTCCTCTCTTTCACCAGCTTTTGGTGAGTTTAGATCTGAAGATTTTTCATCTATTATCTACACACTTTGAATAACAATGAACCTAAAAGTAATGGATTGTGTTGTTTTCCTGCAAGAGTTTAAAATCAGAAGATGTCTCACGCCCACCTCTCGGGCAGCAGCCTCATGCCGGCGGTGCAGAGGATGTACAGCGGGGTCTCTTTGTGTTTGTTCTTCGGGATGTGAGCGGCAGCAAAGCTGAGCAGAGGATGGAGGTAGTCGCTGGCCTGAGTCGGCGTTTTTGCCAGAGTGGAGATACCTGAGAGACGGAACAGACCGAAAACACACATTTGGCAAAGTCGAACAACCATAACTGTAAGATCCTGCTGCAGATATCTGAGTCGACCCTCTGCATTAAAACATACGGGTTATAGCTACAGCTGTTATGATCAGCTACGTTTACATGGGTACAAATAATCTGAATAAACGCCCGATCAGAATAAAAACGCGTCATATAAACATGTCGATCGGAAGATTCTGATCCATTTCGGCGCAATCAGAAAGAAATTGTACTCCGATCAGAGGGCTGGTTTATGCCGATCGTCCATGTAAACCCTGATTCTGATCGTGACTCTCTAACCTGACTCCATCTTCACTCTTTGTTTATTGAACCAGTTCAGGAGGTTTCATTATTAACACTCAGGTGTCGTGTCTGCTCCTCTGATAACATAACGAGGTGTACAAACAGTGTACGGAGCAACAGAGCAACCTTTGACAGACAGTAAAATAAGTACGCAAGGGCGCCATCTAGTGACAGTACAGTCGTAAATACAATTCTTCTTCTTCTGTGGTTGTTTTATCAAAATCAGACAACTCTGAGCATGTCCAAATGTTTCTAATCTGAATAAACCTTGGTGCGTCATGATCGGATTATTCGACTTTGTTCCTGTAGAAACTGTTGATTCAGATTTTCTGATCCCTCAGATTTTTTATCGGATCAGGAAATTTTGCCCACGTAAACATAACTACTGATGGACCTCAACGCTGACGTTATATTTGTATTTGGCTTTTTATGGGTTCATTAATCATCAACAAACACGTTCACTGACTCAGAAACATGTTTTTAAACTTGAGTTCACTGTTACAGTCCAGCTGGAGGTTACATGGAATAAAAGAACCTCACTGATGTGTGCGAGTGTCTCTTTAACTCCTGCAGCATGGAGAACGTTCCACCGTGAAGGTTGTGATGTTAAGTCACAGGGTTCAAAGTGCGACGTGGCGTTAACGCAGCTCTCTAACCTGTCTCCAATCTAATCTGTCCTCCCTGCCTGAGATTCACAGAGACTGAGCGTGACTTTTCTGCTGATGTGACTCATTTATGAAGAAACCCTTACAGACGGTCTGGTTACTGTGTGTCTGCACCAGAAAACCCCAGAGAGAGAGATTTTCAAACACGTAAACAAACAAATTCAGGGAGCAGATTTAGACTCTGAGGGCCAAGCTTGTTTGATTAACTGTGAGCAGGACTTCTTCTGTGGTTATAATCCACCTCAGGATATCTACAACTTCACAACCTTTGACCTGAGAGGACGAACAAACCTGATAGCTGCATAAAAACATCAAACATCAACTCCTCCTCCTCACCTGGTTTGATCTTCTTGACCACAGGTCTCCGGTCTTTGTCCTTCATCTGTCTGATGTCCAGCAGGGTGTGGGGGTTCCCGTTGTGGGGGGGCCAGTAGTAAACGAAGACCCGAGAACCGCTGCTGCCACAGTCCACCACAATCCCATAATTCAGAGCGGGGTTGAGGATGTCTGTGGCCTCCATGGACTCGGCCATAGAGAGGTACCTGCAGGAGAGCAGACAGGAAGTCTACTGTGAAGAGCGCCGTGACTTTAACGTAACGAGAGAAAAGGGGAGCCCAGTGAGATTTAACGAGTTTTATTTTAATGATTGGTTAAATTGAATAAATATAGATACACTAAAACTACTCTTCAGTAGCAAACCAAACTCAGCTGTGTCTCCTCCGTCCTCCTGTCTGTCCTTGGACACTGAACACCAGCAGCTGCAGCCGGTCTCACAGAGAGAGTTCAGATCTTTTTAAAACTGTCTGCTTTCCATAAACAAACTCGATAAGGTCTCAACAGCTGGCCGTGTTCACCGAGAGATTTACGGAGTTTTTCATCTTCATGTCATGAAAGGTGTCCGTGTTTTATTAAAGGTCTTTAACGTGTCAACGTTTGATTTAACGTGGAGAAAGTGGAGACTGTGTTTGAGGACTAAAAAGTTTTCTGGATTCAAATGAAATCATGTTTGTGATTCTTTTACTGTCTGGTGAAAAAAGATGCTTTTTGACAGACTGACGAAAGAGAGTTAGGGCTACAAGAAGAGAAAACAAAAATTACAGGAGGGAGATTTTTTTAATTTCCATTTTTAGATTCAAGTCGCAATTTTAAGTCAAAATGAAAAAAATTATGTAAAAAAAATCAAAATTACGTGAAAGTCAAAATTTTGACTTTAATCTGAAAATTATTTTTTTTAAATCTAAAAATTTCGAGATTTTGTAATCTTAAAACTTCAATTTAATCTCGAAATTTCAACTTTTTTGACATAATTTCAATTTTTTTAATCTCAAAATATCGACTTTAATCTCTTCCTGTGATTAGTTTTTTTTCTCTTCGTGTGGCCCGAATCCTCTTTCGTACAGAGTGGACGCTCTTTTAAACTTATTGTGCAGAAATTTTTGTCTGTTTAGCTTTTAAAAAACACAGACCAGGGCGACACAGTGGTGTAGTGGTTAACACTGTCGCCTCACAGCAAGAAGGTTCTGGGTTCGAGTCAGGGTGTTTCTGTGTGGAGTTTGCATGTTCTCCCTGTGTCTGCGTGGGTTTACTCCGGGTTCTCCGGTTTCCTCCCACATCCCAAAAACTTGCAGTAGTGCGGTTAGGTTAACTGGCCACTCTCAAATTACCCGTAGGTGTGAATGTAATTATGGACGGTTGTTCGTCTCTCTATGTCAGCCCTGAGATGAACTGGCGACTTGTCCAGGGTGTCCCCTGCCTTCACCAGAAGATGCTGAGATAGGCTCCAGCATCCCACCCCCCACCCCACGACCCCGGGAACGGGAATAAGTGGTAGAAAATGGATGGATGAAAAATATAGACCATGATATTTAAGAGACGGACTGTAGAATTGTGTGAACGGATTATCCGTTAACCTCGGAGGAAAAGGTCTGATTCAAAGATGGAGAATTCGAGGGGCTTAAACTGCTATTCAGTGTTTGAAATAAGAAAAAGGGATCGTTTTTTTCACCTTCGCAAGGTTCAAGAGCAACATAAGCTAACAATAAACGGCATAAAATTTGCGACGATATCAAATTCCTGCGAAGAAACCCTGAACTTTTACAAATTTAATGTCTCAGAACAACATTTCACGTCTGCTCAGCTTTTAATTTATCTGTTTATTTTGGTCGCTGCTTCTTCACATCAAACCTCAATTTACTATTTATTTTATATTTTCAAAGCTCTTTTATGTTACGCAGACTTTGTACTGTAGTTCTATCTTATCACTCACTTGTTCACAGTGAAGCCCTGCCGTCGCTGAGGGCCCCACAGCTGCTTCTGGTAGGTTACGAGGAGGAGGAAGGCGGAGGTGATGAAGAGCAGCAGCAGCAGCAGCCTCTGTCTGGAGAGACAGCTTACAGACACCAGGGACACGTTGCAGTACCAGAAGGCTGGCAGACAGGAAAAACTGATCCTGTGGAAAAAGGATTAAGACTTTAACAACGACGACGAGGACGAGGAGGTGACGGGAGAGTTCGTCTCATCAGGAGAGTCTCACAGAAAAGTTACCAAACACAAATCAGGGCGAGTGAGTAAGAGCATGACAGTAAATACGACACAGATTATGACCTGCTACCAGCCTGTATGGAAAAGGAGAAACAGACACATTCACAACCAAGAGCAGCTGCAAGAGAAGTGGAAAATGAGGATATTTCATAGCATGTTACATGTTCGAGGACTTCCTCTGGTATTAGAGGAATGAAAGTTCCAGGAGGTCCTTTCCTGGTGTCGTAGTTTTGACACGGGTCTCATTGCCACCTGATTTCTCTTTAGTATTGTTTCAAACTTCAACTCTCTGCCATAACCCGAGCACAAAGCTCCCAAACTCCAGCCAATCAGTGTCTTACCTTGCCATATGTCCACGTTGGAGAAGTTCACAGTGTCACAGTCGTCACCTCATGGTGCCGGCAGTCTGATCGGGGTCCTAGTCCGGGGCTGAGGGTTTTTCTCCTGCAGAAGGAGAGAAAAATCATAATGCTGCATAAAAACTCTCTGTACTGTTTGTGACAGAGTATTCCAGATTTAAGAGAACTTCCAAAAGACAGAAATGAAACAGGTAACAGGTAAACTCTACAGACCCTGAATTATTGAGACTGTTAATTTCTTTGGGGAGCAAAATTTTCTTAAAATGAAAGCAGACAGTTAGATTTTCAGATTCATTAAACTCTTTTGTTGATTGTTCTTCTGCAGCTACAGCTTCCCAGCCATCTGGGTCCATGTCGCCTGCCTTCAGGTCTCACTTGCAGACGTCCTTGTAGCGGAGAAGAGGCCTTCCCTTAGGTCTGGGACCGGTTTCAAGCTCCCCGTGAAAGCATGTCTTTGGGATTCTGCCGTCTTGCATGCGGCTGACGTGGCCAAGCCAGCGTAAGTGCCTTTGAGTGAGATACGGTCCTGCCAGGTGATGCCAAGAATCCTTCGTAGGCAGCGTAGATGGAAGGAATTGAGTCTACGTTCTTGGTGGGAGTAGAGGGTCCATACAGCAGTGTACTGAGCACACAGGCTTGGAGCTCCTTCATCTTGGTGTTGATGGTCAGCATGGAGTTGTCCCAGACCCTCTTTGCAAGACGAGCCATCGATGTTGCTGCCCTGCCGATCCTTGTGTTCGGCTCAGCATCCGAGGAGAGGTTTTTTGAGATGGTGGAGCCGAGGTAGGTAAAGGCCTCCACCACCTCAAGGGTGTGGTCACCGATGGAGATGCAGGGGGTGCTGCAGATGTCTTGGCCCATGATGTTGGTCTTGTTGGTTGAGCAGCGTCATCTGGAAAGAGCAGCTCCCTGATCAGAACTTTTCGTACTTTGGTCTTTGCTCTCAGACGTGCGAGGTTGAAGAGATTTCCATCGCTGCTGGTGTGGAAGTCTACGCCATCATCTGATGGGCTGAAGGCGAACGACAGCAGCAAAGAGAAGAATCTTCCAAAGAGTGTGGGAGCAAACACACACTCCTGTTTCACAGCACTCCTGAGTGTAAATCAGGAGTGCTGTGATCTGTATCTGTATTCAGTGTTCAGATAATATCATAATTTAGTCAAACATTATCCAGAATAATAACCCAACAGCTTCTTACATCATATATTTACTTGGAACAAAATGTACAACGACTCTAGCAGTCTATTGTTAATTATTTCTATAATAAATGTTAAAGTTTAATTTTACATTTCAGTAAAATCCCATAAAAATATGTGATTTTAAAAACAGGCCATTAAAGGAGAGTAGGAGGTTTATCTCTCTGTTATATAAGATCAAACTCCTCCATTGAAGCAGACTCGTTTGAGGACAGAATTAAAACAAATCTTTAGAAATATAAAATATTAATCTCTTCAGTATTAAATCTGTTTATTGTTGATGTTCGCAGCTGCTCCGTTATTAACCGGTTAACTGCCCGTTATTACCGCTAACATTAGAGGATCCATATGCTGCTAATTCCTCATATAAACTCACCTAAAGATGTTTCTTCACCGCCATGACACAGTCCGGCAGAGAAATCCGCGGTCCCTTCGACGGAAATGTTGATGAAATGATCTTTACTCTCACTTTGGTCACCGGGAAGAGAAGATTTACCGAGAGGACGGAGAAGAAGCGAACAATCCAACACACTTCCGCCCGAACTGGAGCGTGATTACGTCATGAATACGTAAAGGAGCCACGTCAGCTGCGTTCAGGGGCTGTAGGAATAATGAGAAAGGCCAACAAAGTGGAGATGAGAAACTGAAAAAATCATTTAAAGACTTTTTTAATAGTGAGATTAAAATCCCGAGGGGAATAAAGATAGAATTGACGACTATAAAGCTTTAAGATATTTTTCAGTTCAATGAAGAAAAGTGAAATGTCAAGAAAAGTAATTCTAAAAAAAAAAAGATTTAAAATGTTTAACATTAAAAATCATCAGTCCTATTTTTGTCATGTGTAAAAAGAATAATAAACTTTAATAATAATAAACTTTGATAATAAGCAAGTGCCAATATTGCCGATGTTAGTGCTGCTGTGTTGATTATTATATCCTGAACCTGTGCAATACATGTCCATATACATACAGAAAAATATACATTTATATATATTCAAACACACACATATATTTATTTTTGATATTTATTTTTGGTATTTATCTTTCTATTTTATTCTTATACATATGTTTTTATTTTACTGTTCTGTAGAATTCTCGTCTTGTACATCAAAAAGTACAAAGTTTCAAAAACATTCAAAAAACTTGAAGGACAAGCTAAGACAAGTTTTTATGGGATCTTTGACAGATTTGTAAAACTCTTTTCCTTGATAATGTCGATAACAGATATATTTATGAGACTAAACTGACGTGAGTAACACAACCAGTCAGTAAACTGCTTATCTAAGAATTCACTACAATCCAAGAGGAGTGGCCGCAAGTCTAGTCTAAGTTCACATTAAAACACTGAGCTGACTCATCTTATGTAACACCTTCACCCTCTCATTTCCAGGTGTTCATGAACCTCACATTCACATTGGCTAAAAGAAAGCTGGTTAAAATAGTTATCAATCCATTTACTTAAATGACAAACAAATGGCGACTAAACCAACCAAAAGTTTGATAATAAAGTGTTTTGTCCTCAGTCTGCAGACAACACTTGCGCCAACTGGTGCTGCCTTTAAAAGATCTCAGGGGAGTGTCCACAGCGCCCCCTAGTGATAACAAACCAAAGCAAGAAAAAGACTCCAACAGATGTCTGAGTTAAGTTGAATCAAACCACTAGAAATACAACATAACTTAACCCTTTAATGCCTTTTGTGTCATATTTGATACGTAGTTTTATAAAATTCTATCAAATCAATGTGATCAACAGTCCGATAAATAATAAAAATGTCTTCTAGTAGTTTATCAGTTTCCAAAAACTGAAGACCTTCCTTTTTAGTCTGGCTTTTAGTTAAATTTTGTTTTAATCTTTTAATTTGCATTATGTGGTTTTACCCTATTTTAGTTGTAGAGTAACAATTTTGTGTTTTATTACCCCTTTTTGTATTTACTTTCTTTTATTGTTTGATTTTAAGACTGTTTTATTTAATTAAGTTTTCACGTTTTATGACCTTTGTTATATTTTATCACAGTTTTATCGTTTTACTCCTAGATCCAGTGTTTCCTCATTTCTTTTAACTCAAGATAACGTTTCCTCAGTTATCTGTAGAAAGCTGAAGAGTCCTCGCCTGTGTGTCTTTTGCGTGTGCATTTTTGTGTGTGTGTATCTGTGTGTGTGAAAGCTGTATGTGTTGAAGGGTGAGGTTTGGTATTTGTATTTTTATTTATTTTATTCCATAGTTTTTAATCTGATCTAATGTATCAAACTAGATAAATACATATATTTGTTAAATTTAAAGCAAATTTTGATTTTGTTGGTTTTCAGTCGTAAGTGAAATAAACATTTCAGCTCCAAAAAAATTGGAATTTTCAGGTCATAATCTGTGGTTTCAGGTATTAAAGGGTTACATAAAAAAAAAGTTTTTTTTTTATTTTTTGTTTTACAATTTTTGAACCAATTTTTTCATTTAAAAATCTTTTTTTTTTTTTTTTCTAATTTAGGAACAAATCTTAAAAACTGACTTTAGGTCCTTTCACACCAGGGCCGACATGAATATAGAATGCAAAATTACGAAATATTCAGAGGCCTCTAATTGGCTAGAAAAGCTGGAAACGTCATCACAAACTCAAGCCCCAGTCAGCACTTATAGCCAATCAGAGGCGAGAGGATCAGTACATGAAACTATGGTAACAACCTTTAGCTTACGTTAGCACTGATGAAAGTTAAAATAAAGACGTTTATCAAACTGTTAAAGCTCACAAACCATCATCATATGAGAAATCTGACGCTATGACTCTCCACAAGTTTTCCTTCAGGTCGTTAACTTTGTAATATTGAACGCTTGTATTGATAGGATATGGGTTCTAAAAAAATATTAAGGTCCGAAATAATCGCTCAACATAAACGGTCCCAGTTTGAAAGGACCTTGAAAATCGTGAAATCGTAGAATCGCACTTTCAATCAAATCGGCATCCAAAAAAATCGTAGAAGAATCAGATCTAGAGAAAAGCATATCGCCCCAGCCCTAATGAATATAATTTCTGTTTAAATTTGTATATATTTTTTAATGTTGTAATATTTAAACATTATTCAGACAGAGGTCCCCAGAAAGCTTTTACACTTTTTTTCCTGTTACACAACTCTTAATTTTTTTTCCTCTCTTTTTAAATAAGTGAATGTGAAGGCCTGTGTGTGAGTTTGGTTTTGATTAAACAAATTATGTAATAGCAAACACGCAAACTTTTTACGAACTTTTATTTCCGTACTTACTTCAGGAATTTAACAGCTAGAACAACACTTACATATCTTCTCGTATATAATTAGACAAGGATGTGGATTTGGGGATATTAACTCTGTGTTTTAACTCCATGTATTTAAACCCTAAATGACTCAGTTTGGTGGCATGTCTTCCATGTCCTCGGCCTGGCAGCACCACTTCCCGAAAGTCCATGTGACTCTCCAATGTTACGAAATCGTTACCGCCCCCTGAGGCTGTAACTCCGCCTATTTAATTTCCCCGCCTTCTTTGCTGGAAAAAATTGACCAATTAAAAACAAGAGTGTGGATTGACAGCTAGCTTGTCAAATCAGGTCATGTGTTTGTCGTGAGTCATTGGCAAACCCACCGAAGCCTGGAGTCGCCACAGCTGCTTGTAACCCGCCAACAGACGCTCGTACCGGCGGGGACGGTTACACAAACAGTCGGGCTGCTCGGTTCCTTTCAGCACTCTTCACGGGACTTTAGATCTTCTTCTCTGAATGGAAGCGGACGGATTCGTGTCCCGGCGATCGTCCATGGATGCATCAGGCTTGGACAGCCAGGTCACAAGCGCTGCAGCCGGGGCAGAGTTCCGATGGCGGGGCGGCAGGCTCCTGGACCCCAACCTAACCGGAGGGGTCGTGGGGTATCTCTCATCGAGGAAAGCGGAGGAACACGACTTTACCCCGGTGTATCGACCCCCCACGGACACTCTGACCTCTGTGGAGACAGAAATAGACTATGAAGGGCTTCCACAGGGAGTAGCCACCAGTACACACATGCTGGCAGGAGCCGTGGCTGGAATCATGGAGCACTGCCTCATGTACCCCATCGACTGTGTCAAGGTATCAGAAGAGAAAACATTCACATTTTACATCTTTATTTGTCTGTTTGTGTCTCTAAATCACGAGAAGGACAGACGCAAGTTGCGTAAACTAAGTGAGCGTAGGTAGGCCCGAACAGAAGCCTGAGCTCGAGTAGTGTTCGGCAACAAGCTAACTTCGCTAACAGCGGTAACCTTGCTAACAGAGGTCAGTTAACTAACGAAACAGCGTTTTAACAGGAAATAACTCAATGAAAGTTTGATAAAAACCACGATAGTTGTCCAAATTGAGTGCAGTTTTCATAAAAGTAAAGTTTTTAACAGATAAACATGGTCTGACAGAGGTTTCTCCTCTACCTGAGCTGCTTACCTCAGACACGGTTCAAGCTGTAGTAGCCCGTCCTTGTTAGCATGCTTCAATTATCGGACACCTCTCAGAATCCCAATCAAAAGGTAAATAATTGATTAAATTAAGCGATAAATAGCTAAATGAGTAAAACAAGTAAAATAAAGATGGAATATACAAGTATGTACAATATTCAATACAAATAATACAATAGTGTGCATATAAACAGTAGGAAAAGTCCAGGTAAAGACTGACTGAGGGTGTTAGAGTGTCAGTGCTCTTTATTTCAGCTTATAACTCTAAATAGACACTTTTAACTTAGTTGTATAAACACCAGCCATAATATGAACACTTTGTCAGTGAACCACTCATTCTTGGAAGAAAGCTTCAATAGTATTAGTCTTATTTACTGTTAATTATTTAGGACATTGTCAGGTGTTTTACTAGAGTGTGTGATATAGATAGGTGTTTCTAATGTTTTGTCCACTTCATTTGTGAATATCAGGGGAGAACAAAATGTTTGAAACACCGGCCAGTAAAAACTCTCTGTTCCTGTTAATTTTTAGCTCCATCCAGTCTACTCTGTCATAAGGATAAGTGGTCATAAAATAATAATTTTAAACATTTTTAAACAACTTTTCATGACTCATATCTCTTAAACAACTTCAGCCCTGACCATTAAAAAAATTATAAATATGAAATTCGATGCATTTCCCTTTTTATGCCAGTTTTTGTGCAAAATGTTACTGTTATTTTTAATGGTAAAAAAACACAGAATCACCATATTTCCCATATAAAATGACCTGGATAATTTTTTTTAATTAAAAGAGTCAATAGTAAAATCGATTTTGGTGCCTTTAAATTCTTTTTGTAGTGATAATTTCTGTATTTTAGCTCCATCCATCCTACTTTGTCCCCAAAGTATTCATAAAATAATTATTTTTTAACTTTTTTGACTCTATTTCCTCACTAGCAACCACTGAAACTTATAGGATTATTTTAAACAACAGTCGTGAGCTGTTTACCATGCCAACAGAAGAAGAAAGGCTCATAGGAGAAACATAAGCTCAGTGAAAGGATATGAGGTTGAATTGCATCGTTTCCTGTTTACTGTTAATTCTAAAAAAACATCCAGAGATTCTCAGTAAGTTCCAACTTTTTCAGGACTTTCTTGAACTTTACAAACTTGTTCTGCTAATTCAACTGTGTCTGACCATGACCTGTGCACTTATCAAGAAAAGAGAGTATTTGTCAACAGTCCAAGGTCAAAACAAACATGCTAAGGATATTAAATAAAGTGACTTTATTATATTCGAGGCCAGTTTGCATTATAAACCACCCCAGCTATAGCTATACTTGATTTCATTAGAGGAAAGTGTTTCAGGGGGTCATAATGACAGGATTTTATGAAGAAATCTCTAACAGGCTGTAGATGATTAACACAAACAGGCTTTAAATCAATAGACCAACGGTCGACAGTCTTTCTAGTTGCTTGTATTTGCAGCTATAAAGCAGTGAAAGTTCTGCCGCTGGATCATTTGATTATCAAGCTCTGATATAAGAGCCTATTAGGTTAAAAGTCACCAGCCTCTTTATGAATGTTGGACAGATTAATCATTTATTCTTTTAATCCAAGCTGGCCTCAATTACAGGAGTGGTGTAAACTCTGCGGCAGTCTTTCATTCACGAACTCTGGGATGAGCCTCGTTACGTAATCCAGCAGCTCTGTTTGTCCTGACGTGTCTCTGAAACCAATCTCTTAAAAAGTGAACCTAAAGCTGAGTTTAATAGTTCCACATTCGTTCAGTCTGAGCAGATAGACACACCAGTTCTGTTTAATATCTAAGACACTGTGGTCCAGACTAAGAGCCTCACATTTAGAAACAACTTTCAGCTCCGCGGTGCAAAGAATAGAAACAGAGATCTGTAGATGACGGTGAAGACGGAAACCTCCCTAAGATAAGCACAGTGTTTGATTTAAGGTTTGAGATTGTGACATACAGAAGATTCCTGATACTAAATGAAGAAGTATGTCCTAAGATGACTCAACTTCTCCTTAGTCTGACTGGTTCCAACTTTGAAAACGTTATACCCTCTAGCATGTTCACCTCACTGAAATCACTGAAACCTGCACCCTGACATTCTGGGATACTGGTTCTGTTGATCTGGTTTTTATGAGCAGATAAAGCTCGTCGGCTCTCTGTAGCGTCTCTGGTAAATCAAACGAAGCTTTTGTTTAGAGCGAATTCCTCCATGATTAGCTCTTCCAGCTCGCCGCATATTTGAGCCAAAAAAGCCTCCGAGCCGTTTGACCCTGTGGTTCACGGGATCTGATTTTATTGCGATTCAGAGTTACTCAGCAGATTTGTGTTTGTAGGTACAAGATAAGGCTTTATTCAGTTTCTAAACACTTTATCGGAAAGGCTTGAACATGAAGTACCGGGCAGGATTTAACAGCTTCCTTGAATTCAAGTTTTATTACACTTTTGTGGTTTCAAGGTGGGAAAATCCATGAAAAAGGGATTTATCAGGCTTCAGTGTTATTGAAACAGCGTACCTGAATTAAACGAGGTTAAAAAAGCTGCACAAATGAAACGACTCGTCTGAATTTAAAATGTTTATTTCTTAAGTTATTGGACTCATTTGTTGTGTCCTCTCGGTATGTTTGAGAGGAACCAGGAACAGGAAGAGCATTTCTCATTTTTGTAGACTAAAGATCTTGAAGCACAAGGAAGTCATTTTAGTTTCTTTGCAGTCATTTTATTTTAAGACAGTTTCCCCCAATCCAAACAATCGATTTTCATAATCCTAACTTCCTGTTACCGTCACAGCGGGCTGAAGAACGTCAGTCTTTTCTCAGGTTGTTTCCTCATTTCTCTGACGTCTTTGGGGGAGCGGGTAAATATCTGCTCCACCTTGTCATGAAACACAGGTTTAGTTCACTCCTGAACCACTTCAGGTAATAGACTGGACCGCCTAAAGCAGGATATGGTAAAAGTCAGTGCTGGGAAGCTGAAAGACCAGACTGTCCTGTGACGGATTTTATCTTTTTAAGGTCTGAGTTTAATCCTCATTTAGTTGATAGACATTACAAGACGGCAATAAACCGTATATTAACCATGGACTGGTTAATATATGAAACATTCTTCTTTTATTGAAGGAAACAAACTTCTTTCCCAGCGTAAAACCTCAGTGAGTTTAGGGTAACAGATTTGATGGTGGTGCCTGTTGGTCAGGAGTTCGTTTCCTTAAAGGGAGGAGTTCCTGTAACCGTTTTATAACACTTCATTAACAAAACACAATGTTCTGTACAGAAGCTCTTATTTACAAGAAAGAATTGAGTGGATATCTTGATTTATTTCCTCATTTTCTCAGAATACCCGAACATGTTTTGTTAATACCACACTTACCTCATGAGTCACAGTCGCCTTTTGAAGCTATTTATAGTGTTTATAGTTGAATCTCAGACGAGGACACAGGTTATTTGCTTAGCTGTCTTTAATGGCGTCAACTTTCCCTCGTACTCTACTGTGGTGATTGAACAAATGCCCGTTCATTAAGCCGGTGACAAGTGATCATGTTTTTTACATTTGGTAAAAATTAACAAACTGATTTAACTCACAGATAAGAGACAAAGTCGTGAACCTTAAATGAGGATATTATTGAAGAAATGTAGACAGAGGAGGAAAGTATTTGGCTCAGTAAGAAGTTGTTCCAAGAGAGTTTTGGTTTTGGATCTGTGATAATTAAAATAAAAGATTAATACTCGAGATGGGGGTCTTTTAATTAGTGTAGGATTTTCAGAATATAAGAAACAATCATGTTTGAGCTTTTTGAGTCTCTCAGGTCCCACAAAGAAGAGTTCCACATGTGGATTAAATAGACGGCTCAGTAATAGAGGGAAGAGTTCTGGGGATCAGGATCGAAAAACCACGGCTGAACATGTGAAGAGTGTAGCTTATTTTATAAATGTAGAGGTGAAGTGAAAATAACTTAATGACGAAGAATATAACCACTGTGTATCAAATCAAGATAAAATGTGGAGCCTCTAACCGTCTGCAGCTTAAATAAACTTCAGTATTGATCCAAACAGCCCTAGGTTGAATACTTCCCACCAATAAACGACCAAAATCAACTTTGATTGATAGAAATCTTTGACTACATCTCCCAGAGCAAAAGAAGTGCTGTCCTAAAAACACATGAGTTGACATATTTCCCGTTAAACTTTGTCGTTTTTAACTTTTTCATGTGTGTTTTCTAACAAAGCTGTCAGATGGCGTCGGTCTCGTTCATGTTCAGGTCTTTACTGCTGGACTTTCCCCAGAGTCCAAAAAAGGTTCATGTTGGGAAACACACTCTGACCATATTTGAACCTGTCGACTTGTGACTGTAGTGTATTTAATTTCATTTGCCTTCCAAAGCAGGATCAAATATCCACTCGAGGTTACGTCATGGATAAAAAAGAACTATTTGGTTTTTTCAAGACAGCTTGATCTGGTTTAGATGGTTGATTGGACTTGGTTCAGTCTTTGCAAAAATAAACCCCTCTGGACCTGAAGCCACCGTGGATGACTGAGCACATTCCTAGAGAGTGACCATTTCCAAACTGTGGAAACGTCTGCAGACGCCACCTCAGTTTAGCAGCTCCCTCCTCCTCCTCTGCTGGGGAAATTCACTTATTGCACGACAGGAGGAGTTCGAAGATTGTTCCACTCTGGTCAGGACCTTTTTTTCAAGGCGTTGGTTTTCAGTCGGGTTATGAAACCACTCTCCTGCTTTTCTGAGCAGTGTCTGTGGTTAAAAATCTGCACCACTTCCTGCCGCTGCTGCGTACACTCGGTCCACATCTGTGGTTTTATTGTGAAGAGAGTGAACGTCTGAGTGTGAAGTCGGGGCGGAGTCGTTAACACTTGACACGACTACAGACTGGAAGTGGTGTGATGTTTTCATGTGGTCAAAGTGAGACGCAGACGAAGCTGCAGAGGAACCGATAACCACAGTGTGTGATGTTTTTATGAGGTTGTGATGCTGCTTCACCACATGGTTATGTAAACCTTCCTGTCTTCCAGACCAAAAGCTCTGGTTAGAGATGAACTAGACCAGAGGTTGGAGCCGTGTTGACTGTAAAGATATGTTTAAATTTAATATGTTTAAAACACAAACACCTTAAACCAAGTGGAGTTTAGTAAACTAGACTCAGCCAGCGTGTGAACCTGCGTACACTCAGTCAGAGGTCACAGCAGAGGTGAAGTGAATCGAGTGAAACTTTTTGTGTTTTCTCATATTTTAATGTCTGTCTCTTCCTGTTCCTCCTTCCACCCCAGACCCGGATGCAGAGCCTGCACCCACAGCCCGGAGCCCGCTACAGGAACGTGATGGACGCCTTGCAGCAGATTGTGCGGACTGAGGGTGTGTGGCGGCCAATCAGAGGTGTGAATGTGTTGGCGGTGGGGGCGGGGCCTGCCCACGCTCTGTACTTCGCCTGCTACGAGAAGATCAAGTTTTCACTCAGTGACGCCATCCACCCGGGGGCTAACAGCCACTTTGCAAACGGTGAGGTGACACCAGCTGACAAATCAGGACTTATTTCTTTCTCACAGAATAATCTCTGACCCTGAAACGTCTTCTGTCTTCTGCAGGAGTGGCGGGCTGTATGGCCACCGTGCTGCATGACGCCGTTATGAACCCGGCTGAAGGTAAACATCTTCATCTGACTCATGAGGACTTTTATTAAACTCCCCTCTGTTTTGGTGCTATTCTACCTGAGCACCACTAGGTGGAGCCACAGACCAGGGTCTGAGCTGATAGAGAGAGAGCTCTAAGGTTGTGTCAGAGATCAGCCACCATACAGTCCACCATAGAGGGATTAAGACGATCAGTAAAGCTGTCTGGATTATATATGAACCCCTTATGGTGTCATTTGACCTGATCATAAAGCCTTTATTATTGTAGATTAAGAAGTAATTAACTGTATTATTGTTTCTGTATGATAATGACAGACAGAGACCAAGGTTATAATAGTTAACTAAAATGAAACTAAAAGCAAAAACTAGAATTTAAAATATATTACAGTTAACTCAAACTAATAAAAACTAGAAAAGAAAAGAAACGATAAGTAAACTAAAACTGTGTCTCGTCTTCACAAAACTAACTGAAACTAACTAAAATTATAGACAAAGTGACCTTCATTATCGTTATTTATATTTATTAGCCTTTAGGATTTAAAGTAATCAGACACAGTTTCCCAACCAAAGCAAAATGGATCCGAAACAGAGAAGAAAACACTGAAGTTTTTCTCTGCAGGCAGCAAATAAACCGACATAAACATAATCCTGAAACCAGGGAAGCTCGTCAGACTCAAGACCGAGACGGAGACAGAAACCAGGAAGAGACCACCTGTCTTTATTCATATTAATGACATTGATATTAGTTGTCTCTGATTTTGTTTTATCATTATATCTCTTCACATTTATTGGTTCAACAGAAAATTCAGTTTTTATCGGCATCCAGGAAATTCCCGTACTCCTCCTCCTTCATATGACGCCTCCATCAATGATCAATAATCCAGACTCTCTACTCTTAAAGTCCCACTCTGATCTTTAAGTGTTCTCAGTGGTCTTTAAATTATGATTATGAAGTTTTTTAGTCAAAGTCACGTTACCTGTGTCATTTTTAAGGGCTTCTCTTCTTCAGAGCTCCATCAGCTCATTAGCAATTAGCCTCTGAGTCGTGGGCGGAGACTGCACTGCTCACGCTAGCTGTTAGCAGACCATTGCCGATGTAATGAAAGTGGCAGGTAACATAGGAGCTCCCAGCTCTCAGACACTAATGTCTTTGGGAGCATCAAAGTAAAAATCATAATCAGCTTTCTTACGAGCATTTCAATCTGCTCACAAACTCTTGACTTCTCCGAGTCTGGCCTGCGTAGCGAGGAACAGGTGGGCGGAGCTTGGACTTGTGATGTAAGAAATCTCACCGTGTCTGAACCTGCAGAAATACTCGGAAAAGCAGTTTTGTGTTTAGTTTTCTCCTGATATGTCCTGTAGCATCAGAAAAATGAACAACAAGATAAAGATGATTTAGATCAGAGGGTCTTGAACGTCTGAAGGGTCTGACTCACATGAAGAACTGATGTCCCCAGACATGTTTATGTCCTTTCACTTCCTAACAAACTAGGCCTGAACGATATATCGTTTGACTATCGTCATCGCGATGTACGTGTGTGCGATAGTCACATCGCAGAGCCTGCGATATTGGAGGTGAATGAACTCATTTAATTTCAAGGGTAACCGACTGAGATACACTCCATGTGACTCTGCATGTGCTGTGCAGCGATCCACCAATCGCCTTCGTCCTTAACTCAGTTGCCAATCAGACTCACTTCTCAGTTGCCAATCAGACTACCCTGCCAGCTGTCAATCAAAATCAGGGAGGAGAAAACCCACCCCTGCACATGTTCTGCACATGGAGGGAGACGTGTGTCCGCTGAGAATTACTTTCAGAACTTTACTGACTATTAAGCCCAACAAATAAGAACTGTATGGGTTTTAAATTGTATATTTCCGTGGACCACTCTACTATAAGCAGTGCGCGTTTTGCGAGGTGCATGCAATTCTCGGAGGACATGCGTTTCTCGGCACAACACCGCTAACAACAACAACAACGATCGCAAAATGAACAACGAACAAGCGAAAACCACCGAAAATGAAGATTTGTTGCCAAAAAGAAAAGGAAAGTCAGTTATCTGGAATTATTTCGGTTAAAAGAAGGATAATGTCGACCAAAACACGTCTTCTGTGTTCACCTGTTGCCACAATAACGTCCCAGCACAATAAAAGCTAAAAATATCTCTGAGACAGACAGAAGCCGTTCTACTAACATTCACAAAAAGAGGTAAGATCAGTGCAGATTAACTGTCCTCAAGATTTCAGCAGTGCAGCATAACATTAAGTGATATTCAGGTCATCTGGTGAAAATACTGTATTTTTAATATCGCAATATATATCGCAGGGTTGAAAAAATCGCAATATTATTTTTTTCCAATATCGTGCAGCCTTAGTACAAACCAGAGCAGCAGGATCACGTTCAGCTCTGGTTTCTGTTTGTCGTGTTTGACTCGACTCTCCTCCTCGGCGTCCTTTCTTAAACTCCGTCCTGATGGTTTTCTCTCCACAGTTGTGAAACAGCGGATGCAGATGTTCAACTCTCCGTACCGAGGCGTTCTGGACTGTATGGGATCGTTGCTGAAGCAGGAAGGTCCCGCTGCTTTCTACCGCAGCTACACCACCCAGCTGACCATGAACGTGCCCTTCCAGGCGCTCCACTTCATGACCTACGAGTACCTCCAGGAGCTGCTCAACCCCCACAGACAGTACAACCCCACATCTCACGTGGTGTCAGGCGCCTTAGCTGGAGCCGTGGCTGCCGCCGCCACCACACCTCTCGACGTCTGCAAGACCCTCCTCAACACGCAGGAGGCTCAGGCCATACACGTGATCCAAGCGGAGACAGCGACAGGAGCGGTGGGAGCGGCCGCAGCCTCGGGCCCCGGCAGCCGCCACATATCCGGTCTGGGCGAGGCGTTTAGGACTGTGTACAGGATGGGAGGCCCGCAGGCGTTCTTCAAAGGCGTCCAGGCTCGCATCATCTACCAGATGCCCTCCACCGCCATCAGCTGGTCTGTCTACGAGTTCTTCAAGTACATCATCACGAAGCGGCAGCATGAGAGACGGCTGCGGGGAGACCGTGACGGAGACAAGTGAAAGTCCATGAGAGCGAAGTTTGGTGAATTAAAGGGTCACTGCGCCGCACTGATCTTTGACAACAGTATTTAAGGGTTTGAAAAAACAGCCGTTTTAGATTCTGGAAGGAAAAGTCCAAGTTTAATGTTTACTTCAATCAGTTCAACCAGGTGTGGTCTAGTTCATAGCAGGGGAAGATGCAGAAGACAGCATGAGATGAATATCTTATTATAAGACTAACCAGACTGGGACATCACCAACAGGAAGTCTTGATTCCTAAACTCTCCTCCTAACATCTTCATGTTTATTCTTTAATTCATTTAAAACTCCTAAAGCTTTCAAAAAGCAAATTATTTATTAATGATGAACTCAGTTGAGATGAATTCTCCTCCCCTCCGGCAGCCGCAGGGCAGTTTCTTGGATTGGAGGTTTTTGGACACTGATTTGGACTCTGGAGGCTCAACGCTCAGACTTGGAGCTTTTCTTTAAAGGTGTTTAAACGTCTTTGACAGGAAACCTGAAGGCTTGAGTCGGCACTTTAACCTCACAGTTTCAGCCCAGCTTCTTTTACCAAAACGAAAACACTTCCCTGTCCAAATACTCTGATCGTAGCTGTCTATGATGCACTTCTAGGAAGTACCACCTCCTGACCACAAGGGGGTGCACATCTCAGCTGAAAGTTACAGAAACTGTCGTATCGCATTAGCTTAAAAGCTCATAAACACGGAGGAAGAGAAACGCCGAGAGAAACTAGAGAAAAACTATTACAGTCATTTATTTTCAATAGATTTAAGCAGTTTAGGATCAACAACGCTCAAGGCAGTGAGTGGAGCAGGTGCACGAGTGTGTCTGTGTGTATCTGTGTGCATGTGTGTGTATGTGTGTGTGTGTTACAGTGACTGGATGACTGACCAAACTGATCTCAGCACAGCCAAAAGTCCAGAAAACCCCGCCCACCAGCGTGTGCGTCATGGATCCGGTTTGAGCAGGTATGAGCTGCTGTCGCACGGATGTCGCTGCGTATCTTCACGTGTCGAGGTGACTCAGAGAGTTTTTCTTTGTGACATGGATTTCTGCGATAAAGACCCTCATGATGAAGTCAGGATATTTATTTCATGGATTGTGATTCTTTCCTTCTTTAGCTCCTGCGTGAGAAACAGACAGAGTCCATGTTCAAAGACAAACAGAACAGCTGTCCTCGTTGTGGGGCAGGTGTGGCGCACAGGTGGAGGTGGGTGGTGTTTTTTTGGAGATGTAGTTAAACACGTTAATTCTGGTGGTTCAGAATCATCAAACTTTAGCCTTTAAGACAACACTTCTGTCCATGCAGGACTAAACGCCGCAGACTGTTTCTATTTTGAGCCGTTTGATTGGCTCTCAGACCGATCCTGACGGACTTTTGAAAACTCTAGGGCTGGGCGATACGGCCTCAAATCAATATCACGATAAATAGATGATTACTACTCGTAGGACAGCGACTTAAAGGGACATGAGACCATAGCCTACAAACACACATCCAGAAACCACTTTGATTTATTTTTTAACAGATAAGAGCAAAATGACATCGTTATCGTGGTAAATTTCAGAATCTGTAAATTTTGGTTTATCGCCCAGCCCTAGAAGACGCCTCATTAAAAAGTGTAGCACATTAAAATAAAAGTAGTGTTCATAAAAGAGCGTTTTTATCAGCTCTTGGTTTTCATCCCCTCGGACATCTTTGTGTTTTAAAAAAGCACTTGAAAGAAATTCTCTGTTACTGTCTGAGAGGAAAAAAAGCATTAAAAAAAGAACCAAAAACTCAGAAACACGACTTCTGCACATGCCTTTAGCGAGCCGCCATACATCCAACGCACAAATACGACAGAGCGACTATTCAACAGAGGTGTAACTTTGAGTTTTAAAGCCATAAAAGAGGAGAAAACTGTTTATAGATAAATAAGAAAAATAACGATCAGTCCAAACTCTTTACCAGCTGACCGGGATATTCAAGAAACTTTCTAGTTTACTGAGCTGTAAATTCAGGCTTTAGGTGAGAGACCTAAATGATAATAAAATCAGACCGGATAAATGTGTGTGTGTGTGTGTGTGTGTGTGTGTGTGTGTGTGTGTGTGTGTGTGTGTGTGTGTGTGAGGAAATATCCGACGGGTATTTAAAACTGATTGTAGGAGTTTCTCATGTATGTGAAGCCGAGTATGATGACGGGGAAACCAAAGACAGAGCAATAGAGATTGAAAGAGGAGGGAGGCGTTGGGGTGTTGGTTCGTCAGATGACGACACTTTGTGAAATGCTTGAACACTGAGAGCGACTCCTGTATTTTGTGAATTGTAAATAAATTTCGCTAAGGCAGCTACCTCGCAGAAGCAGGGTCTTCTCTTGGTGCTGGCTCTCAAAGCGCTGAGAGAAAGTCAAAAGTGTCTGCTCGTCTTCTTTTCTCTCATCAGCATGAAAAACAAGGAGCCAATCAGGCGCTACGGACGACACACACCCTGTTCCAGTCACTTCACTGTTACCGGATTGTTCTAGAAATTACAGAAGCTTAATGCACAAACTAACAAAAAAAGGAAAAACTGTTTGAGTATTTTTTTTTTTTCCTATTTCTGTTTTTC
The DNA here is from genome assembly GCA_962446985.1 of Xyrichtys novacula. Lineage (NCBI taxonomy): Eukaryota > Metazoa > Chordata > Actinopteri > Labriformes > Labridae > Xyrichtys > Xyrichtys novacula. The sequence continues at coordinate 38,280,062 of OY660866.1, forward strand.
GGACACATTTTTTTCTGGTTTCCTGACTATTTTTCTTCTTTTGTTTTTGTACTTTTTTTTTTTTTCAAACTGTTTTTCAGGCAATTTTTTATTCAGTTATTCATACATTGTTTTTTCATCTTTCTGTTTGTCTGACTTGTCTTCTTCTTTCTATATATTTTTTTTTTTTTACATCTTTTGGACATATTTTAATTTTGTTTTGTTTGTTTTCTGACTATTTTTTCTCCTGTTTTTTTGTACAAATATTTTTTTCCCTTTTTCTTTTTTTTTTCTTTGCTGTTTTTCAGACTAATTTTTTCTTTCTGTTGTTTCAACTATTTTCTTTTCTTTTATCTATTGACCTAATATTTTTTTTCCCCTTTCTATTTTTTGGACAATTTTTTTCAGTTTTTCATACTTTTTTTTTTGTTTGTCTTTTTATTTTTTGAAAAAGTTTTTATTCTGTTTTTCGGACTACTTTTATTTCTTCTCTCTGTTGTTTAGCCTCATTTTTTGTCTTTTGTACTAATATTTTTTTCTCCTTTCTATCTTTTGGAATTTTTTTTTCAGTTTTTCATTCAATTTTTTTCCTGTCTTTCTGTTTTTCAGACTTTTTCTTTCCTGACTAAATGAGATTAAAAAAAGTGTCCGTTTTTAAATGATTTTGATCCCAGAGAAAAGGAAAAATAAAACAAAATTAATAATCAGTCTTCAAAAAAAAATGTTCAAAGAACAGAGCAGAAAAAGATTACTCTGAAAAACAGAGTCCTACATTTCTTTTTTTCCTGGTAAATCTAATTCGCTTTTGTATGAAATAACTCTAAACTCTATAATAAGCTCTAAAAGTTTTTGACATTATCAGGAAGGTCATTAATGACATTAAAAAAAAAACATTGCAGGTAAGATGAAGAAAAGTACTTTTTATCTGAGGCGCGATTTAAAATATGTCAAAACTGGTGAGGGAACTCCCAAAGGATGAAATGTCACATAACTGGCCGATATTTGAGCAGTGAAGTTAAAGCAGCTCTTTACCATCAACCTAAAGCTGCTGTTGAGAACAACTGATGATGGATGGATGGATTTCCTGCTGTATGACCGGAGTGAACCAAACTGAGACTTCAAAACTGAGGTACGTTCCCCTGATGAGCTGCAGTATTTCCATTTTTGTTCCAGTTTTATTCTGCTTATAAAAAATAAAGTTTTACTCAGGGTGTGAATTGAGGTTCTTAGTCTTTGGAATCAGCCCCAAGTGGACACTTCAGGAACTGCAGATTTAATCCACTTGCGTGCTCTTTTCAGTGATAGAGGTTTCTACTTTGTCAGTCAGCAAAATACGAAATACAAGAAGACAGACTAGAAGAAGAGAGGAGGGCCGACAGTAACAGGCAGGTGGTTTTAGCTCTGGATAATTTAGATTCTTTTTTATTATCACACTTTGGTTCTGAAGCTGAAGAAGAGGCCCTGAAAATGAGCTGTTACTCTAAGGTTTAATGTTTTGGAGCAGGACCCTGTTCGGCCAGCAGGGGGCGCAAGCACAAAGATGATGGTCAAAAGTTAAGGGACTAAGAATGGATTCACGTTCAGATATTTACTAAAACAGATGTCACTAACATTCATTTAAGAGGAATTTGTTTTGCTTCAGATAAGTTTTCTTCAGCGTTATTGTAAACTTCTAAACAGGTTTTTTAAAATGATTTATTTATTCTGAATAGTTGTAGATGTTAGTTTTCCGCCAAGTTTTTATACATTTTTCAGATTGACGAGGTGTGAAGATGATTGTTTTACCTGACCAGACCAGAAAAAACAAACATGTTGGATTAAGAAATGTTTTCACACCCAACGAGGGTCCAGCAGGAGGTCAAAGTTGTAGGTAAAAACAAAACAGAAAAATAGATATTTACAGTTCTTTAAACAATAATTAAACACTGATTTGTTCAAATTAAGCATGAAGTGAAACCGTCTGCTCAAAATAGTCCTTTGGTTAAAAGAGAGGCAACCAACATAATCCAAAACATCGTTTGTCCTGCAGTGAACAAAGATCCACCATTTTCTGTCTTTGGAAGATAAAGTCCTCTGGGTAAATATCTCAAACACAGAACTGAGGGCACAGAGGGACAGTTGTGGTTTGAGAGATAAACTTTAACACTGAGCTCTAAAATCTTTTCAAATCTCATATTTCCATAAACAGTGAAAAAAATATTCACCCTGATGATTGTTACACTTATAGATCAAGCTATCTAGTTATTCACTTTATTGATCGTGTGTACAACACTTTGATTAACTGCTGTCTTCTTAAAGGTGCTTTAGAAATAAACTTGACTTAATCCTGAAATCATTGTGATTCTGAGTTTGGCCATCATCGAGCAGCCCTAGTTATGATAAACACCTAAAGCCTTGAATGACTTCCACCGCTGATCAGATAAAAAATCCAAAGTTTCAGTAAAAGTTCAAACTCTCTTAAAAAAGGACCAAAAGTTCGACTCTTTTCTAATAACTGAGCGGGAGCAGAGAGCGTGATTCGCTCTTTTCTAAATCTAAAGTGTGTTAAAATGCGTCTTTGTGTTTACAGAGGTCTTTGGAGGGTGTTTAGGTTTGAGTCAGGAATAAGGAAGGATGTTTAAATAAAAGATTACTGAGTTTTCCTGTGAAACCGCAGACTAAAGGTTTGGAGACATGCCTTAGGAACTGAGTTTGTCTTCAGGTATGATAAACACACTTTAGACTGAGAAGAAAAGTTTGATTCTGGTGGGTTTGTGTCCTCCGGCTCTCTGCAGGTAAACCAGCTGTGATGTTCAGTCCAGGTAAACCTCCACAGAGAGAACCAGACTGACTGACAGACAGCAGCTCCATCCATCCTCGCTCTGCAGCAGATCCTCTTTCAGTCCAGGTCCCGTGTTTGTTGTCACTCCCCGCGGCCTACAAGCTAAAACGTTGTCTTTCACGTCTCTCCTGTCTAACTTTACCCCTCCCCCCCCTCAAAGCTTCTCCTCCCTCTGCTGTTTCTTCTCCAGCGTCGGCGCTCTGAAACGTGAGACCATCCATTAAGCCGGACAGGAAGGTCTTGACGGGAGGTCAGGCCCTCGTCTGCAGGGCACACTGCAGCAGGTCTGGTCAGAGCCAAGGTCAACACCGAGCGTGTGCGTGTGTGTGTGTGTGGACACGAAACCCAACAGACATCACTCGAACAATAAAAGAGACAGAAGAAGAAGAAGAAGAAGAGTCCAGCACGCCCCCCGCCGTCCTCCAGGTTTGATAAATGGTCTCTCTTTGGTGTTTAAATGTGGGACACCTTTCTAATCTCTCCATCGGTGATGCTCCGCCTGCAGGTCACACAAATACTGACGATACAGCCCTCCGCCAAACTCTTAGTTATCATATAAACAACATTAATCATGGATCAGACGAGCAGGATGGTGCGTGGCAGCGTCGGTGCCCCCAGCATGTTTTAGAGTGGCACCACTCGAGAGGAACAAACCCTGAAACCCTCTGAAGAGAGATTAATGAGAACCCAGAACCCGCTCCGCACAAACCAGCGCTCTCTTTTTCAGGAGCGGAATCAACAAACGATCAAACCCGATTTATTGACTTTACACTTCTGAAATGATACTGTAGGAGATTCTGACTACATCAAGATGAGGGATTCCACCGCATGCAGATCCGCTCCGTTAGATCAAATACTCAAGCATACAGCGCCCACCGGATCCAACCGGTATTACCGATTTTTCTCATGAAACTGGACGAGCTCTTACGTGTTTCACCGTGAGACATAAATGAGATCAGCGCTGTATTTTAACACCCTGGCTCCTCCCATTATCACGTGAATTACAGTTCAGTATATTAACTTTATTTTATTTTGAAAATTAAATGGATATTTTACTCTGTAGCCGCATTAAACTTCCACTCATGCTGCACTGACATGATGATTTGTGCTGCAACCTGATAAAACTGAAACCTTGCGTATCTAATCGGGCCGCCGGAGCCGATCCACAGCGGAAGTATTGTTTGGAATCACGCACATTGATTATTATGCTTGTGTTTTTGATCAGGCAGCTGTTCTGTATCCTGTGGAATTTAGCCGTAAGGATGTATGCTGATTTCGAGTTACCATGGAAGTCAGATATCAGAGCTGAAAACGACGTCACACCCGAGTCCCCAGCGTTTCAGTCACCAAGTCGGACAAAAGCAAAATCAGAGGCGGAAAGAAGATGGCTACATCTACGAAAATTATTTTAGTTATTCGGACAAGGCAAGCGCTAAAATAACTTCAGTAGATGTAGCCATCTTCTCTCCACCTCTGATTTTCTTTTTCTGACTCCAGCAGGACGTCTGCAGCAGCGATCCAGAGGAGCCTACAGCATGACGGAGCTCAGAGACTCCCAGAAAAGACTGAGTATCACGAGTCTTCATGAGGATTCAAAGTTCGTGTCATGTGGGACGGGCAGAAGAAATCCAGGTACTTCACTGTGTGGTCTCAGGTTTTACAACGTGGTGTGAAGCTCAAAGAGAAGCTGCGTCGTCTCTGGAGAGCATGAGCGGATATTTACGAAAGCTTTTAATTCTTAATCTCCACTTGAGAGCCGTGAGGTTGAATCCGGCGCCACACCCTGCGGAGGGTTAAAGCCGGATTATTTCCTGTTTAGAAAGACGGTCCAGCAGCATTCGACAGAGGAAGGTGTGGACTTGTAAACTTTTGTTTCTCATGAAAATCTGCTGACCTTTCAGTCTTTATATCAACTTGAAAACCACGAACTCGTTCTGTTTGTTAATCGGCTTCATCGGCGTAGTTTGAAGGGCCGAGCTAAAAAAACCGAACATAACTCACCGTCTCCTCCCGCCCAGATTTTCCCAGCTGGTGAAGAAGTCAAATTAATGATTCTAATGATTTTTATGGGAGACGCGCAGCAGGATTTATATGTGTTATTGTCCGCCCTGACAGTTCAGGATAAATCTCTGTGGGTAGCATCGGATAAACTCTGCATCATCGTGTATCTTCCCAGAAACATTTTGTTTTTGACCCAGAAAGCAGCAGCAGTGGACGGATAAATGTGGATCACAGGGTAAATATTTAGATTTCTGGGACTGATGGACGAGCCGAAGCCGTTCTCTTGGCTGGCCTTCCTCGCTGTCTCCCATCCCAGGACACGGGAAACCAGTTAAAAAGACATTTCCCAAACATCCACGTCCAGAGCGCGATGTATTACCCTGACGTCAGCGAGCATTACATGTGAGCTGACACTGTGCAGCCTCCGAGGAGCACTTTACACCGAGGCTTGGAGGTGTCAGATTCTCAATTGGAGGATATCTCATGTAAACTCCCACAGAGTGAGATCGGAGAGATGAGCGCAGGAGAGCTCGGCGTGATGTTCAGCAGAGGTTTGACATGTGGGGAAGCTGAAATCGAACATTCATCAGAGCGGGCCGGGGTTCTTCTGCAGGGGGAGGAAACGGCCAGAAGGATGGAGGAACATTCAGCATGTGTTTTTTTTTTCACTCTGAGCTCCGCTTTTTCAGCCTGGATGGATTTAAAGTCGAGTACTTATATTATACACCTTTAAGTTCAGATATGTGACCTCGGACATGCACCATTTTTACTCTTTAATTTCATGTAGAACACTCGACCCTCAGCTGAATTAATACATACAAAGAAACATTTGAAACTGTTATATTATGTTCATCACGCCAAGAATTGAAGACGCACAGTTTCACTAAAAAACTGCATCACATCTCAGCACTTTCATTAGATTTACCCGTTTATAGAATATGAAGTTTCTACCTTTAAAAAGTCCATAAATAAAAGTTATTTCATGTAAATCAACAACCTCTCTCTTCCCCCTAAAACATCACAAACTGTGTCTTTAATATTTTAAAGAAGAGCGTATCAGATTCATCACGTCTATGAAGACTGCAGAGTCTGTTTCTACTGTTGGAACAGAGTGTCATGTTGGTTACATGTTCTCTGTATTTTATTCACCTTTAGAGTCAAGTAGCTGCAGGAGAAGGTGTTGTGTTTGTCGTAAACTTGTGTTTTTAGTTCACATTTGCATTCAATAATACAGCGGAGGAGGAAGAAACTCCTCGCCTACGTGCCGTTAATTATATTATTATATTATTATATTATTATTCAGTAAATTAGGAACCCAGAAAACTCAGTTATACCATGAATTCCCCTGAATATTTCCCTCTGCTCACAGATCGGTTTGCAGATGGAAAAATTCAAACTAAATTCAGGAGTAAAACGGTTCTATTTGCATGAATACACCTTGATAGTGTCAGGAAAGTACGGAGCCCCTGAAGGGACATGAATGGAAAAAACAAAAAATCTCAAGATTTTTGTTGTGAGATCTCCCAAATGTTTTATCAGGAATATTTGGTCAGTGTTTTATTTCTGAAGCGCGCTCGCTGATGTTGAAACTGTCGAACAAATGTCGAAGCTGTCAAAAACCGCGAAGGGCAAAGAACTGCCGAGCAGTCACGAAGATGGCTGGTAGAGGAAGTGACGAATGTTTCATACATGCGCGGTACAAATCGGGTTTCAGGGATGGATCCTGTAGCGACAATGTTCACGAATTTAATTTTAAACTCGTTTGCTGCCCACCTTTTCCCTCTGCACACACAGAAGGTCCTCGTTCAGGACGTGTTTTAGATAGATAGATAGAGAACTTTATTAATCCCCGAGGGGAAATTCTGTGTTTTATAAGAAAACAGTTCCTGCAGACATTAAAACTGATTTAATATCTTTTTAAATAAGATGAAATGAACCTCTCCTATCGTTTGGGTTAACTCGACACTAATCTGTAATCTTTTTACTTTTCACCCTATGACAACTTTGTGAGATCTCATAATAGTTTTGCATGATTACATATAAGATGTCAAGAAAACCCTTTTTTATTTTTCTTCCTTTATGTCCCTTTAGGGGCTCCGTAGTACAGGAAAGGATTTATATGGACTGTTGTGTTAGGAGGGAAAAAACAGATAAATGTCATTTTAGTGTCAAACTTCTTGGTAAATAAATTCAGATTCAGATTTTAATATTTGCACATCTCCAAATAAAAATATAAATCTTTTGTAGCATTCCTGTCTGAATGTCTGTGAAAGATTTTCTTTTATGGCGCCGTTTGAGTCAGGAGGAATAATGAGGGGAGGTCTGCTCTGATAGATTCTCTCCGTTCAGTCGCTCCTCCACTTCTCCTAAAGGTCGGTGTTGTTGGAAAAAACCTCTTTTTTTGGTCCACTGTACTAACTCACATGACAAAATTCACCCAAGATGAACTCGGCTTCAAATCAGGATGACTTCATCCTCTTCAGTGAATCCAAAACCCTGAGGTGATCCCAGTGGAAATAACTGATATCAGTGTGGATCTTCACAGCCTTCAGAGCCAAAACTCAGCCCTCTAACTCAACCGGAGTGGATCAGGTCCAACAGGAGGCGCCGTCAGATCCTTACAGGGGAATCCAACGAGTCAAAGTAAATCAGAGTCAACTCTGAGGAACCGTTTTCAGACCTGAGCTGGTTCTGAACCCGGCTGTAAATGTGTTTATGTTGGCTCAGTGTGGACCTGTGGTTTCTGCTGCTTCTTTACACTGCCTCTAGTGGACACTCAGGGTACTGCAGCGTGTTCATGTCAAGGTTCAGTTTGTTTTAAGCATACTAAGGAGATCCGTCCCTCTGTGGTCAGGGCAGCAGCAGATTCCTTGAATAAATGAATGAACATCAGCAGCTTTTTCACCGTTTAACGACTCTCTGAGGTTCATATTTGACAGGGTTTGGATTTCTGGGTTTGCACAGATTGAGTGTTTGCACATTAAGCAGCAGGAGACAGTCAGAGGGTTAAACTCTTCTTCTCTGACTCTGTTGCAGGATGTCCGGACATGTGCATTTGCAGCATTAGTCACTGAAGTAGGAGTATTAGCGGTTGCATTGGTGGTTGTTGTTTCAGCAGCAGTGATATAAGTCTCTCTCTCTCTCTCTCTCTCTCTCCCTCTCTCCCTCTCTCTCTCTCTCTCTCTGGGTGCAGGCAGCCTGTCTGGACCTGTCAGTCCTCTGCAGGCCCAGAAGATCGACCTCTGATAGGAGGAGCCACTCTACCCGATGGACCAATCACAGGAGACGTGTGAGGGAGGAGCAGCTTCTGCAGCAACACGAGGTTGTTGTGATAGAGAGAGAGAGAGAGAGAGAGACAAGAAACTTTCCAACTCTGTGATGATTCAGAAGAAGAAGAAACATGGAGGCCTCATGATTTCAGAGTAAATCCTCCTCTCTGCTTCTTCCTGCACATTTAAGAGGAATTATCCTAAATCTGTAGGGAGTGTAAAGAGACGTGCAGGAAGTGAATGAACTCTGAACATTTTCAATAATTTTCTGTTTCTTTGTTCTACTTCTTTTATTTTCACCTTTACAGGGACAGAGTGAGTGTAGGAATTGACAAATTCAGCGATATCTTCCAGTCACTTCTGGACTGAAATGCTCCTTTACTCGCCCCTTTTTCTGATGAAATGAAGGCGGCCCTCCGAGCTCCTTTGATGCAGATAAGTGTAACCCCCTTTAATATCAGTAAAACACTCACCCTCGTCTTCCTCCACTGCGTTTGGCAGAGCTGCTCATGAAAACAAAAACACATTTTTGTCCTTTCTGGGTAACCGTAGAAATATAGGGGCGCAAGATGGTGGCACATTTTACAGGCACACAAATATATTCAGTTTCTTTAAAGTCAGTTCTGGTAAATGCTGCTAAATACTACGTACTGCACCTTTAAAACACCTGCGATGATACAATTTAAAGTTTTTACACTCGATTAAAAGTCACTGAAATTCATTTAATGATATTAAAAAAACAAACAAGACCATCAGCGACTATATTGTCATTTTTATTTAGTCACTTTTGAATCCCTGACTATGATGTGAGGAGGTCAACGGCCCTGATTTCAATTTTCAACATAAAATAATCACAATAAAAGATTTTTTTAAACCCTCAACAGTAAGAAAATATCCGTAAATTCACTTCTTCAGAGTCTCTGGTTAGTTTTGCATTTATGGGATTTTTTTAGGGCTGCACGATTTTGGCCAAAAATAAAATCCTGATTTTTTAAAATAAACTCTTTTTGACGTTTCTGTGTGGAAGTCGTACCAATTCAACACGACTGACTCGCTCTTGTCCTATTTAACCACCAAATTATCGCCTTCTTTTGCAAACGCCATGTTTGTTTACACTGGTGTGTGTGGGAACTGAGGAGCCTACGGTGGCCTGGAGGGGTGAGACATGATAGAGAGGAAAATTGATTTTGGATTTTTTTAACATCGTCATAATTAGATAATCTGATTACGATTTAAAAACGATTAATCGTGCCGCCCTAGACTCTTTTTGTGCAAATAAAGGACAAAGATTTAATAGTTTTGTGTAAACACTTTAATACAAAACTCTGAATACACATGTGAAGCAGTTTTGAAGTGAACCTCCTCGTCTTTTGTCGAGGTTCAGAGTCCTCGTCGTTTACTTTTCCTGCAGGTTCTGGCAAATTCTTTTAGTCCATTTTACTCTGAAAACGTGGTGTTTGTTTTTCACTGATTCAGCTCACTGTCGCTCATGTGTGTTCATGTCTGTTCCTGCAGAGTTTCACATGACTGGATCCACTCGCAGGACGTGGCGTGTGCGTCATGTCGATGCGAATTCAGCTGATGATGTGAGGTGAGAGTTTTATACACGCCGTGGTGAATCATTGGAGATAGTTCGCTAACATTTGGGAACACTGTCGGGAAAATAAAGTAAAAACTGATTTCTTATTGAAAAAACGGTGTTTGACAATATTTAGACGAACAGATTAAGAGACTTTGCTGAAATGTTTGAGTTTCACCCACAAACAGATTCACACCGAAAACACGCTGAGAGTCGAACAGAGGGATTAAACAAATCAGAGTTTCAAAATCACACAGATTTAAACACAAACACACCACCCATCACTCTCTATACAAGTGTGTGTGTGTGTGTGTGTGTGTGTGTGTGTGTGTTTAATCAACACAGCAGCTGTGGTTAGCTCATGGTGTAGTTTGTGTAAACAGATTAGTAAGCTAACAGATGGAACAAATAACAAAGACTGTGATGAAATGTTGATGTGTTTGTCAGATGATGTGTTAGTCACTGTAGACAGTCCAGAATAATAACTTTAAATATTTTCACTGTTTCACCAAATATACTAAACAGATGCCAACAAATTAAGAATCTTCATAAAAACATATTTTAATGTTTTTTTTTTATTATTTAAGGTTTTTATTTAATTAAAATGGAGCAAAATCAACACTTCAAATGTCAAAACGGAGTGTTTTTTTATTTTTTTATGAAAAATATACTTTCTTTTTTAAACCTGAAGTCAGAATGTGTTTCAAATCAGTTTGGACGAGGACAACACGGAAACAATAAATGTGTAAGGTAGGGCCGCACGATCAATCGATTTTATATCGTAATCAGATTATTTCATTATGATGATGTTAAAAAAGTTGAAATCCTCAAAACGATTTTCCTCTCTATCATGTCTCGCCCCTCCAGGCCACCGTAGGCTCCTCAGTTCCCACACACACCAGTGTAAACAAACATGGAGTTTGCTAAAGAAGGCGATAATTTTGTGGTTAAATAGAACAAGAGCGAGTCAGTCGTGTTGAATTGGTACGACTTCACAGTTTCAGATGAAGAGTAAACCACTCCCCGCTGTAAAGTCTGTCTGAAGGCGGTATCAACCCGTCACCATGGAAACTAATTCAGGAGGAAACGCTAAAGTTTTTTGTCGTATCGGCGTTTCAGGTGACTGTAAACGGTACTTTTTAAAAAACGGGTCAGAGAGTGAATAAATCTGTAAACGACGACCATTTCATCTCCGTGTGGATGTCTATCTGCATCTCTGGAAACGATCATGTGACACACAGAGGAACTCTTTTATGGCGCCAAAACAACCTTTACACACATGCTCTGAACTCTTCTTCTGTCTTTGTGCATTTCCTGAGGCGGAGTCTCTCAGGGGAAAAGACAGAAGAGGTTCACGGCTCTGTGAGAGACTGTGTGAGCGAACGGTTCAACAGTTTCAGAGTAAAGTTCCTGAGTGGATTTCATCGTCTACAGTTCATAACATCATTCAAAGATTCAGAGGATCTGGAGAAATCTCTGGACTACAGGGACAAGAACCAGAACCAGGACTGGATGGTCCTGATCTTCAGGGCTTTAAAAACAGACAGGACTCTGGACTGGAAGTCACCGCATGGACTCAGAATCACATCAGAAACTATCGACTGTGAACGCAGCTCTGCATCCATGAATGAAGTTAAAACTGAACCATAAAGAGAGGAAAACAGACAGAAACAGGATCCAGAAGAAGTGGACCTTCATGTGAGGGAAACCTCCCAGTCCAAACCCATCAGAGTCCACCTCTTCTGTGAAGGCTCCATGAATGCTGAACAATATCTACAGGTTTAGGAGAAACATCTGCTGCCATCCAAACCAAGACCTTCAGATGATCCCAAACCAGGTTCTGACGACAGTATGGCTCTGTAGGAGAAGAGTCCTGGACTGATGCGGTCCTGATTGAAAACATTTGGAGCTTCATGACACCAAAAACAGGACCAAGGAGATCCTGAACCGTTGAGCAGCTGAGAGAGATCTTTAGAGTTTACGGAGTGAAAAGAAAAAGTTTCAACGTTTCAACTTTTTGAAACTTGCTGCTGAATCATCAAACTGAGTTAAAGAAACCATCAAATTCAGTTTTTATCTACATTTCTACACGGTGTCCCAACTCCTTAGGAACTCTGGTCGTAGGGGAGAGCGGGGTAAGATGAGACGTTTTTTATATTTCGATCATTACTTCAAGCCAATCCTAGTTTAGTCTCTAAATACCCACTGAGCAACAAACGGCTATTTAACGTCTCGTTATTTTTAGACCTAATTCAACCGTCTAGATTCTGTGTATCTGTAAACAGAATTTAGACGTCGCACTTTAACCTGCTGTTCGATAAGTATTTATTTCAAAAAGCAACTGTGAGTTTATAACTGATCTCCAAGTACTAAACCAAAATAATTATGATAGCCGTTGAGCAAAATACCAGTAGACCTCTGTTAGCCAGTTAGTCTAAACTCGGTCTAAATTTAGACGTCTGAAAACTTTAATTTTTAGACCCGTGGTAGCCTGATTTTAGACCGTCGTCTCGACTTCCTTTAGACGTCTATTAGACCAAAAAATGCTCAGTGGTTAGTGTATCTGCAGATATTTCAGGATGTCAACTTACCCTTTGTATGGGGTAAGTTGACCATAGGAGCGGGGTAAGTTGAGCCGTATCCCTTCTATCTTCTCTCTCCTTAAATAACAGTCACTTCTTCACATTCAGGTGTATCTTTATCTATTATACACGATTCAACTGTTACAATATTTATTTTTATTATTATTACGTATAACTGATAAAAAGCTGTTTTAACATGAGAATGTCTTAAAGTGATTGAGAACATTCACAGATCTGTATTTTAGAAAAGAAACAGTCAAACATTTCAACAATCTGAAGGTAAACTCTGATCCTCTCATCAGACTCCTTTACTTTCTCAGTGACCCCTGAACTACGATGATGACTTTATTAGTCCTTTAAGATAAAATGGTGGACTGTTAGGTTTTTGACCTCATGCTGTAGCTCATAGATACAACAGTTGATGATAAAACTACTTAAAAATGATCTTTTTTGTTCTGACCACGATTCTAATCAAACTGATGACTAAAGACTAAATTCACTTTAAATCTCTAACCTCTTCATCCATGAGCTTCTAACCTTTACAGACTCCATGAATTGATGCCCATCTCCTCAATATTTGGTCACATGATCAATTATTTTGACCATTTCCAAGAAACAGGGGCTGGCTCAACTTACCCCACTCTCCCCTATATGGCTTTAATTTTCAGGGTTTTGACTCCAGAGTTACAGGATTAAAGTCATTTAAATCCAAATAAATGTCCTTTTTCTTTTAATCCCTAATGAGTGAGAGTGTAGATAATCTAGATTTGCTGTGATGTTGTCCCTCCTCATCCTCACCGTCATTATTGCAGCAGGTTAATCCAGCAGCCTGTTGACCTGCAGGACGCCTCTGTGTCTCGTCTTTATTTGCGTCCATCAGTCTCTGTCCCGGACCTCAGGGCTCTGCTCTTATCAGTGTTTACCTCTCAATTAATGCCCATTAGTGCGGAGGAGCTGCTCGTGGAGGACTCGAAGGTTGTTTTTGTCCCAGATCAGCTGGTTAACAGCTCAGACTGACTGTCTGCCTGTGGAGAGGAGCTGATCTCAGCAGATAAACACATTTCTTTATTCCTCCAACTGGACTCAGATATCAAAGTTTAGTCTGATTTTAGAGAGAGAGAGAGCAGCTTACTTAAACCGCTAAAATATAAGATCCTGATGAACATTAATGAGATGATCTCCTCCCTGAAATGATTCATCTTTCTTTCTCTCCTCTCGCTCCTCAGGACTCCTCCACCTCTTTTCTATAATCCTCTCTGATTCTGTACCAGCAGGGTCTGAGGGTGGGGGGCTTCAATGGGAGATGATTCAGTAAAAGTGGCCCCAGCTGTTCGCTCTCAGTCCCGGGTACTGCCTCTCATTAGCGCCGTGTGTGCGGCGGCTGCAATTATCCAAGAATGGCTGAAACGACTGTTTCCCAGAGAGAGAGAGAGAGAGAGAGAGAGAGAGAGAGAGAGAGAGAGAGAGAGAGAGAGAGAGAGAGAGAGAGAGAGAGAGAGAGAGAGAGAGAGAGAGAGAGAGAGAGAGAGAGAGAGAGAGAGAGAGAGAGAGAGAGAGAGAGAGAGAGAGAGAGAGAGAGAGACTGGTGTTCTCTCTTTACAGTCACTCTCTGTTTTCTGAAGATTATCTGGGAGAATAAATTCACAGAAAGTCTTTACAATAAAAAAAAAACAGATCTGAGATCAGCCCTCGGTTTGTTTATTTTTGTGAGTAATGGTTAGTCAATTAGGAGCGTAAATTTAGCTTCACGATCATAAATAAAGAGATTCTGATTTTTCAAACATTATTAAACTATAACAGGTTAAACTCATGTTTTTTTGACGGCCCAGCGTTTATAAATAAGGATTTAGTTTTAAAAAGATGAAAAAGAGAGAGAGAAAGAGGCTGTTTATCACAACTTCTAAAACTGACTTCAGATTCAGGATTTGGTTTAAACATAAAAAATATTAATATCATTAAATAAAATTCCTGATTAGTCCTTTAAAAAAAAACTTTTGAGAAATACGACATCAACGTTAAAAAACGACATGATCGTTTTTCTGTTATTTTGTAAAAAGTTCTTTACCATTTTTTTGTAAATCTGACTTCAGATTGAGGATTTGGTTTAAACATGATAAAAATATTCATATGTTCAAGGAGAACATCTTTGAAGAAGGTCTAGTTATCTAAAATACGACATTAACACTAAAAAACGACATGATCATTTTTCTGTCATTTCTGTCATGTACATCTTTTTATTTTTGTCTATGTGAAGCACTTTGTGACTCTTGTCTGTGAAAAGTGCTAAACAAACAAATCATTAAAAAACTCCTGATTAGTCCTTAAAAAAAGCTTTTAAGAAGCCCTGATCATGTAAAATATGACATTATCGTTAAAAAAACGACATGATCGTTTTTTTGTCATTTTGTAAAAAGTTCTCTAACAATCTTTTTTTGTAAATCTGACTTCAGATTGAGGATTTGGTTAAAAAATATTAATATCATTAAATTAAACTCCTGATTAGTCATTTTTAAAACGCTTTTAAGAAGCTCCAATCATCTAAAATAAGCCATTAACTTTAAAAAAAACAACATGATCGTTTTTTTCTGTCATTCTTTTGGACCCAAAAAAAAAACAAGTTAATAAATTTGATGAAAATCATCGTTTTAATCTCTTATTTTGTGCCACTTGACCAAAACTATCCCCTTAAATACACTTTTTGTCTTTTTCTTTCTTTCGTAAAAAACAGTACAAACTCGTAAATCCTGTGATTTGCTGAAACTCTCCCTCTCTCCTCGTCTTTTCTCTTCAGTCACCTGTGAGAATGTCTCCTCCGCTCGGAGCTGAACTAACACCCTCTCTCTGAATGAAGGAGAACCGCTGCAGCTCCCTAAAAACACTCCCGTCCATTCCCACTCAGGGGTACAAAAGGTGAAACTTGTAGCAATAATACTCCCTTCTTTCACACAAACGCCTCCCCGCTGCCCTCACCTCCAGCTCTGCCGCCCCTGAAGCCCCTCTCCGTTGGGGATCTCTGTGCGCCTTTCTCCGCGAACAAAAAAAGCCTCCTGAAGGGGAACAAAAGTGAGCACATTTTTCCTGTGTGTCCCCTTCTCGGCGCAGAATAACCCGCTGCCTGTCCCTCAAATGGGAATATTAGGACGTCAATCTAACGGCCCCTGTGCGCCTTTGTCTTTGCTGAGTGCCCGGCTCTGCCTACCACGCACCTTTTGTCCCCAAATCCAATGAGAGCCGTTATTTCCCGCTCCCCAGCACTGCTGCAGCGCGCTCTTCGGGACTATTTAAGGTGCTTAATCGCGTCCTTTAAGGACCTCAAATAGAGAATAACTTCCTCCTTTCACGTCGCCTGAAACTGGGACAAAGAGTTCTTGTGGTCCGGCCTCCTGCTGCAGCTCTCCTTCATATGTTTAAGGGCAAATTTTGGCGTCTGATCCACCTGAGGGCCTGACCCCACACGGATGCAGGGACACGGGAGAATAAAGCTGGAGAATCAAGTTTGATTTACTTTTAAAGATACAAATATCATCTATGAAACACCATGAGGACGCGATATTTCCTGCCCGGAAACAGAAACAAACGCACCTTTTCTCAGTTCCGTTTATTTGATACCATGTGGAATAAACTCAAACATTTCTCTGCGCGCAAAAACAACATAAAGCTGAAAATATCAAGTTTAAACAAGATTAAAAAAGTGGATCTGTCTGAGTTCAGTCCAAACTCATGCCTTATATCCGGTCCAACATGTGCCAACAAAAAAAAGCCTTTTCAACAGTTTTTGGACCAGAGTCTGAGTGGGTGACACGCGGCCTTTACGCACACTCACTGCGGCTGTGACACACTTTAATCAGTGGATTCAGTCTGATCTGTCAGCTGACTCAAACTCTAACCTGGTAGAAACACTGTCCTCTCAGGCCGCCGTCACACACCTCTAAAAAACACTTAAAACAGCTCCATGACAGAGGCCTCAGCTCTGCAGCCCTGCAGCCCGGCTATAGTGGGGAGGCTACCAGGCCCGGATCCCCTGCAGGGAGCCCTGGCACGACGTGACCGCAGTCCCTTGGTGTGTCTGGGGCTGCGCGGAGCCGCCGAGGCCGCTCACGTTCCCCAAGTTCATGTTCATGAAGGCGTTGGAGGAGCTGGAGGGGGGCAGGGCCGGGATGCTGGTGTAGGTGCAGCTGTAGTTGCTGTTGTAAGCGGGGCTGTTGTAGGTGTAAGCGGGGTATCCGTTATAGGAGTACGGGTTGGATCCGTACGGAGCAGCAGCGGCGGGGTAGCTCTGCGCTCCCCCGAGACAAGGCTTCCCATCCCGGACCAGCACCGGCACAGCGACCCGCCGCGGCGGAGGAGGGTGGTGCTGACCCGCCGCCTCCAGAGACTTGTCCTGCCGCTGCCTCTTGCACTTGTAGCGGCGGTTCTGGAACCAGATCTTCACCTGGTTGGAGGTGAGTTTGAGGGTGGTCGCCAGGTGCTCCCGTTCCGGGGCGGAGAGGTACCGCTGCTGCTTAAAGCGACGCTCCAGCTCGAAGACCTGCGCCTGGGAGAAGAGCACCCGGGGTCTCCGCCGGCTCCTCTGCTTCTGCACCGGCCGATCCGAGTCTCCCTGCCCGCCCTCTGAGGCCTCCTCCCGGGACACCAAACCACAGCTCTCTGCGCAGGTGAGAGTCACACAGGAGGAGTTTCAGATCATGAAATATCATCGAGAATCAGGTTTAATAAAGGAACAAAATTCTGTGATTTTATCGAGTATGAAGTCTGAGCCGGTAACTGTTAATCTGGAGTAAAAACTGCTCAGATATGATGGAGGATTTTAGACCCTTTAATGAGATTTAACTCGTGACTCTGTGAGAGAAAAGTGATAATTTTAGTCTGAAAACTCTTGAGGAACTTTGAGCATAAATGAAGGTTAAAGAAACAAACTAACAACAAACTTCAGCTGATGATCCAGATCCTCCTTCAGAGACAGCAGCAGCTGTTTACCTCTCAGTTATTTTAGCCTGAATGAGCCTCAGACTGATCCAAACACCTCTTCTTTTCTTATAAAATTAAACTTTATTAACTCAACACTGCTATAATTTAATCTCATAGATTAAAGACTTAATGGTGTAAATTAAATTCCTGTTAATCTTTGATTTAAATGTTGAAATTGTTTTAAAATTCTTCAATTTCTGGTGAATCAGCAACTTCAACTTTTACCTGCTAAGAATTAATTTTCCTAAATTAAAAACTATAATTTACAGAGTTCTGCCCGTAAATTTAGAGACACTAATCTTCTCGTTGTTTTTTTCCAGCTTCATTCCTATTAATTTAAAGTTTATTTTTCCTTCATTTTGTGACTTTTTCTCCTCTGACCTTCATAAATTTATGACTTTTATCTTCGAAACCAAAAACTATATTTTTGTACATTTACCACCGTTTTTCTGTCACTTTAAAATAAACTTAAAGATTTTAGACTTTGATTTTATAATTTTGTTATAGAAAAAAATTCACCCGTTTTTCTTTGACTTTAATCCAATTAAACTAAGAATTTATTTACATAAAAAATAAAAATAAAACCTCATCTCGTTAAAAAACATTATCTTTAATTTAAGACTTTTATTTTCTTAACCTTGTAAATTTAATACTTTTATTTTTTCTATTTTAAGAGTTCTGTAATCAGTTTTGATTCTCCAAGTTTTCTTTCACATTTTTCTCCTAATTTTACGATAATCTCGTTCTTGTTTTGTGTCCCTCTTCCTCTTCTTCTTCTTCTTCTGTCATATACAGACATTAAACGTTAGCTCTAAGACCCCCTCTCTTGTTTTAGTACAAATGTATTTTAAAACACAGTTTAAAATTCCAAACAGTCAAATATCAATAAAGATTTCTATTGATTCAATTATTGATTTATATTTGCAGAGAACGTGAAATCTCCGTTATCACAGAAAAGTCGAATGTCACTCTCTCAGTTTGAGGTAAACTGTTAAACTTTTGTAACTTTTGAACTCGTGAAGTGAAATAAAACCTTTAAAACTGTTTCTAACCGGTTTTACTGAAACTCGCAGCGTGGGTACAGAGCCGCCCGTGTCTGCCACGGCCCGTGTGTTTATTGTCTCATTTCTTTTACAGCCTCTTTAAACTCCTCGTCGGTTTATGGTCCACACATCATAACAGACTCCGAGCTACAGACACTCCAGACTGTTTGACATCTGCAGACTTTACTGGATCCGTCTCAGGCCTCCGACCATTTGATAGCTCTTTATTGGGACCGTGTCAGGAGTGGGGGACACCTCCGAGGACACCTGATCTTCATTTCTAAACTTTATAAAGAGTTTATTTTCTTCCTCTCTACAGTTGGTTTCTTTTACAGCTGACTCCTCTTTAACCCTGTAACTGAATAATCTGCTGAACAATGATTCCGTTTATCACAGAGACACTCGGACATTCACGCAGGACTGAACCCTCCTGTCCACTCGGTCCACACCGTTCTTGACGCCCCATTAGTCCGGACAGGACCTGCCTACAGCCGGTTTAATCAGATATTTCTGGTCTTTAGTTTTTAACGTCTCTGTGCGTAAAGAGGAGAGGTTTGGAGGTTTCAGAAAAATCTGTTTCTGTTGGAGTAAATCTGTGAGTTCAGCCTCTAAAAACACAGATTAAACTTTAAAACCAAGAGTCTGATCTTTACGGTTGTTGTTGTTGTTAAACTTTCATGTGGTTTTATTCTCTCTGTCTGATTGTTGCTTCTCTTCTTTGTTGTCTTTTGTTTGATCGTTTACTCACTGCTCTCCTGCTCGTCCAGCTCGGCGGCCTCCAGCTTGGCTCCCTGCAGCCCGGGATGGACGTACATGTCCGGGGACAGACTGGTGTCCCCGCGGTCCTCCTCCCCTCGCACCGCCAGCGCGCTCAGGTACGCCAGATTGTCCTCTCCGTCCGAGAAGGAGGGACTGTCCCGGGCCCCGGCGAGCATGCAGGACGGCGGACTCTGGTAGTGCTGCTGCTGGGGAGGAGGAGGAGGTGGAGGAGGAGGAGGAGGAGAGCCAGCCAACTGCTGCTGAGCGCTGTGAGCTCGGTGCTGGAGCTCCAAAGACCCGGACCTCTGCTGCTGCTGCTGCTGCTGCTGCTCCAGTTTGAGGATATCCTTCACAGAAAACGGCGTGGAGGTGAGCGGGCTCTGCAGCATCATGTCATCCAGCTCCTGCTCTGCAGCACCGAGGAAATGAATCCCACCGAGTAACATGCACTCCCCCTTTCCGTTCCCCTCCTTCCCTAACAAATGATTGAGCTTAATAGCCCCTTCTTTGGAAAGTGGAGGTGCGCTAAGCCTCTGGGATCCCTCATCGCCATGAACCGCCCGAAAACCTGAGCTGTAGTCCCGGTTTTGTCCGTACAGGTCTCCTCTCTGACAGATGTGATGTGGGGCTTTGTGAGAGGAGTTTGGACCGGGGCGACAGAGCGCCTCTGATGTCAGGGGGAGGGGTGAGGGGAAGGCCGAGTGGGCCTGAGGGGGGAGAGAGAGGGAGGGAGAGAGAGAGAGAGAGAGGGAGAGAGGGAGGGAGGGAAGGTGGGGCGTACGTGACGCTTGTTCCCGTTCTGGTTTAGTTCGTGGACTGGTGTGAATATGGAGGACAGGGAGGATCACAGAGACTCTCCTGTCATGAGGAGTTTCTAAAGTTTCTGACATTTAGGAACAAACAGGAATCATGAAGTTTAGGTGACACTCTTCTCATGGAGAACAGACTTTTAAAGGGTTAAAATCAACATCTGTTTTTAAAAAAATTCAGTATTTATTATCAGGACTGAACTTGATGAAGAGATCTGAGGAAAAAAAGTTTAAAATCTCTCTGAAATGTTTTTACAGCAGCTAAAGTTAGAGGACAAAAACAGCCAGAAGAGGATGAAGGGGAGTAAAACTAAAATCTGAAAAAATAATAATGCATCAAACTAAATGTGTTACTAATATTTGACATATCCAAGAGTGTGATAGCATGCAAAAAATCTACAGCCTCTGAACTTAAAAAAATGAAAGAAAATCAGTCATTTTGTGTTTTTTTCCCCCTCAAATCAGTGACATCAGCTCTAAAACTGGCATCTAAAGGGTTAAATCCAATACATATTTTAAAAAAATCAGTATTTTTTTATCAGGACTAAGATTGATGAAGAGATCTGAGAAAAAAAGTTTTAAAAAATACCTGTCTGATATTTTTTCAGACAGGGAGTAAAATTATTAGGGTACATAGAAGGTTAAATGAATCTTCTCAAAACATAAAATAACTTTTAGAGTCGGTTTATATGAGAGAACTTCAGCCTCATGAACTCAGGCTAATTGGAAAATAACTTAATGATATAAATTAACACAAAAACTTTATTGAAGGAGGAACAAAAAGGAACAAAATTATTTTATTTTATCGTCAATGAAGTCTGAGCAGGTAAGTGTTAGTCTGCTGTAAATACTGCTGAGCTATGGTGGAGTATTTTGGTCCTATAGTGAAAAAAAAGAGATAATTTTAGTCTGAGAACTCATATGAGGAACTTTGAGCATGAATGAAGGTGAAAGAAAAAAGACAGACTAACATGAATCCTGAACAAACTTCAGCTGATGATCCTGATCCTCCTTCAGAGACAGCAGCTGCTCTCAGAGATCAGTTATTTTAGCCTGAATGAAACTGATCCAAACACCTCTTCTTTTCTCATAAAATCACACTTTATTAACTTATTAATGTGACTTTAATCTGATAGGGACAAGACTTAATGGCGTATATTTAATTCATGTTTATCTTGGACTTACATGTTAAATTACTCGCAGTAACTCTTGGGGAATAAACAGAAAACTTTCAGCTTTACAGGTTTTCTAAGACTATAACACAAAAACAACTTCATATAAGAACACTATAACTCTCCTAGTCTTGTGCAAAAACGTGAGTGTCCCTCAATAATCAATAATCTGTTCCTCCCTGTAGCTCACGAACATTAGATCCACTCTGAACTGTCAGGTTATGTGTCTAAAATCATATTTATTTAATGATTCAATTAATAAATTTTTCTTGTTAAAAATCAACCAAATCACTGACAATGGTATCTACATTACTGTTCCTTTAACCATCTTCTGACAGAATCCTGTTACACACTATATTTACACACAAACCCCTGATTAAAACACAGATCTTTACAGCTCCAAATACATAAAACTGTTAATGTTTCATGTCTTTGAACGTCTTATATTCAGTTTTAATACAGAAGCTGTTGAATCCTCGTGTTGAATCCTCGTGCGTAAACCTGTGCGTCAGGTCAGGGGTCAGCAGAGCAGCAGGGCGAACTCTTGACTTCAGGAGAGGAAGAGAAACATCAAAAATCAGATTCATACACAACATGATCTCTCTATACGGTTTTCTGTACGTGAAACACGAGCTGCACGAGAAACAGAAACCTGTTTCCCTCTGGATTTAAAATGACGGCTCGTTTTAAACTCAGAGATTCTGAAGTTAATGGAAACTCTAGAAAAGTCACACATGTGCAGCTTTGAAGACCCCGTGATGACTGAAATCAGGAGTGCTCATATTTGTAAGAAAGAAAATAAACACGTAGATTGGTCAGAGTTTATTCAGACGAGTTTAGAAACTGGGATTTGTTCAAAAGTTAAGAAGAGTCAGACTGGAGACTAAAACTCCAAAATTAGATCCAAGTGAGAAAGAAGGTTTAGGATTGTGATTTTAGAAGCTCGTGGATCTCTGTCACACTGACTCAAAGATCTCCTCTCCTCTCCTCTCCTGTCCTCTCCTATCGTCTCCTCTCCTTTCCTCTCCTCTCCTCTCCTCTCCTCTCCCAGAGTCTCCAGTAGCCGGCCGGCCTCGGTGTCCCTCTGTCCTCTTTATCGCTGCTGTTGTATTAATAACCGCTCTGCGCCGATAAGCAGGCCCCCCGGGGCAATTAAGATTCCTCCAGGAAAACGGCCTGACGTTTTTAGCTCGCTCTAATCTGCTCCTATCAGCTCCCCTTTCCGTTTTCCAGCGGGACCCTTCGCCTGTGTCACCCTGCTGCCTCCGCTCCTCCTGCGGGTCAGTCTGACAGCAAACAGCCCGCAGAGTCTCCAGAGAAGGTAAGAGTTGAGAAGCACAGAGACACACACTGAAAACTGCAGCTCACTGGTTCATATTTATACTTTAATAAAGTTGATGTGGAGTTTCAAACACTTTAAGATGCAGCAGAAAGTTCTTCTCAGTGAAGCTCAGAGACATAAACTGAAGTTTTCAGAATTAGCCAAACTCACTGATCCTGACTTTATCTCCTCACCTTACTTTTAAAAGTTGTTTTGAACTCTCACTTTTTCACATGTATTATATTTTTATTATCATAAGGAGAATAAAAACTGATATTTGTGACTGTAACCCCTGAACTATGTCTCCACAGTTGTCCTAAATACTTAACAGCAGTCATGTTATGTTGAGGGTCTTAATACCTGAAGAGTACTGTCTGTGAATACCAGCTCACAGTATCTAATTCTTATTTTAGGTGACATTACTGCTTATTCTTAACTCAGGAACAGATTAGTAAACATGTCCAACATTTGATCTGATGTAAAAAGCTGTAAAGTTGATTCCAGTTTCCCTCTGAGTTTCTGACTGTCAGTTTGTGGCAGTGAAACATGAATGAGCCCAACATTATAATATATATATAACATATATATATGTTCACTGTGCTGGAAAACAACATTTTTATAGTGTGGAGATTCAAACCAAACTCCAGCCAAATATCATATCATTTAAAGCAAACAAACACGTCGCCTCAGCTCTGAGAAACTGATATGAAATAAAATAAAACACCTGTTTGACTTTGATATGTGCGATGTTGTTTGATATGGTTTAATACAACACTATCTAATGCATCACAATATACTGTGTGGTTTAATATGATATGAAATGACACAATACTAAATGATCTGATTCTTTATAACTATAATAATATATGGAATAGTTAGATGTGATATGAGGTAATATATGGTTTAATATGATGAGGTCTGAGTTAATATAGTTTGATACAATTTAGTGCAACAGGGTGCAGAACGCTACATATATACAATACAGTTGGATTAAATATGATACTGCATAATACAATATGATACAATATAATCTGATCCAATACAAAATAAAGCCATACAATACAACACACTACAGTAATATACGAAACAAGATGATACAGTAGAAATGATGTGATACAATACAATGCAACACACATTATGACATAATACATATGAAACAACATAAAAATAATATAAGATACACAATCCCAGACGATGAAGTACAATATGATACAATATGGCCTGTTATAGTACTCAAAAATACAGCTATACAATGTGTTATGATTCTATACGGTATACTTCTATACGATACAATATCATACAATTTGATAGGATATGTTCTGACAAGATACAGCACAATAAAAACTCAAGACTTCATGATATGATTTGAATCAATATGATAATCATATGATTCAATATGATACAATATAATACAAGACTGAAGTATATGATATGATAGATAATACAAAAATACAGAATTGCAATACTATACAATACTGTATGATATAATGCAATACCATATAATATGATACATTATCATCTGATACAATAAGATATGGAATAATACAAAATGATATAATACAGTACGATACAATATGATATGATATGATAATATATGATAAGAAATGATATGATATGATATGATGTGCTAAAATACACCTGAACAGGATATAATGGTATACAAAATATGATTTATGATGATGTGATTTAATACGGCCTGGTACATGTCCATGATAAGTTAATATGTGAGAAACATTGTAGAGAGGCACACAAGTGAAAATTAAAAATAAATACTTTATGACACTGTTAGTATTTATGCATTAATGACATAAACTCTCTCTTATCTAAAGATCCAATCATCGACCTCACTTCAGTCCTACAAAAACACACAGATAAATGAATCTGCTGTTCTTCAACAATGTTGTTAATGTAAGACACAAAAATCCCAAAGCTCAGTGTCCGACCTTAAATCTTTACTGAATAAATAAAACATCATAAGACGATCATATTTCAATAAGAAATCATATTTAATGTGTTATTACTGACGCTGTGCAGAGCAGCTCCCATAAAGAGGCTGTTATATTTGATATAATAGAAAGAAGATTCTGATAAAGTGTGCATGTTTTTGTGCACAGTGAATCCTGCAGACCCTGGTCCCTGGTTTAGTCTGCAGCCCACTCAGCAGTAAATATCCTGATGTGACGCTCTTTCTATGGCTCTAAGGCTCGGCCCTGTAGACTCCCCGGCGACTCTCTTCATTTCACTTTATATCATCATCAGTGTGTCCTCGTAAAAAAACGCCAAACAAGACCAGATAGTGTTTAGACTGGCACCAGGCGGCCTCCATCTTCTTTAAATAACATTAAATCCAAAGACGCCACGCTGAGCGCTGACTTTCTGTGTCACATGACCAAGAGTCTGCAGCAGGAGCAGAAATCAAACAACTTAGGGAACAACAAACCGAGGTTCAGGGATCTCCAGGGTCTGATGGTCCCACCTGGACATGAGTGATCCAGACTGAGGAGTCCAGACTTTTACCTCAGGATCTGGATAAGTTCCTCAGAAGGTTCCCACAAAGATCCTCAGATGACACAATGAAGCTGTTTGGAAAGACGATCAGGGTTAGATATTCTTTATTCTTCATGTGTTTACATGTGAAGTCCAGCTGCTGTTAAAGCTCCACTGGGTAATGTTTGAACTACAGCAAGAACCAATGAAGGAGAGACGGTTCAGTGACGAGTGATGACAGATAAGATTACATCCTGATCGTCTCCTAAAAGGTCGTATCCTCCGATCGTAGCTGATCGTAACCATTCAAGTTAACGTGTCAATTTACACCGACTTCTTTCCGTTCCTCTGAGGATCGCCGGACTCCTCAGCTGATCACAAGAGTTCTATTTTTTCTGGACGCCGGAGCATGGCGGATAAATTCAGCACAGATTAACCCGTGCTGGAAAGGAAGTCGGGCACAGACACAAAATAAAACATCCGGCTTCTTTTCAAAATAAAACACTCCGTGTTTCAGGAGGATCGTATTTCACACCATGCAAACGGGCGGAGACGAACAAGTGAAAGGTTTTTAGACGTCATTTCACCCCGATGACACCATGGATGAGGAGATGCTGATTCTAGAAGTCTAGAAGTAGATTTCCTCCTCTGGAAGGACACAATCTACTGCTTATATGTCTATGTGTCTGTCTTTAGAGAGACAACTCGTTATCGTGAGATTGAACGTGAATCCTCGGGTTCTTGTGAGTTTTTGCGATTCCTGCTGTCAGTGGTAATCCACTATGGTAGGAATTGGCGTTCAGTGAAATCGCTGTTCCAAAACTGGTGTAAATCCCGGGTTAGCCTCCCTGTAAGTTTGCAGTTAGTGGGATTTAACGAATCACTTTTGGGTCGGGTTCTGGCGTCCTTACTGAATTATGATCGGAACCTGGGGTGTGGACCTCCAGATTTAAACTTCAGGTGACGAAGTTTTTCCCATCAGGACCCGTCGACTTTGAGACAACCAACCCGAGGAGATGAAGCTCACAGAGTGACTCACTTCTTTTACCTCTGTTTTTAAAACTCATTTTTACAGACTTGCTTTTATGTGATTCTCTCCTAAATTTTGACTCTGTAGTGTCTCCTCTGAATTTCTTTTACTCGTTCCTCTCCTGGCCTCAGGTCTGGTTGGGTTCCTTGGTTTTCTCGGCTTCATGTAGGGTTTATATTATCAGGAATTAACCCTGAAATCCTGCAGCTTTTAAAGAGACTTTTTTCTCCTATCAGCTCTGTTACCTTGAGCTGAAGAGCGAGCTTTATTTTCTGTGTACCACAGGGTTCATTACCGAGTCCTCTGAGGTTTCCCTGCAGGAAAACCACAGCAGAGCGGACTGCGGTTGTGGTTTCTTAGCTCGTGTTATCTGTTGGCGCTGACAGAGCTGGGCGGAAACCTGTGACCTCTGCAGAGCTTCTGTTTGGCTCTTTATCAGACACACAAACACGGAGAAGTCCCTTTAAATCAGACCTGGTCTGAGGACGGAAGAGCTCCTTTTTAAGCAGATCAGACTCAGAAAGTGATCGCAGGACTTCAGGTCGGGTCTGTCTGCTGGATTTAAGTTCTGATATAATCTCAACACCATCATTTCACACAGGAAATAAAGATTTACTCTCGCTAACAACTGGTTCAGAAAAAGCTTTAGAAAGTCTTTTAAAGGAACAAATTTAATGATTTAACTCAAAATGAGACTTTGCAGATTATTAAACTGAGCTCAAGTTTTCTGAGTGTTTTCGATTGTTTCAGATGAGGCACCATGGACAGCACCGCCATCAAAGAACCATGACCACCGCGACAGGTTAGCGGGCGTCAATCTACCCTCTCAGGTGTTCATCACGATATACAGCTGAGTACAAAATGACATTTTTAATCAGAATAACATCTTCACCTCTGAACTTATTCTGATATCGAATCAGTTTTCTTAAGTTTGAATTAAACCTGTAATCTGGATCAAACCTGGTCACCCCTGAAAAACTCAGTCCCTGAGTCGGCCTCCCCGGTGGAAACAGTCTGGACACGCCCCTGGTAGTTTAACCCATAAAAAGATGATGTCGTTGACAGAAATGTGAATCTTAGTTTGAGTCTGAAAAACTTGATGTGATGAGAAAGTAACTTTACCGTCAGAGAAACTGTGAAAGTCTTTGTTGATAAAATTTCTTCAGACCTAAATGATAAAAATTCTCTCAGTTTATTTTTAGACTTTGTAGATCATTAAATCTTTATAACAAAATAACTAAAAGTGTATTTTTTAATCAATTACAGAGAACAGTATGTGTCTGTAAACGGGTAAAACTTCATTAGAGCTGAGATGATGAGTGGGGGACCCCAGGGCTCTAATCCTGGACCTCCTCTGTTCTGATATAGACCACTTAAATGATCCCAAAGTCTGTAAATATTGATAACCTTGATTATTGGCTGATAACTTTTGTTTCGTTGCTTCATATCTTGTCTCACTAACATTTAACCACGCCCCCTTTTTAACAGATTTAGTGAAGTGAATTATTTTTATGTTTATGTTGTAAAAACAAACTAAACTCACTTTTCTTGTTAATACAGAATCTTCAGAACTTAAGGCATGCTGGGATACTGATGGTATTTCTCTCTCTTTACCTCACTATGTGTGTGTGTGTGTGTGTGTGTGTGTGTGTGTGTGTGTGTGTGTTACAGGTAGCCTAACAATGGGAAATGCTACACCTCCTGTCTGCTGTCATTTGCGGCCCAGCGGAGGCGCCAGGCGGCTCTGGGTGGATGGATGGATGGATGGATGGAGAGAGAGAGAGAGAGAGAGAGAGAGAGAGAGAGAGAGAGAGAGAGAGACTCAGCCAAACGCTCCTGTGTGTGTGTGGGGAAAAATTCCACGTTTAAGATCAACTTTACTCTGAGTCTTATATCAAATCTTCTTCTTCTTTCGATGTTTATTTGAGAATAATAATAATAATAATAAGAACTTTATTGATCCCGAAGGAAAATTCGATTGTCTGTTGTCTCGCGTAATATGTCTCTAAAAGTTCTTTATTATTTATATAAGAGTTATAAAGCCTGATGGCTGTTGGTACAAAAGATCTTCTGAGTCTATTTATGTTTATGTTTTGTTTTAGGACGTGATTTTTTTAAACTGCGCGGAGTCTGAAAAAAAGTTTTTTTTTATTTCAGACTGAAGATTTAAAAATAATAAACTTAAATAAATCGAGACTGTGATAAAAATAAACTCTGCAGGAGGTGATTTACTCAGATTAAAAATGTCACTAAGAGAAAAAAAAAAACAAAAACAAAATCAGTTCGAAGTTGAAAAACTCAAATTTATCAAACACGGACTTAATTACAGTTTTAATGAGCATTAAAAACAATCTGTTAAAACTTTAGTTTTACATTAAAATGATCTGAACTTTTTATAAAAACATTTGAGAAAAAACAAGAAACGACAAATTAAACGAAGGAATTAAAAATATCTATTTATCCCATCGTCCTTTAAGTCGTCTTGTACGCTCTGAAATCATTTGTGTCTTTATGATTTTTTGGTTTAATTAGTCAACTTTTCTGCCAGTGAGAAAATTAGAAATACACACGCAAACTGGAGATCTGAAAAAAGCAGAAAAATAATGTTTTTATTGTATTATTTTTGGCTTTGAAACGGACCTGAGTAAAAATTAAGATGACAAAAAAAGTTCATTAAATCCTTTAAAGTTTTATTTCTCAAACTGAATTTAATTTTACAAAAGACAAATAAGGAAATAAAAAAAAAACATTTGTATTGAAATTTTAGAAAAACTGTTTTTTCGAGTTTAATTTTCTCACCTGAAAATAATGTTTTAAATTTGTCATCATGATTCTGATCAATAATTCATGGATTCCTAACGAATTTAATAAATTTAGTTTTAGCTTTTTATCACATAGTTACGGTGCGTTTGATCAATCTGTAAAAAAATATATACATATCTATAACCGTGAGCGAGTTTTTAACCTGTGGCGCCTCAAATTTAGATCTTTTGAAGGTCCGAAAAGTTATGGGGAAAAAAACCTGATCGATTCATCAATAACCTAAATAAAGAAAATTTGAATTTAAACCTTTCGATAAAATAAAAATAAACTAAATTCAGAACATGATGTGGCAAATCTTCCGAAAATTAAACCGACACTCGTGCGTAAAAGTTGGAGCACTGTGGCCGTGCGCACACGTGTGCAATTGCGCGTGCGTGCTTGTGTTTGGATAGGGAGGCCTGCAGCAGTAAGAGGTCCATTAGGAGGAGAGGGAAGAGCGTTTCTCAGTGATCCGTGACAGAAACACAGACTCCGTGGATTTACCTCAGAGGTCACAGAAGTTCCTCTGACGGACACGCGCAAAAACACTCACAAAAACCTGATTTTTTCCCTCTAAAATGAGAGACAAACCCGCTGATCTCCTCACCGTGGGTCGGTGTGATCGCTCTGACTCGTCCACAGTTCGGGACAAGCCTCTGTGTCTCTCACCCACAGCCCTGAGTCCACGCATGACGCAGCCGGCTGTGTTTATGAAGGCGGCCTCTCCGCCTGCTGCATGAATTGTGTTGTTGGATGGTTTACCTAACGGGACTTCTGTTTCTCGTTTTCTGTCACGCGGCTCGCCAGACTCCGCTGACAAACGAGCGACTTTTACCGGCAGAGGAATTCCTGATGAATGTGGGAAATGAAAGGAGCTCCAGCCTCTCTCTCTCTCTCTCTCTCTCTCTCTCTCTCTCTCTCTGTTGTTGTTTTGGCCTCATGTTTGTAGGGAGGAGGTTAAACTGGAGCTGGAGAAGGGAGTGAGACCCTCCGCCCTGAATATATGGACTCCTAAAGCCCCCCACTTCCATTGTTATTACTGCAGAGGAAACACGGCGCTGTGATTTATGACCCTGTTGTTTCTCAGCTCAAGTATGAATTTCCACAGAGGCATGTTGCTCTAATTTAACGAGTTCACAGCAGAGGGAGGGGAGATAAAACGAGCTTTTAAGGCTCTCTAATCTTATCGCAGAGCAGGGATTAATTCCTCAGCGCTCTCGAGGAGCTGTGAGCGTTTTTATGATGAATAATTTCCCTCAGATAAGCTCAGAGCCACGTGATGATTCCTCCTTTCCACTCCACGGAGCACTATGTGTGTCTGTGTATAAACTGGAGGGCATTAGTGCCTCCGGGATGGAGACAGACCACTTCATCACGCGGCGCAGACAGTCCGGGTCCCCCCCTCTCCTTCTCACCGAGCAGCTCTTTATCAGCTTTCTATCTCCTAAACAACCTGCAGAGCGGCCCGACACATCCATCAGTGAGCTCTGCAGGCCGGAGGACCGAGTCTGTGCGTCTCTGTCCCGGTGTCAGGACGCATCTCCACCCGCAGACTTAAATTAAACGGGATTATTTTGTTTTTCTTTTCCAGAGAGAAAATTAGAAATGAACAAGAAAACTAATGATGTGAAATAAGCAGAAAAAATAACGTTTATTTATCAAACTGCAGTTCATTTAGCTAAAAATCTACGAAACAAGAAAAACTTTAATGTGGAGTAAAAAACCTCAGAATGACTGTTTGTTTTTCTTCCAAAAGTCTAATTAAGAGCCACATATTTACTATATAATTCATTTATTTTTGTACATATTTTGAAGCCACAGTTTTGTCGTTCAAGAGAGGAAATCAAAAAGTTCATCCAAAGAAGAAAAGCGATATTTTATAAAACCCAAACATCTCATGTCTGTAAGAGTCACTCTGCGTTTTCTCTGACGATGACAATTTTTATTTTCCACGCAGGATCAACTCTTTGACTCCTCCTACTACCGAAAAAAAAACTTTAACGGAATTTTTAAATGAGCAGAACTCTTTTTTTTTCTTTTTGCATTTTTTTCCCATCCATAATTTATTCCCTTAAACCAAATTTTCCCAAACCTTAAACCCGGACTCTGGATTAACCCCCTCTAGTCCGGACAGCAGGCCTACAGAGACTCCATGCTCTGCTGTCCTACAGGAACTCATTTATTGGGATCTGCTGCAGAGAAAGTTCCCACTCACACGACCTCTGTCACTCCTGATGGATGAAGTCAGACAGACTGAACTGCAGCAGGTTCAGTCTCTGCTGCTTCACATCCAAGATTTGACTCCCCCAGTTCTCATGAATGAAGAGGTTTAAAATCTTCTAAATGTCTCACTCAGAATGATCATTATTTTTCTCACTCTGTTGGATCAGAATCTCATGAAGAAATCTCTAAATCAAACCAAGAACAGCTGTTTTTGTCTCTCGGTGCTGCGCGCTCTCGTCGTTTTTACGCACAGGTTTACGTTCCTCTAAGGTGGTATAATTTATACGTGCGCGCGCCAACAACTTAATGATGCGCGTCCTCGTTGACCTGCCAGTCACCCCCTCCCACCTGAGAGTCTCTCTCCGGCCGCGGCGTGCTGCTGTCCACCCGCGGGCCGGAGGAAGGACCTGTTTCCTGGATCCGTTTAAACACGGGCCTCCGGAGCGCCGCGCTCGGCCAGGACGGACCCGCTTCAGGCCGGACGGACACCGGCAATAGATCACAGAGGGTCCCGGGGGGGCATGAGCGCACAGCTGGGAAGACTCAGGCCCCCCTGCACCATCGCTGCTCGGGTCAGTTTGTCATTCTTACGCCCCCGGATGACAGCAGGGCGGGGGGCTGGAGGATGTTTATTGCTGCTTCTCAGGGAAGTTTCCTGCCATTAACTTTCACTTTCACTTCCACAGACACGACATTTACAAGACCTCAGGTCATCTCAAACCCGAGTTCAAGTCTCCGGAGAAGAAGGATGTGATCAGGTGATTCTGATTCAGTGTCAATTTTAGATTTAGAGAGGAACGTTTCAGGAACAAAGCAGGAGTTCAACACGACAGACAGAAGAAAAACATAAAGGAGCGATGAAACAACAGTCAGATGGAGAGAAAATGGATGAAAACAAACTTTTTACTTAAATTAAATATGATGAAATATTAAAGATAAAACAGGACTGAGGTTTGTGCACTAACATCTTTACAGGATATTTGACCGCAGACAGCTTTAGCTCAGGTTTAATTCACATCTTTCTCATTTTAAAGAAATAACATGGAAACAAATCAAACAGAAAACAGATCAGACATCTCTTTCTTTGACTGTTTTTAAAGTTTCCAATGAGAAAATATGGAAAAATCAAATACAGTTTAACTTTAACCTCTCAGTCTGTGCCTTTCTCTAACATTTAACTCTGTCAGATTCAGATCAATATTGAATAAAAATTGATCTGAATCTGTAGACACCAAAGACCATCCTATCCTGGGTCTAGTTCAGTTTTTTCTTTTGTTGTTTTCAAACTTTCTGGATCAGATTCAGGCCCCAAAAAAACATTTCATACTTTGTCATTTCAGTGAAGAACCACGACTCTGCAGCAAGGCAACAGTGGAGGAGGCTTCATGAGTGCTGAGTGACAGACAGCGGCTGAAATGAAAGTTTAAGACGGTGAGAAAAAGTCTTTTAAACGGTTATGATGAGAAGAAACGGTTCACTCTGAAATCCTCCTCAGTGCTGACAGGAAGTGGATCAGCAGGTTCTCCTCCGTCACCTCTACTCCTGTGTGTGTGTGTGTGTGTGTGTGTGTTTACCTGCATCAGGACTCCTGGTTGTATTATATGTGTGTACATGTGAACTTGTGTGTACTGAAGGATCTGGTTTCCTCTGAGCTGAACTTGAGGCTGAAACAGAGTCCGCTGAATCAGCTAATGAGCCTGTCGGACGTGTAATGATCCTCAGAGCGGTGTAATGAAGCTGGCAGGCCTCCATCTGACACTTCATTAATACACATGTCTCAGTGTGTGTGTGTGTGTGTGTAGAGTATGTCAGGTCTATTGTGAGTCTGTAACAGAGACAGGAAGCAGGTATGTCTGCTGTGTGACTTTCTAATTCAAAGTACTCTGAGGTAAAATGAAATACAAGTGTAATAATAAAAGGATATATTTTTGATACCATATAAAGAACTTCATGATTTGATATACACAGTACAGTGAAGTACATTAAGTAACAACATGAAATGATACTGTCAAATATATTATACTACATCAGTTATGATACAATCTGATATAATGTGACACAAAATGAATCAATATGATAAAATGATATGATATGACATGAGAAGACTTGATAATCTGATACACAATAGAAAAAGACACTGTTCTATATAATACAATATGATAATATATGATATAATGTAAGACTACATATGACTTAATACTCTATGATATGATTCAAAATAATCTGATGTAATACCATAAAATACTTAATGATATAATAAAATACAGTCCAAAACTACATGATATTAAATGATATGACCTGATATGATTTGATATGTGACAATAGGACAATAGGACAATATGACACCATATGATACAAAACTAAAAATCATACAGTACAAAATAATACAATTCAAGACTTTACTGTGATATATGAAAATGGATATGACCTGATACTTAAAAGGACATACAAAAACATTCCTACTATATAATATGATAAAATACATATGACACGTGCTACAAAATATGCAACATGGAGACTTGATATGACTTCAGTCTCACTGATACAATACAATACTTTTTGATGGGAAGATTTGATATAACATAAGATATTGTACCATACCATATGATAAAATATGATACTATAAAATGAAATATTAAATGAAACAATAATATAAAATATGATACTATATGTATCGATGTGATATTATTCAGTGATAAGATACAATATGATACAATTAAATATAATAATAACAATATGATATAATATTACATGTTAAAAAACAATACCATAAAAAACTATATTACAAGTCAAGGTACGGTTACAACATGATACGATGAAATACAATATTACACATTATGACACAATACAATACACTTAAAATATGACATATGTTACAAGACGATACAACATTATTTGAGATAATAAAATGCATTATATGCTACAGTACGAAACAATAAAAAACTGTGTTATATTTCAAGTTACATTACAATATCATACAATGAAATAAGATATTTTGAGTTACGATACGATATTATATAATTTGATTATGATAAATTTATAATTGGTTTGAATTGCTGCAAACAAACACGTATTAAGAGTAAAACTGAACCATTAAAAAATTAATTGGATTTTATCTTTATAATTACAAATAATCAGCAGATATAAATAGGATGAGTTTCAGTAAAAAAAAACCCACAAAGAACATCAGCGGCTCTTCGGCTTTAAAAGCTGATCTAACTTCTGTTTATCTCAGGGGTAAAGTGACGCTTTTGATAAAATATTCCACTTTTGTATTCAAGTAATTACATTTTTTAAACCAAGATTAAGCATTATGGGATATAAAATAACTAAAAACAGCTTTATAATTAGACTGGAAATGCTGACTGATTTCTCTTTGCTATAAAAAAAACCAAAAAATTTTAGGTGTAAGAAATTCTACAAAATTCAGATATTTCACATGAACTCAGAGGCCTAAATTGGCTCTGTATACCCAGAATATATGCATTAGTTTGAAATAAATAGAAAAACAACGTAATACCGTACAAAGTAAAACAAGACTTCTTTTTTTACACACATCTAAATATCTAAATATAAAGAGTGTCGTGTTGGTGCAAGTATTTACACACTCAAATGTGTTTTTGGAGCCTTAACAGAAGCCTGTGGCCCTGCAGTACTGATAGTTTGATTGACATGTTTATTAGCCAGCAGAGGGCGGGGCTTATTGCTGTCTCCACCCTCAGTTCTTGTCAACCCCCCAAAAATAGCTCTGGACCTCACAGAGAAAGAATGACACACACACACACACACACACACACACACACACACACACACACACACACACACACACCAGCAATGCAGTGATACTCATGTCATGTAGAGGCCTGTCCCTGCTGCTCTGTGTGTGTGTGTGTGTGTGTGTGTGTGTGTGTGTTTGCCTTCAGATCACAAAGCTGGAAACATGACAGTGTTCCTCCTCGCTGCGTCTGAGCGGCGACAGGAATGTCAGGAAGTGTCGGCCATGTTCTGGCGCTCTGATGTGATGGTATGTAGCGCCTGGAGTCACATTTCCCTCTGACAGAGTCTGTCACTCATCAGCGAGCCGCCAAATATATGAAACGCTGACATTTCTTTTCCTGCACAGAACCTGAGCGCTCAGGACGCCTGCCCTTCACAGCTGATGTAACCCTGAACCGTGTCGTTGGGCAGAACGTCGTCTGAACTGTTTGTTTATCGTTTACACATCAGCAGCAGGTTATATGAGGATCCTGAGCTGCTGCAGTGAGTCTGACAGCAGAACCAGTGCAGGCTCATCCAAAAGACTGGTATATAGTGAATATTAGCGACATGGAAGACTGAGCAGTCAGTTTCCTTCCTGAAACGCTCCCTCGCTCATCCTCAAGTCAGTGAAGAGACGGTGGCCTTTGAGGACAAGAATCATTAATGGTGCAAGACAAGATTGACCCTCAATTAGTCAAAGCGGGGAGGAGGAGGAGCAGGAGGAGGAGCAAGAGGAGGCAGGTGTGTGTACGTCTGAAAAGCTAAGGGACAGAATCACGAGTGTGCACGAGTTGATGACTGTGAAGCACTCTGTGAAACTCCACCGTTCACTTTAATCAGTGAGTCAAGAAGTCATGTTTGTTCAGAAGGTAAAGAGCTGTTTCTGCGCGTTCACATCTAGTATGAGTAAAATGATCTGTTCACTTATTTTGCGTGTACCTGGACTCGTGGATGACTCACTTGAGTTATGAGTGAAGGGGGCACCCAGATTTGAACTGGGGACCGCTTGATCTGCAGTCAAATGCTCTACCACTGAGCTATACCCCCCATATACAATGGTGTGACATGACACAGATCATGAATGTCTTATGCTCTTGACTGTTTACTCTTGGATCTGACCAATGTGACCTCAAATTTCTTATCATAAATAGCACTTAAGTCCAATGTTGCATGTCCCTGATGACGGCTGTTTCCAACGGTATTTTCTGGTTACCCAAACGCAATTAGACGACCTGTTGTTGAGGGTCGGTGCCAGGATATCTCTCCAGGATACTGATTACAGACGCTCTATCCCAGCTGTAGAGGGCCTCTCCATCTGTCTACTGTGAGTAAAAGAACTTGTGTTTATATTTTTACATCTTGTCCATTTTCATTCGTCACCCAGGAATCTGATGGCTTCACTGGTTATTGTGACGTAAATATTTGCTGGAAATCAGATATTGTCAACTCTCACAAATTCACATAATTTGCTCTGCCAGAGTAGTACAAACAT
Source organism: Xyrichtys novacula (assembly GCA_962446985.1). NCBI lineage: Eukaryota > Metazoa > Chordata > Actinopteri > Labriformes > Labridae > Xyrichtys > Xyrichtys novacula. Next base: position 38,316,158 of record OY660866.1, read on the forward strand.
CTAATTGCATATTTGCATTCACTTAACATGTAATTCATTCACATGAATTATTTTATTCACTCTTGGTGTGAATGCCCCATGTGAAGGGGGCACCCAGAGTTGAACTGGGGACCTCTTGATCTGCAGTCAAATGCTCTACCGCTGAGCCATACCCCCACACACATACACGGATACACTTAAGGTGATAAAAGACAGATCATGATCATGATTATCTTACACTCTTGACTGCTTACTCTTGGAGCTGACCAAGGTGACCTCAGATGTCCTTGCATAAGTAGCACATAGATGTAATGCTGCTTTCACACCAAGCGCAAGTAAAATCTTAAATCTTAAAAAATAAAAAAACTTGCTTAATTCGTGCAAATGCTCCCCTTAATTTTTTATCCTCAAGCTAAGATGATCTCATACTGTTTTGATCTGTTAAACTTCCATTTTCCTCATGACCTTCTGCCCGTTGTTGACAGGTGTTACTGGAGTATCTTCATGCTTATTAATGATCGCAACGCAAACTTTGGATTGAGTTTAGATATTTTCAACTCCTGCAAATTTGAACGCATTTGAAGCAAGAAGTGTGTTGGATTCACATCATTTATAGTCATCTGAATTTGTGCAAATAGTTTGCTCAATTCATGCTCATCATGTCGTCTGATTTGATTTGCATGAACACAAATATGAATGTAGGGGGCACCCAGATTTGAACTGGGGACCTCTTGATCTGCAGTCAAATGCTCTACCACTGAGCTATACCCCCACATGTTAAGTATGGTAGTTAGTGTTTACATCATAATATAGCAGAGGTTGATCTGTTGACTTTTAACAACTGTCTCCTGTCTCAGAGCTGCAGATAAGTTTTATCCTCCAGCTGGTCCAATTCTGTCTCCATCAGTTAATACTCCATTTTCCTCATGAGTGAATCTCTGCTGTTTTGTTGTTGACATACGTCATCAGGGTATCTCCATTCTGACTGGTAATCACGACACGAACATTCACTAGAGTTGACATATTCTCAACATAAATAGGCATTTAAAGAGAGTAGTGTTGGAAACAATGTGAATTTGCATCATCCATATTGGACACGATTTATACAATTGTCATCATTCTTGCCACCCCAGTTGTACACACGTTTTACTCTTGCCATTGACTTTCCGTGTTATTCACTTGAGCAAATACAGCAAGATAAGTGAAGGGGGCACCCAGAGTTGAACTGGGGACCTCTTGATCTGCAGTCAAATGCTCTACCACTGAGCTATACCCCCACATGTTAACTATGGTAGTTGATGTAATTGTCATTTTAATATCTTTGTTAGGACTTCTTGAGGTGGCCCCCACAACAGACTTTCCTACCAACATATCAGTTAATTATGATGTCTAGACTTCCTAATTTCTCAGCAAGATACAACATCCTGCTGGATACTCCAGGTGTGGAACATCCCCACTACCACCCAGGGGGGTGGAGTGACGGTCCCCACAGAAAACAAAAGATGCCACCATCACAGCCCTGTTCCTTGTCCTCTGAGGAGCGGTCTTCAGGCATAAACGTTCATGTTTCCCCATGTTCTGGCTCTTTCCTGATTCTGACCACTTATTAAGAAAATAAAACCTTGTCGGCCGGCAGAAGTCTCTATTTCATTCTTCACCAGCAGCAACGGGAAGAAAAACTTCCACGACATTGATTACAAACAGCGATTGTTCAAACAACCAATGATAAAGTTAAAACTGAAAGCTTCATATTTACCTCAATGTTGCATCTTTTCTCACCTAATGTGCATGAATGACTTACACCATACTAAATACATTATGATTAGAGGACAACGGGAAACTCTGGAGAAGGGGGCACCCAGAGTTGAACTGGGGACCTCTTGATCTGCAGTCAAATGCTCTACCACTGAGCTATACCCCCTTGCATTTAGCTGATATACAAATTAATAAGGCAACCCAACTCATAATGAGAGTGAAATCTAGATGAACGGTTTCAATCCTATTAATAGATTAAGAGGTTGTACCAGAAAGCTCTATGATGTTTGTGTCTATGGCCTGAAACAGGTCTGTGTGTGACTCTACCTAAAGAAGAATGAGGTCCACAACTAGGGGGCACCCAGAGTTGAACTGGGGACCTCTTGATCTGCAGTCAAATGCTCTACCGCTGAGCTATACCCCCACACACAAGTTTATGTTTAACAGTTGATCATAAAAACATCAGTTTGTCTGTATCCTGCTGCACTTCTTCGTTAATATCTGAGTTGCTTCATGACATTCATCAGTTTTGGAAAAACTGTTTCTTGCTGCTCCAGTTTAACAACACAGAATTCAATACCAGCCTTAGAGCAAATCACTGTCAACTGATGGACCTGCAGAACTTTAAGGCTTCCTAATTAGGCGTTTACACCAAGCACAAATAAAACCACCTAGTCGCTTCATTCGTGCGTATCTACACACGTGAATAAAGAGTATTTACTCGCTTCATTCGCGCAAATGATTTCCTCTGTTCATAGGAATCATGAATGGATATCCTTGGGTAACTGTTTATTCTAATTTCAACAGTGATCCTTGACAATTCAACCGGCGGGATCAAGTGTTAGACAACGGTTTTTCACAACTCACCAGAAAATCTGACCTTCTCACTCACTTTCCTCCAGAGTGCTCGCCATGGATACGAGAGAGGGGAAGAGTCTCCATCAAGCCTGGAATGAGTGAACAACGTTCAGAGGATTGCTGCTCAGTTTTTGTTGCAAAAGGCCCAAAACCATCAGAGATGTAGGCGCCACTGCCGTGTCTGGGTCTCCTCCAATAGCTGCGCCTGGATGATGGTCATTTACAGCCATATTTTCAGAACACCCGAACCCAATTTGGCGACCTGTTGGTGAGGGTCGGTGCCAGGATATCCCTCCAGGATCTACCCCAGCTGAAGAGCGTCTGTCCGTCTGTCTACTGTGAGTAAAAGGATTTGTGTTTCTATTTTCACACCAGTCAACATCTTCAGGTCTGTTCTCATGAATCACCTGAAAATCTTTGTGCTGATTGGTTATTGCAATGCAAATATTCGCTTGAGTTGAGATATTTTCAACTCTGACAAATTCATGTCATTTGCACCACCAGAGCAGTAAGAGCTTTTTATTGCATCTCTACATTAACTTTACATGTAATTCATTCACGTGCACTTGGTGTAAATGATCCATTACAGTACTGCTGAACCCTTGTTTAGGGGGCACCCAGAGTTGAACTGGGGACCTCTTGATCTGCAGTCAAATGCTCTACCACTGAGCTATACCCCCACATGTTAACTATGGTAGTTAGTGTTTACATCAAATATAGCAGAGGTTGATCTGTTGACTTTTAACAACTGTCTTCTGTCTCAGAGCTGCAGATAAGTTTTATCCTCCAGCTGGTCCAATTCTGTCTCCATCAGTTAATACTCCATTTTCCTCATGAGTGAATCTCTGCTGTTATGTTGTTGACATACGTCATCAGGGTATCTCCATTCTGATTGGTAATCACGACACGAACATTCACTAGAGTTGACATATTCTCAACATAAATAGGCATTTAAAGAGAGTAGTGTTGGAAACAATGTGAATTTGCATCATCCATATTGGACACAATTTATACAATTGTCATCATTCTTGCCACCCCAGTTGTACACGTTTTACTCTTGCCATTGACTTTCCGTGTTATTCACTTGAGCAAATACAAGGGTCAGGGGTCTTTGATTTGCATGACCGCAAATTAATGCTCAACATAAGTGAAGGGGGCACCCAGAGTTGAACTGGGGACCTCTTGATCTGCAGTCAAATGCTCTACCACTGAGCTATACCCCCACATGTTAAGTAAGGTAGTTGATGTAATTGTAATCTTAATATCTTTGTTAGGACTTCTTGAGGTGGCCCCCACAACAGACTTTCCTACCAACATATCAGTTAATTATGATATCTAGACTTCCTAATTTCTCAGCAAGATACAACATCCTGCAGGATACTCCAGGTGTGAAACATCCCCACTACCACCCAGGGGGGTGGAGTGACGGTCCCCACAGAAAACAAAAGATGCCACCATCACAGCCCTGTTCCTCAGGCATAAACGTTCATGTTTCTCGATGTTCTGGCTCTTTCTTGATTCTGACCACTTATTAAGAAAATAAAACCTTGTCGGCCGGCAGAAGTCTCTATTTCATTCTTCACCAGCAGCAACGGAAAGAAAAACTTCCACGACATTGATTACAAACAGCGATTGTTCAAACAACCAATGATAAAGTTAAAACTTAAAGCTTCATATTTGCCTCAATGTTGCATCTTATCTCACTTAATGTGCATGAATGACTTGTGCCATACTAAGTACATTATGATTAGAGAACGACGTGAAACTCTGGCGAAGGGGGCACCCAGAGTTGAACTGGGGACCTCTTGATCTGCAGTCAAATGCTCTACCACTGAGCTATACCCCCTTGCATTTATCCGATATACAAATTAATAAGGCAACCCAACTCATAATGAGAGTGAAATCTAGATGAACAGTTTCAATCCTATTAATAGATTAAGAGGTTATACCAGAAAGCTCTATGATGTTTGTGTCTATGGCCTGAAACAGGTCTGTGTGTGACTCTACCCAAAGAAGAATGAGGTCCACAACTAGGGGGCACCCAGAGTTGAACTGGGGACCTCTTGATCTGCAGTCAAATGCTCTACCACTGAGCTATACCCCCACATGTTAACTATGGTAGTTGATTATAAAAAGCATATGTGAAAACAACCTGAACAAGTTAAAACTTGTTTTAAATGTGTCTGAACGTTGTGTCCTTCCCCGCTTATGTGCATGAATGAGTTGCTCCATACTAAGTACGTTATAATTAGTGGTCTATATGAAACTATAGAGAAGGGGGCACCCAGAGTTGAACTGGGGACCTCTTGATCTGCAGTCAAATGCTCTACCACTGAGCTATACCCCCACATGTTAACTATGGTAGTTAGTGTTTACATCAAACATGGCAGAGGTTGATCTGTTGACTTTTAACAACTGTCTCCTGTCTCAGAGCTGCAGATAAGTTTTATCCTCCAGCTGGTCCAATTCTGTCTCCATCAGTTAATACTCCATTTTCCTCATGAATGAATCTCTGCTGTTTTGTTGTTGACACATGTCATCAGGGTATCTCCATTCTGACTGGTAATCACGACACGAACATTCACTAGAGTTGACATATTCTCAACATAAATAGGCATTTAAAGAGAGTAGTGTTGGAAACAATGTGAATTTGCATCATCCATATTGGACACGATTTATACAAATGTCATCATTCTTGCCACCCCAGTTGTACACACGTTTTACTCTTGCCATTGACTTTCCGTGTTATTCACTTGAGCAAATACAAGAGTCAGGGGTCTTTGATTTGCATGACCGCAAATTAATGCTCAAGATAAGTGAAGGGGGCACCCAGAGTTGAACTGGGGACCTCTTGATCTGCAGTCAAATGCTCTACCACTGAGCTATACCCCCACACATTAAGTATAGTAGTTGATGTAAATGTAATTTTAACATCTTTGTTAGACCTCCTTGAGGTGGCCCCCACAACAGACTTTCCTACCAACATATCAGTTAATTATGATATCTAGACTTCCTAATTTCTCAGCAAGATACAACATCCTGCTGGATACTCCAGGTGTGAAACATCCCCACTACCACCCAGGGGGGTGGAGTGACGGTCCCCACAGAAAACAAAAGATGCCACCATCAAAGCCCTGTTCCTCAGGCATAAACGTTCATGTTTCCCCATGTTCTGGCTCTTTCTTGATTCTAGAAGCTTATTAAGAAAATAAAACCTTGTCGGCCGGCAGAAGTCTCTATTTCATTCTTCACCAGCAGCAACGGGAAGAAAAACTTCCACGACATTGATTAGAAACAGCGATTGTTCAAACAACCAAGGATAAAGTTAAAACTTAAAGCTTCATATTTGTCTCAATGTTGCATCTAAATACATTATGATTAGAGGACGACGTGAAACTCTGGAGAAGGGGGCACCCAGAGTTGAACTGGGGACCTCTTGATCTGCAGTCAAATGCTCTACCACTGAGCTATACCCCCACATTTATCAAGTATACAAATTAGTAAGCACACTCAACAGATAATAAGAGTGAAATCTAGATGAACGGTTTCAATCCTATTGATAGATTTAGAGGTTATACCAGAAAGCTCTATGATGTTTGTGTCTATGGCCTGAAACAGGTCTGTGTGTGACTCTACCCAAAGAAGAATGAGGTCCACAACTAGGGGGCACCCAGAGTTGAACTGGGGACCTCTTGATCTGCAGTCGAATGCTCTACCGCTGAGCTATACCCCCACATGTTAAGTATGGTAGTCTATTACAAACAGCAATTGTACAAACAAACGAGAATTATGTTAAAACTTAAAGCTTCATATTTGCCTGAATGTTGCATCTTCGCTCGCTTAATTTGCATGAATGACTTGCGCCATACCTAGTACACTCTGATTAAAGGTCTGCACAGTTAAGAAGGGGGCACCCAGAGTTGAACTGGGGACCTCTTGATCTGCAGTCAAATGCTCTACCACTGAGCTATACCCCCACACATATGTGGAGATACTCATGGGGACAAAACACAGATCGTTTTGCAACCCAACATAGCGTAACTCTTAGATGCGGGGCCGTTCAAGATTTCTGGCATTTGACAGAAGTGATCAAGCAGAAGGAGGTCTGACCGTACATACCTGAAAGAGAGATGTCTCCACCTACTGTAGAGGATCTGGACATCCTTCTGTTGATACATCAGTTCTTTCTTGGTGCTTCTAACTGGGACAAGGACAGTGTTTTGGTAAAATTGCTGAATCCAGACTGAGTGACCTCCACGGTAGAATCAAGTCTCCCTGCATCTTTCTTGCAGCTCTTCCTCCTGTTTAATAAATCACTTCCCTCGTTTTCTCCGCTGTCGGCGTAAACTGTCACGACACTTCCATTTCCCGGCACCTGGAAGCTCAGCTGTCGCAGGATGTGGGAAACCGCAGGACTCCCTCAGGACCCCCCCAGACATACACACTCAGCAGGTGTGTGGATGTCAGGAGAGCTGTGGTGTTGATAGTAGTCCAAGTGTTTATACTCCTGCTTCTCAGATCAAGTAGGAATCTAATTTGGCCCCTCATGAGGTCCCACAGGCTGCGTTTTCTGCTCCTCACTGGATTTATGCTCCTGAATGATGGGGTTAAGAGTGTGTGAGGAACAGAGAGGAAGTGAAGAGCCTTTATGGTTCATCATCTTCCTCTTCAGCGCTCTGATATGAAAGTAATCTCTTCATCACCGACTTTATTCTCCTTAGTAATGACTTTGTTAAGACTTTATTCTCTTTTGTATTTAGTTTATTAAGACTTTATTCTCTTCTGTAATGACTTTATTCTGACTTTATTCTTGTTAGTAATGACTTAATTTTCATGAGAAACGACTGCATCTTGACGACTTTATTCTCGTTAGTAATGACTATTTTTGTAAGTTGACAAATTCAGTCTCTTAATTTTTTTTCTCAACATTGCCCTAATACTTTGTCGCACAAAATACTTTTTTTTATTTTATGATGTTGACATACATTATCGGGGTATCTCCATGCTGATTGGTTATCACAGGGTGAACATTAGTTTGAGTTTAGATATTTTTCTTCTCTTTTTCTCTTGAATAATCTGCTCAATGAGACTTTTTGTGTCATGCAATTTACGATATTCGCACCACCCCGATAAAATGTGCATCTAATCACGTCTTTGCATGCAAAAGTTAAAAGATATGAAACAGGAAAATACTTTAACGGTATTTCAAATACTTTTCGATTGCATCTATGAGACTAAAATAAAGATGAAACTTGTGACAAACCTGCAAGAATCAGAAAAGTTAAAGTTTGAATGAGGTTTTCGCTGAAAGTCCGGATCAGCTCGGGTGATTTCAGTTTGTTTTTGAAGGTAAAATCTTTTCAGTGGATCCAGTTTCCTCATGAGTTTGTGTCAGGTTTCAACTCTGGCTCTTGTTCTCCTGATGAAAGAAACTTTAATCCTCGATTCTTCGTTTCTGTCAGTTCAGATCTTAAAGAAAAATCCACATCAGACTCAGAGTAAATAACAGATAAGCTCTGAAGTCCATCCTCTCACCGATGATCGTGTGCCCCTCAGTGAAGCAGCCGAACATCTTTAAGAGTTATTGAAGGACACCAGGATTAATGATGATGTGATGATCGCAGAGGCTCCAGACCTGAGTCGATTATTTGATCATGATTTAATTTGTTTTTTTGTCCATTTAATACGGTACATTACGTACACACAGATCTTCACTTGAATCTGGCTTCAGAACTTTCTTTACTTCTCTCTGCCTCTGAAATTTACCAGACTCGACTGTCCCTCACAGTATAATGTGTCTGACAGGAGACCTGAGGAGGCCGATCATGGCGTTAAACAGACGCTAAGGTAGAAATCATCTAATGTTTTATAGACTTATCCAAGATCCAGGACACTGACATGCTCAGAGAAATCGAGGAACAGTTACAGCTCCTTGAGATGATCTTCTGTGACCACCGTCCAGGGAATCGATTTGTCCCCTTTCAGCTTGTGTCCACAGGACCATCTCCCTGTCATGTCAGGTTTTTTACAGACAACTTTGTAGCCCTGCACTATTTTTAGAGAATTTATTATCTCAGTATAACCCCCTCCAGATGCATCATCTTGTTCCTGTTAATGACTCGGCATGTCTGATTGAAGCGTATGTATCCATCCTTCTTCTTCAGGGTCTCTTTCCAGCTCCTCCTTCAGGATCTAAAGATGTTCCCAGACCAGGCGGGATGTGTAAACCCTGCAGCGGGCTCTCGGTCTGAGGTCTCCTCCTTGTTGGACACATTTGGAAAACCTCCACGTTGGTGTCCAGGTGAGACGCATATAAGCAATGAGAATTTCTATGAGAATTTCTCATAGTCGGACTAACGTGATTTAATGGCTGATAAATTATTTCAACAACACTTAAAAGTATCTAATGAAACTGCTGAGTCTTTAATTTTACTCTATTTGTTTCACTCAGAGGTGAGATGGTGAGCTAGCTAAAACAGCCCGCCTACAGCAACAGAGTTTGTGCCGTTTTAAATGATCGTTTAAACTCTACAACTCTTATTTCATTTGTTTTAAATTGTTAAACATCCATGTTCATTTGTTTACAGTCAGAAAGAGCGGACCGCTCAAAAATGTTCAAATGTTGACGACACAGACATAAGAGAACACAGAGATATCGATATATTACCAAATGTCATCAATAACTAATAACTATTGACTGATATTAAAATATTTTTGTAAATACACCACAAAAAAAAGATGCTTCTTTAATGGAGTCCTGCGTACCCCACCTTTATTTGCATTATACTATAAAGCAATAACCTAAAATCAAGATTAGAAGAAATTTCAAAATAAAAGCGTGACAAACAATCGTCAAATGAGGCGAAGAAGTTACAGGCCTGTCGATGACAATAAATCATAAATTTGAACGTCATTATATAAAAGTGAAGTTTAGGAAGTTATTGTGTTTCTTTTCCACCAGTTTCCGGATCATATTGTTTATGGTCACAGTGGTTGTTGAGGTTTTTGGCTTCACTTTTCGGGGACAGTCACGTCGTCCTTCTCTTTCGGTGGTACCAGCAGGTCTGCAGTGTCTCTACTGGACAAACCCTCTTTAACGCCACGTCTGTTTATTTCCTCGTTGCTACGAACGAAAAGCAGAAGTGATTTGTCGTCCGGAAACGAAAGGTCAGGGAGCGGTCGGCGCTGTCTTTGCGAACAGAGATGGGAAACTATTATTGGAGCTATTGTGGAGCGACTATAACTCATGAGAAAGGAAGTTGTCATGTTGTGTACGTGTGTGTGTCTCCATGCTCTAATGACTGTACGTTTACACAAATCTATCCATAGACTGCATGTTGGCTTTGATTGATTGTGCTGCCTTAGCTGTTTAAAACTCCCATGAATCTTTGCTGTTACTGCTGAAATACTCAAAATAATAAGCTCAGACGACTAACGTGGACTCATCCCAAATATGCGATTACTTTCAATCTTCTTTACTCGCTTGGTTTATGAGATTGGAGGTATGTGTAGCTGTGTTTTTTTTTTGTTTGGAAAGTGTGTGCACGTACATGTGTGCATGGAAGTGTGTGTCCCTGTGACCTTGCAGGGAGTAAACAGTATTTCAGAAGGATGGACTCAGGCTGTTGCTCTCTCCCCCTGTGGCGTCGTCGTCAAACTGACGGTCTGTTATTGAGAGAGACGGCGTGGATCCTCCATCACACGCCAACGCTGTAAATAAAGACATTTGGAAAGAGACGCTGCAGCAAGCGCTTTTCCCCAAAAATATTTAGTGACAGTAAAACAACCAAAAAAATCCATGAGGAGTTTGGGTTTGAACACGCACACACACACGCGCACACACACACAATCTGATGTCAGACATTCATACTCTTGCAGCTGCAGCACAGCAGGCTCCAAGGTCTCAAAGACAAAACAAAAGGCTTAAATCCAACAGCAGCACCGGACCATCACTCTCCACACTCCGGACTCCCACAAAAATCGAATCATGCAGAAAATGCAGACGTGCAGGTCTTCATCTGTGGCCCTCAAAAGAACAATCTGAATTATGAAACTTTATCAAACTTAATTCATAACCGATGCATTCATCATTCGTTTTCCACCCATTCCTGGGACATGTGAGTCTTCCCTGGTTCAGACTCAGGGTCTTTGGCACAATAACAGGAGAGAGAACCAGAATATGGCAGATTTGGAGTAAAAATGACTCAAATATTTCTTATCACCATATGAATTCGCTTGAAAATCACGACTTTGTGATAGTTATTCATAACCACTGCGCTAAATAAAGATAACATGTAAACTCCAGGACCACTCTTACTGACCTTATTCCATACATGCAGCTGTCAAATCCACCCAAACCTACTTTACCCTCTATTTACTCATCTCAATAGCCCACGTTCTTCATATCTCACTTTTATCTCTTAGGATGTTTAGTATATTTAGTCTGTATTTATTGTGTATACTTAGTATGTTTAGTCTGCATTGTACTTACCTCTTCTTGTATTTAATGTTATTTTGTATTTTCATTTTGCTGCTGTAACAAGAAAATTTTCCAGTTTGGGATCAATAAAGTCTATCTATCTATCTAAAATCAGCCTGTGAACACGTGTCTGTAGGAAAAAGCAGGTTTGTGAAAATCAGGGAAACAAATATGTCTTCAAAGATGTCAAAGGAAATGTTGAAGCTACACAGAGACCCATGATACTCAGACAAACACAACATCGTGAAAATCGGGTGAAAATCACGCGGCGATAGTGTTTTAAGGTTAAGCCTTCTTCCACAGACCACCATCCTGCACCTGCATGTCTACAGCAGCACCAAAAGGACAAACTAGTAATAGATGCAGTTTTGTCTTGTATGAATGGATTTGTGTGAACAGTGGAGAGGATGCAAAAAAAGACAGGATAAAAATTGTGATGGTAAAACTTGAAGGCAGCAGAGAGAGTTTCTCTTTCATGTGATGGTTGAACATGTTAAAGCGTGCATCATCTTTTCATAATATCGAATTGATCTGAAAACATCATGATCAACTTCGTCTTCATCAGTTCCTTTGGGAAACTTAATCCCATTACTGTTTTAAGCCCTCAGCTGAGTTTGACTTGCTGCTGATATGGAGTTGAAATAATGACGCCCTCTAGTGGAGGGAATCTGCAGAATCCTGCTGACGCTGAAAAGCTCAGGATTTCTGCCTCGGCTGGGTCTCAGTGTTACGTGCCATGTCCAGGAAACACTCATGCAGGGTCCGGTTCCCATCAGCTGCTGGTGAGGCCGTGTCACTTCCCCTCAGTACCGACCCAAAAATAGGCGCCGACTGTTTTATAGATTGGTAACCTTGACAACATACAGGCTGTCATGGTAACAATGAGACCATCAGTCAGGTACATCTACCTTCCTGTGAACATGAGGAATAACTGTTTATCCATACATGATCATTAATTAATCACGTATTGATGTTTGTAATCAATTAAATCTAAGTGATCATTTCCCAGATTAAACGGTCATTTCGTCTTCGGCGCTCCTCTTCCTCCTCTGAGCTCTGATGACAGGACAGGCCTCCGGTCAAACAAACAGTCGGCACGCTGCTACCAAAGGCCGTCAGTCAACAGTCTCCTCCCACTTTGGCCTCTGACCCCACCCCCCCGTTCCTCGTCTTTCTCCTCACAGACTCAGGTCCTGTTTGTTGATGTGTACGCGGCGACACGGATCACTTTCTGCCAGAAGATCACCTGAACTCACTGCAGACGCCAGAGCGTGCAGGCGTGCAGTTAAACACACCAACACCAACACAAACACACTCTCTGTAAGGGCCGACCTGAGCTCAGCGGCGTAAATTACCACGCTGACAGGTTGACGGCGTGCGTGTTTGACAGAGGAGGAAATGAGACCTTCAGTACCCTGACAAACTACAGAGCATCAAGACTCGCTGACCACGGACGCACAGAGACGCAGAGACATGAAGTCTGTCCTTCTTCCTCATAACGGAGCCTATCTGATATCTTATCTAGGGCTGCGAGATTTTTCCAAAAATAAAATCCTGATTTTTTTCCCCTGAAAACTCGATTTTTCGATTTCCTTTTCAAGCAGGACCTGGTACCCACCCACAGCGCCAAAATGACTTCTCACTGGTTTCCCGAGGTCAGAATCAGGGTCAGCTGATTGATTGGACCCAAACAGTTTACAGGATGATAAAGTTTAATAATTTTGTGTGTTTTTGAGCTGCAGCAGTTCACAGTTTCCTGTTAGCAGCTGTCAGAGCCGCCCTGGTTATCGTCTCCCCTTGGGGGTCGGCCTGTCAGCTCGTCCCACTGACGGCTCTGCTCCCTCAGCCTCGCCTCCATCGGCCCCAGGCCTGCTAAAGGTATACGTGTGTGTGTGTGTGAATGTGTGTGTGAATGTGTGTGTGTGTGTGTGTCCTACTCCTACTGGGGCCTCTGCAAATCTGATAATTACTGACCTGACAATGAATCCCTCTGACCCCCCCACCCCTCCGAAAACTCCCCCGTGTTCAGACCTCCCCTATAGGTGGTAAATGGTCTCTGTGGGCTCATACACACACACACACACACACACACACACGCACACACACACACACACACACTCTGTTCTTTAAACATTTTTCACAGGAAGGATTGAAAACATCTGATGCTTATAAAAGGAGGGAGATGTTGTGTTAATGAGCGTCTGAATGCAGGTGTTTTGCCCCCTGTGTGTCCTTGTCACACTCACACACACACTCTCTCTCACACACATGCACACACACTCACACAGTTGCACACACACACACACACACACACACACACACACACACACACACACACACACACACACACACACACACACACACTCACACAGTTGCACACACACTGCTGCTCAGAGGCCTTGCTGCAGGATAACGGGTGTTGACTGAGAACAAGCAGCTGCTGTAACTTCTGTTTTTCCAGCTGAAGGAAATCAGATTATCTCTCACTTTTCTCTGATTGCGGTTATCACTTCCTCCTCCTGTATGTGTGTGTGTGTGTGTGTGTTTGTGTGTGTTTGTGTGTGTTAAATTGGTTCTAACCTTGAAAATGAACCCTCTGAATAGAAAGAAAACTTGTCATTCAGACCATAACTGCTTTAAAGGTGTGCATAACCACAGTGATATCACTTTAATACAGAAGTTTACTGACTTTCCTTCTTGTTTTTTGTGTCTGAAAGTAAAGATGAAGTTTATCCCAAATTTGAGGATTTGTTTGAAAAGTGTGAGAAGTTTGTATTAAACTGAAATGAGCCATTAAAATGTAAAATAAATGAATCAGCACAGATCAGAAGTAGCTCACTGTTTCATCCAGAATAGGCGCTCTTATCGCTGCCCGACCACTGAATGGACCCTTGACCCTAAATGTTTAATAACCTTTCAGGCCTAGCTGAGACATGAAGCCTGTTTTCCTCTTTGACCCTGTTGCTCTTTTGCTCTCATACTGTGGATACAGACATGAACCTTAACAGAAAGGCCTCTGAAAATTATACAATCATAATCTGGTGGAATCATTTCATAAGCCCCTCCCAAACAGGAAGTAGCTTCAGGATGGAGATGGGGCGTCCAACATTTGAATATATGTTTTTTCTTGAAGGTAAACACCGTAAATATTGCAGGAGGACAACAGAGAAACAAACAAAAAAAAAAAACATTTTACGTAAAACAAAAAAAATTAAAACACATAAGTTTTGGATGAAACAAAAATAGATGATGTAAATATAAAAGTTTATTTTGATTCACAAATAAATTTTGAAAACTAAAATGTTTTTAAGCACAAATGCATTTTTAAATGTAAAAAAAGAATTAATGTCCAAAAAAATTGAAATTATTTTGAAATTTTACTTATCAAGTCATTTTAAAAATGCAAAAAATATTTTTAAAACATAAAAATAAAAAAACCATTTTTTTCTTTAAAAGGCAAAAATGTTGAGGAAAGATTAACAAATGTCAACAATTGAAAAAACGATTTAACAATTTTTAAATTTTAACAACATGTTATGTTTTCATTTTTTTCTTTAATTAATAATGTTCTTAAAGGAACAAGTTTTTAGTTTTGTAAAATGTTTTTGTGTTTTATGTATTTTGTTTTATTGCCTGAAATATTTGTGCCATTGACCTCAAGGTCCACCGTAGTTTTTCATCAGCACACCATCATCACTTTAATAAACCAGTAAGAGTCTTAAAGGCATCTACCCTGCGCAGTAAGGTATCAGTCCAGTTTCAGCCCAGTTTCAGTCCACTATCAACTGTGTCTCAGCTCTCTACAGGCCTTCTATTGGCACTCTGTCAGCCCTTTGTCGGCCCTCCACCCGTCCTGTATCGCCTGCAGTCAGCAGCAGAGCAGGAGCCGGGGCCACAAAACGTCCATCATGTCGACAAATTGACTCAATCAGCCTCATCCAGGAGCTTTAGCCCCTCGCCGCTTTGAAATCCAACACTGTTGACGCTTCAGCGGAGTGTTTCCTGGAGAGGAGAAGGAAAAAGTGGAGGAGACGAGGAGCCTCATGATCTCTGGCTGTGACAGAGTGAGACTTACCGTGAGTGTTTTCCAGTTCAAGTCAAAACAGTTATGAGTTTTTGCCATTTTTGAAGGATTGAGAAAGCTCTCGGCATCATTTCTGCATCAAGATCTGCTGGTTGTCTCTTTATTTTTTGTCTTGTGGGTGTTTTTTTGAGTCAAAGAGTCACACTCGGCTGACACTGAAACATGCTGCTTTAGTTGCAGGGGGCCTCAGAGTGGAGGCTGTGCAGAGGTGAAGCTGAGGTGATTTATCAAACACTTCAGTTCAAACACAGAGAGAGAGAAAAAGAGAGGAAGAAGAGGAGAGGATGAAGAGGAAGACACACCTATTTAGACAGTGTGAGGAGGACAAGGAGAAGCAGAAACCACCTACTGAGTGAGTCCACACATGGCTGCCTGAGGGAACCATTACTTTTTATCGTTTCACTGCCAGAATCATGGTAAAAATTACAAGACCTGAATTTTCCCGAAGTCACTTTTGAAGCTGAGTGTTAATAAATTATTGGTGTAGTGTCAGAAAATCATTAGAGTGGCTTTATTTTTAAAATCTCACATGGCAAAGAGTGTTTTGGTAAAATCTTAGAAAGCCTCAAAGTTTAATGATCAGGATCAAATATTTCTCTCTGGTCGAGTTTGTTAAAAAAGACTCCTTAAGACTCTGGACGGTCAAGCTGCTGGGTCACACCGCCCTCTTGTGGCGGATCACAAACTGTACTTTTCAGGGACTGTTACAGATCCACCGCTCATTTGTTTATTTGTTCATTTCATTCAGTGAGGTTACACAAGAGTGGTTGCAAATCTTTTATATGTTTATTTTAAACTTAATTTTAAAGAAAGAAAAAAAAAGAAAAAAAAAACTTTTTCTTCATAATTCTGTACAATAACTAAAATAAGGCCAAATGAAGCTGTTTTAGTGAGTTTTTGTCCGGCGCATATTTAACCTTGTGTAGCACAGGGATGTTTTTGGGTGTTTTAGACTGGATGTATCTTCAGTGAGATTTCCATGAGAGCTTTTGGTCTGTTGTCACACACAGACTGTATATACTATGGACAACCTGGTTCCGCCTTCCGCCTGTATACGGATTTGAAGCCAAAAAGCTCTCGGTAATTCTGGGTTTTTCTCCACTTCCAGTAGCAATGCGCGCAATCGCTGAGAGTCCCTGTGATGATGCTCGGGTAAAACAGCGTATCCCCCCGGGTGAGCTATGCAATCCCTGAATGCCCATAGGCTGTATCAGGTGTCAATCATAGAAAACATGAACCCCCCAATAACTTTAAAAAAACGGAGCTGTACAGAAAAAAGAGGACTTGGGCACAAACCAGTCTTACTGTAACTACACGTCAACATCACAACCAGGGGGAGAAAAAATTACATTCTGTGTAATAAATTTCTAAAGTTTGTCCACAGTCCCATAAGCTTTGCTGGCGGAGGCGGGATTTATGACCTGTACTGCAGCCCATCAACAGAGGGTGCTGTTCTCGGAGTGGCTTCACCCCGCGAGGAGGCAGACTCTGTCCATCTTATATACAGTCTATGTTGTCACACCAACAACTTTGATTTCTTCCACCATTTCAGAGTCTGTACCATCAACTTATAATCTGGTCTGAACAGTCTTACTTTTATATTTTTTTAAATCTACTTTGTTTCACTGATGTCCTGGGTAAGTTTGTTTGTGTTGAACCATTATTGTGTGTGTGTTTAAGTTTTTACCCACAACAGTAAACAGTTGTGTCGTCTGTAAAAAAGCACAGAGTTAAGAATAAATTAGTGACGTATGGACATTAGGTTTCTGCAACATTTCTGTATCTGCAAGCTTGCAGCAGACATGCAGCAAAATGGGCAAAATAAAAGCAGAATACAAACAGAAGGCTTTGTCTGTGTCTGTATGCATGTCTAATATAGAGCATCAATGAGCCTTAAAGGGATATTCCAGTGTAAATTTAAGTTAGAGTCAAACCCACCGTAACACCGAGTTAAACCCCCCCTCCAGAGATGAATGTTGCCGACTGCTTACTTCTCTAGTTATACCAACTTTAGTAACGACCGCAGGATAGCAATACACAGCGGTCTACACTCACCGGCCACTTTATTAGGTACACCTGTCCAACTGCTTGTTAACACTTAATTTCTAATCAGCCAATCACATGGCGGCAACTTAGTGCATTTAGGCATGTAGACATGGTCAAGACAATCTCCTGCAGTTCAAACCGAGCATCAGTATGGGGAAGAAAGGTGACTTGAGTGACTTTGAACGTGGCATGGTTGTTGGTGCCAGAAGGGCTGGTCTGAGTATTTCAGAAACTGCTGATCTACTGGGATTTTCACGCACAACCATCTCTAGGGTTTACAGAGAATGGTCCGAAAAAGAAAAAATATCCAGTGAGCGGCAGTTCTGTGGGCGGAAATGCCTTGTTGATGCCAGAGGTCAGAGGAGAATGGCCAGACTGGTTCGAGCTGATAGAAAGGCAACATTAGCTACGTTTACATAGAGCCAAATATTCCGAATATAATCGGATTAGAAGCCCAATCGGAATGAAAATGCTCCATATAAACACCTCATTCGGAATAAACAGGCCCATTCCGAATGGAATTTCATTCCGATTCACAGGGGTAGAATATTCCTTTTCCCATTCCGATTAAAAGCAAAATCCTGTCATGTAAACGGTGAATCGGAAAGTTGTCAGGCTGGGTTCTGTCTGCGCATGCTCTGTCCTGATGTAAACAAGCAGTGACGTATGACTCACATGGTGGGACATCACGTGACAACATCACGTGATGTTTGAAGGTATCACGTGTCTGTAAATAGCTGTTCCGATTGAATGCCGTGGCACATGTAAACACCAGATCAGAATAGATCGCTTCCATGTAAACAGTTCGCCTGGGAGCTTCAATCGGAATGATTATAATCCGAATGAGAAAAAAGTCTGCATGTAAACGTGGCTAGTGACTCAAATAACCACCCGTTACAACCAAGGTAGGCAGGAGAGCATCTCTGAACGCACAGTACGTCGAACTTTGAGGCAGATGGGCTACAGCAGCAGAAGACCACGCCGGGTGCCACTCCTTTCAGCTAAGAACAGGAAACTGAGGCTACAATTTGCACAAGCTCATCGAAATTGGACAATAGAAGATTGGAAAAACGTTGCCTGGTCTGATGAGTCTCGATTTCTGCTGCGACATTCGGATGGTAGGGTCAGAATTTGGCGTCAACAACATGAAAGCATGGATCCATCCTGCCTTGTATCAACGGTTCAGGCTGGTGGTGGTGGTGTCATGGTGTGGGGAATATTTTCTTGGCACTCTTTGGGCCCCTTGGTACCAATTGAGCATCGTTGCAACGCCACAGCCTACCTGAGTATTGTTGCTGACCATGTCCATCCCTTTATGACCACAATGTACCCAACTTCTGATGGCTACTTTCAGCAGGATAATGCGCCATGTCATAAAGCTGGAATCATCTCAGACTGGTTTCTTGAACATGACAATGAGTTCACTGTACTCAAATGGCCTCCACAGTCACCAGATCTCAATCCAATAGAGCATCTTTGGGATGTGGTGGAACGGGAGATTCGCATCATGGATGTGCAGCCGACAAATCTGCGGCAACTGTGTGATGCCATCATGTCAATATGGACCAAGCTCTCTGAGGAATGCTTCCAGCACCTTGTTGAATCTATGCCACGAAGAATTGAGGCAGTTCTGAAGGCAAAAGGGGGTCCAACCCGTTACTAGCATGGTGTACCTAATAAAGTGGCCGGTGAGTGTATGTTTCCATGTGCAAACCTCAACCAAAACGCCACTCTATAGCCACAAATAATGCTCAGAACAGCACCTAACTTCATCAACAGGACATATACTGTAGACTCCCAGTGACCGCCTTTTGCACCAAACATTTCAACGACTCGATTTGTTGCTGTAAAAAATATGTTTTGTACCAAATATTCTGCAACAATTGGAGCAGAAATGTGAGCGTGTGTCACAGTTTGAATCTGTGACTTGTAAAATAGGATTTGTGCACCTATAATTAAGAATTTGTGAATGTGTAAATTTTGTGTTGTACTTGTGGGAAAAAAAAAACAAGTACACACAAAAAATGTACAAGTACACAACTCATAGAGTGCGGATTTCACATTTACTAATACACATACACAATCATTGTACACAACTACAAATTACATGTTACAGATGAACAAACCCTTTGCACCAAAAATACCTTCATATATCAGCTGGGTTTCTGACTGGTACCAGGAGGAGGTGCCACATCACTCCCATCTTGGCTTCTCCTCATTGGCTTTTGGTTTCACTTTAAAGTTGTGCTTTCTGTTCCCCTTCCTCCCTTTGCCCTTTCTGTTTTGCTGTTTCAGCTCTCGCCTCAAACTTATTTTTTCATTCGTGTTTGATTCCGTCTTTCTTTCTTTGGTATTTCTTTGTTCTTTTTTTTGGCACCGTGTCCTTTATGTAACTTTATGCTACTTGGTTCAGCTTCGGCTATTTTTAAATTATTTTAATTGATTTACATAACAACAGTAAGAATCATTTCTTCTTTTCAGTGGGGGATTTACAGTTATCTATCTTTCCATCCATGTTAGTGCAAAGAGGAAGGAAGCTGGTGTGGCTCTGAACAGTTTTATGTTCGATGAGCATGAGTTGCCCGAGCACAGAAAAAAGTGTGACGTTAAACACGTACTGTCTTTTTATAAAGTGAGACATTTACAGTGACAGTGGCAGAGTTGTTCCTGATCGTGATTGAACAGAGCAAACAGAAGCAGCGATGAGTCTGACAGCAGCGATGAGAGCATATGTTGTCTTCCTTCTCCTCATACAAGGTAATCGGTTTTATTTATTTTCTTTACACCTTTAAACTCACTGGAAGTCGTTGTTTTGAACTGCAGACAAAATATGTCGTGTGTAATGTTTTACTGTCTTTACAGCATCAAAAATTCACTCTTCCTGTAAACTTATGTGCTTACAAGATGTTCAGAAAATACGTTTTCCAGAAAATATTCAGCTTTAAGTGAACTGTTTGATATGAAACTGATCATTATGCAATCTTAGCTTCAGTCAGAGTCTAATTTTCATAATTCGAACAAGAAACACAACATTAACACAACATGCAATCGTTTTTATTGATCTAATACCAATAACCGTCAGAAATGAGTTCAAACTGTTAACATTTCTACTTTGAACAAATTGCAGATATTTTTCAGACAACACAGCACCTTTTTAATGTCTTTCAGCTCCTTGTTTTGGTTTTTCTACATTCAAACCATGCTGGTTGGTTAGCAGAGGTGAAGAGCTTCCTTAAATGTTTCGTGGAAAGTTTTTAGCGGGTTATGAAGCTGACTGCTGTCTCTGCAGACAGTCAATGTACTTTCTTTTAATGCCTGAAATTTTGGTGTGAAGTAGCTGTCAGTCCAAGTGATTTACAGCTCTGTTTAGTCTTTGTACTTCAAACAGCAAATGGTGAGAAATATCAATCAGTCAATCTTTATTTATTCACTTAGCAAGTGTTATCCAAGGACGCTCAACAATGAAGCTAGTCCAGACCAGACTCTGTTTACAAAGACCTAATGAATAGGTGGGATCAGACCTCAGTGTTTCCCCTATAGTGCACCCAACAAGATCCCAACCCTGAAATTCAAGTTGCAGATTAATGTTAAATTTTTATTTTAATCAAAACGGCCTGTAAAATATAATTTGCTTGATTTCAGACTCTAAAGCTCACAATCGTTTCATTACTTTCAGGAAAAATGTATCTCTCCACTCCTCTGCGCTGGGCCCTCCACTCGCTCCTCTCTCTATCTTACAACATACACACATGCGGATATGTCGCGCTGCGTAGTTCAGAGGCCACACCCACTGATTCTGGTGTTCTAGCTGGAGTGCTTGCTGCCCATACTCTGCCAGTTTTGCGAAGAATGGTTTTGACAACCCAGGGTTCTGTCCATCGTGTTTGCCGCCAACAAAACAATAAAAAAACATTCCGCAGCCCAACTGAAATATCCACATTCTTCAACTTATTGATGCGAGCGCTGCACATTCTAATGTGGATGCTAGCTTTAGCATGTCTTCCAGCCCTGAAAACAGAGCTGGCTCATCTCCTGCCACCCATACGTCATACGGGGTGGTATATGTCTACGTCATATGCCACCAAAATGCAAAAT
Organism: Xyrichtys novacula; assembly: GCA_962446985.1. Lineage (NCBI taxonomy): Eukaryota > Metazoa > Chordata > Actinopteri > Labriformes > Labridae > Xyrichtys > Xyrichtys novacula. The sequence goes on from OY660866.1 coordinate 38,337,454, forward strand.
GGAAATGTTCAAGCTAAAATGTTGAAGAGTACAACTTGCTAATACATTTAAATTTGAGGGGTATTATTAGGTGGATAGATGTTCAGAAAAGTGACGTTTTTCAAAGTACTACAGAGCTCTGAGGCTGAAACATGTCGAATGTTCATGCTAAAATCTCTCCTGTGCACTGACAACCGTTTGCAGACTTTGATGCAAGCCCAAACTGCAGCTGTTAATTTCCTCTGCTAATACCAGTATTTCCTGTTGCTATACTCTGAACAGTGAATCTTGCGTCAAGAAGAGCCAATAATAATTGTGGTTACATGTACAGTAAAACCCAAAACCAAGAGGAAGAAATCCATCTCATTCAGGAACTTTTTCTATGTCTTCAACTTCCCCAGAGGTCAGATATAATCAGAGGAATTATTAAAAACATAATTATCCTCCATTTTTGTCTTTCTTCTGTCCGTTATCTTCTTTTCACACTTGTTGCCCACACACACTCTCTCTCAGAAGTTTCCACTCACACCCTGCTGCAGCCTCACCACAGACAGGAAACCGACCAAGCAAAGACGACATCTCTCTGTTCAAGTCTGTTTTACATACAAAGTGTTAGTCTCTAAAGGTTCTCACTGTACCCTCTCTATGTTGTTCTGGTTCAGTGAATTAATAGATGAGATGGAAACATTTGTGCACCTTTGTGTCTCTTTAAAGTAGACCTTAAAAACTCACAGATTTCTATTCCCTTTTTATGAATATGTGCGTACAAATGCAAACCCTTCAGTCACTATCATTCCACTACTGTAGCATCCTTTTTGATTATAGTCTGGCTCTCTGATTGAGGGTCAGGGCCCAAGAGTTGTGCTTTATAAATGAGACCTAGGTCCTTCTCCAGAAACCTGAAGTCTGAAACACTCCCCAGACCGTTCCCAGTCATGTAAACGGGAAGTGGATCAGAATTCTTCTTCCTTGGCTAAAGTAAATGTACTCGGGGTAGGGCTGCATGATTTTGGCCAAAAATAATATCCAGATTTTTTTTCTCTAAAAACTCAATTTTTGATCTTCTATTTAGTGACAACTTTACCAACCTTCACTTTGATAAAAAGTTTTTCCATCGTCTCTCAAAAACGAAACCACTGAAAACGATATAGTGCATGTGCCAAAACTGTGGTGCTGTAACGCGCAGGCGCCATAAAAGAGGTGCTGTGTGTCACATAATCATTTCCAGAGATGCAGATAGACATCCAAACAGAGATGAAATGGTCGTCGTTCACCGATTTATGCACTGTCTGACCCGTTTTCAAAAAGTACCTTTTACAGCCATACCAGTTCAATATGACTGAGTTGTTCCTGTTCAATTTAGCCACGAAATTATCGCCTCTGATTTCAAACGCCATGTTTGTGTACACTGGTGTGTGTGGGAATTGGGGAGCGCTCTGCAGAATGGGGGAGGCTACGGTGGTATGAAGGCGCGAGACATGATAGAGAGGAAAATCAATTTGAGGATTTTAATTTTTTTTAACATTGTCATGATCAAACAATCCGATTATGATTTAAAATCGAGTAATCATGCAGTCCTAATTCAGGATCAGGCTGTACTGCTTGCACCGTGCTGACACCCTCTGAACCCTATCCCTGTCTCTTCCAGAGATTGACCACAGCTCTGTTATGTACAGGTTTGCTCAGATTGTGGTTTCTGGTTGGTCAGAGTCGACCTTAAAAAGGATTTTAGGCTGATTACCAAACGTGAAACCCAAAACTGTTTGGTATGATGACAAAACAAATTACACAGATTGGCTAAAACATAAAAATCTGCTGAATCAGATTAATTTAATTACAATCTCCTGCAACAAAACAACCTGTTACAGTAATCGTACCTTTATCATTGGCAACTTCTCTATGAACAACTCAGTTTCCTGCTGCTGTTTTTAATCTGTGTGTCCTGGTGTGCTCTGTGTTTCAGTGGTTCAGGGTCAGTATAACTGGGGAGTGACTTACACCTCTAGTGATATCTGTGCCCCAGAAGGATCAGCAGTGGTTCTAAGCTGCTCCTACAAACACCCGTCCATGACAAATGGACAACAGTTAACAGTCCAGGAATCTTTCTGGTATAAGGTGAAGTATGGAGCATCTGGAGATCTGATGACAGACTCTGAGTACAGAGGTCGTGTGACTTACAGATGTCAAGAGAAGACCTGCAATCTGACAATCACAGACCTGAGACAGAGTGACTCAGCTCAGTACAAGTTCAGGTTTACCACAAACCAACCTGGTGGGACATATACTGGTTATCCTGGAGTCACTTTGACCGTCACAGGTGAGGTTTTCATCCATATGATAATTATATGAAATCCACGACATAGTGCTGGTGGCATTTCACAGCTGTGTTTTAAATTGTACATCCTGATATCATCACCACTCCAAGTATCAACACATCATCATACACATAGAACCGCCATATCATCATCAGCACCGCTGTCAGCCTCATCACCATCATCACTGTCACCATCTTTAACTCTAAACCACCAACTACTGAGTCATTCCCAAAGGGCCGCGTCAGAAACTGTCTCTGAAGTAGAAGGGGACCGTTGACATCAAAGTGATTGTAACAGTCAGTCTATCACTGGAGATATAGGTGTCCCCTAAAGCCCTGAGTCAGCAGTTTTTCCTCAAAGGTAGAGAGGGACTCTGTAGATCAAATAGAGTTTGGTAAATCATCCCACCACCAAAGGCTGACAGAGGAGAAAAGTCTGGCTGGTGACTTGGAGCCCTGTTGTGATGGGATCATCAAGTACCTTTCATTGGCAGAGAGGGAGTGTAGACCCTAATGAGGGATTTCAGGTAGACAGGACCGTGAAATATGGTTTTGAATGTGATATCAGCTGCAGCAGGAAACCAGTGAAGAGGGTTGAACAGCAGTGACGTGCTGACGGGTTGCTGCGTCCTGGATCATGTGCAAAAGTCTAACTGTGCACACAGGGAGGCCTGCCAGAGGCAGTCATCAATTTGTGATATCAAAAGAGCCCGTATCAGAGGCTGTCAGGTGGGGTCTGACCCTCCTGATGTTGTAGAGGGAGAATCAACAGGACCAAGAAACTGATGCAACATGAACCTTACAGGTCAATTGGACATCAATCATGTCACCCAGATTCAGAGCAGGCCTAAAGGACACAAGTTCATCTGGTCCACCTAGATCCTGACAGGAAGCTCAGTATTGGACAGGTCAAGCTGTAAGTGGTATTCCTTCAACTGAGGCAGGATGAACTTTGGACTGAGACTGTTGTGTTGTCTGGACTGACAGAATGACAGAAAGAGCTGGGTATCATCTGCACAGCAAGGGAAATGAGAAACCATGAGATCTGAGACGGTGATTACAGAGAAACGGAGGGGACTAAGCACTGACCCTTGAGGCACCCCTGTTGTTAAGTAATGCAGTTTAGACACTTCTTAACTCCATGAAAGATCTCAGTGGTAAAACACAAACCACTGGAGGGAAGATCCTGAAGTTTGGTGAGTGTAGAGAGGAGGATTTGGTGGTTCACTGTCTCAAACACAGCAGGCAGATCCAGAAACAATCGAACTGAGGACTGACCTGCAGCTTTCACCAAATTGCAGAGATTCTGTTACCAACAGAGGTGCAGTTTTAGTGGAGGAGCCTCATCTAAAGCCTGACTGATTTAGATCAAACTGCAGTCGTTGTTCATGAGTTTAAAAACCAAATTAAAGACTGTGCACTCAAGAACTTTAGACAGAAAAGGCAGAAGTGAAACTGGCCTGTAATTGTCAACCTGGGCGGGGTTTTTATAAGCAAGTGTTTGAAGACTGAGGGGAGAAAAACAGATGAAAGACAGGAGAGTGTGATTTGGGTGAACATGTCTGGAGTCAGTGGGGCAGTAGTGATGATACTTTTGTGTACTTCCATGTGTTTGTCTACAGTGTCCTGTAAAATATCTAACTGTTCTCTCTTCAGGTCTCCAGGTGAGCAAAGGTTATTCATCTCTGTCTTCCCAGAGCAGTTGTCCTCAACCTTCTCAGCTCTCCTACATCTGGTACAAAAATGGAGAAGAAATTCGAGGAAAAACTTCATACTATTATTCAGACTACTTAAGCTCTTCAGACAGTTATTCCTGTGCTTTACAAGGATATCCGGATTTCCCCTCTCCTCCATTCTGTGAGTTTAATTAAAAATCTGCCTGACAGCATCTGATGATCGTGACTTCAATCGTAACTCTGTCCATGTAGATTCTCATTCATCCAGGTCATGGTTTTCTTGAAGACTTAAAAACAGGCAACTGGACTGTGTAGAGTTGAGAAGCCTTCAATCGTAACTGCTGAACAATTATGATGATCAATGTCTTTCTTTCATCTAGGTGTCAATAATGATCGGTGTAACAGAGTGACGTACACTAAAAGGAAAATCTGTGCCTTCAGAGGATCATCAGTGGACATTTCTTGTACTTACAGCAGTAATACTTGGATCAATTCAAAGTTCTGGTTCAGATCTGGACTTCCTCAGGATCATCCTCGGGACCTAAAAGAAGACTCCCGGTATTCAGGCCGTGTTTCAGTTTCTGAATCATGGGGAGGACGCTCCACTCTGAGGATCTCTGACCTGAAAGATACCGACTCAGCAGAATATCGATTCAGATTCACTTCAGAGTACTTTGAATGGAGGAGCAGGTTACACGGTACAACTCTGACTGTCACAGGTACTTATTAACACAAACTGACTGAAACACACCGACACAGCACCTTTCTTTTGATTTTGATTTTTTATTTGAGCAAACCATCTTTTTAGAGCAGCAGGACAGCGAACGGACAAACAGGAGAACTACAAAATGCAAATAGTCCGTACCTATTTGTTGTCAAGATATTGTTTTCTTAAAAAAACCTAAGTGAAGCTTTTTTCCACCTCTAAATGAGCAGGTCAACACACCTTCCTGTGAAGAATAAATCCCAGAACTAAGTCATGTTGTGGACACAGATTTTTAAGTATATTTTCTTTGACTTTCAGGTTTTGCAACTGTCAGAATATTACCTGGCTTCAACCATTGATTACTAAACCAGAGACGCTGACACTGTTTCTTGTTCTCTTGTGCAGCTTTACAGGTTCAGGTGAAGAAGATCACAGGGACTTACAGGGTACAGCTGAGGTGTCTCAGCAGCAGCTGCAGTCCAGCTGATCGTCTTTCATACGTCTGGAACAGCAATAGACGGACTATCAGTGAGAAGACGTCTTCTTTGACAGTCTGGTTTTCTCTTGGAGAAGAAATCTCCTGTGCTTTAAAAGGACACGAAAGATTCCCCTCTCCACCAGTGTGTGAGTTTACCTTTACCACTGTCAGCACTGCACAACACTACTCCAATAATTTGAGTCAAAGTAGAACAAAAGTATGGTGGCCAGGAAGTGTCAGGCAATTTAAATATTCAAAATACTTTGCAAAAGGAAAAACACAAATGCAAATAAAGATACCAGAAGTGATCTTGTAGCGAATCAGAAATGAGCAAACTACCGCTCATTGTTGGAGTTGGAAAAAGTAAGAAAACTAAAGTTTGCAAAATGATATATATATATATGTCAAAGAGGAATTTCCCCTCAAATTTAAAATGTATTGGATTTCCCTTTGGGGATCAGCAAAGTTCTTCTTCTAGTTTACTTACTTTTTTTGATTTTTCAGACTTTCCATCCCCAACGTGTCCATCAGTTATAATAGTCCAACAGAACCACTGGTGGTAGTTTGCCCTTTTCTAATTCCGCTGCAAGATTACTTCTGGTGTTATTTTTTTGTGTTGCGGCTGTTTGCATTCATGTTTTTCTCTTTTGCAAAGCGTTTTGAATTTGCATGACACTTTCTGGCCACCGTACAAAAGGTCTCCTTAAAACAAACACTCATAGGTGATAAAGACTACTTCTCCAAGTAATGCAAGTTGAAATCTTCCTCAGATGCTCCAAAGGATCCTTCAGTGTCCTCTGACTCCTCTGCTGAGATAGTGGAAGAGGGTTCAGTGACTCTGACCTGCAGCAGTGATGCTAACCCAGTAGCTAACTTCACCTGGTACAAGAGGAACAAAGATTCAGACTCTCAACCTTTCAGATTAGGAGCTCAGCTGGTCTTCAGCTCCATCCAGCCCTCTGACTCTGGAGAGTTTTACTGTGAAGCTGAGAACCAGCTGGGAAAGAGGAGATCAGAGCCCTTCATCCTCGATGTGAAATGTGAGTCATAAATGACCAAAAATCTTCATCTGTCTCTGTCTCTGAAGACGTTATTTCTGATGATTTCTGCAGCTTTCACGCTCAACCTTCACAACATCAACTCACTGAGAGGCTGTGGAAAGATTTTTTCATATTGTGTCCTCAATCAGCCCTTCCAAACGTCCAAAATTTCTCTTACTGTGTCACCAATAACACCTTTAAATGATAAAATAAGCTCAAACTGTCCACACAGGTGCCAGAATTGACTCACCCTCAAAGCTTTAAGATAAGTCACGAAGACTCAGCCCTTTGTTACAGTCCTTATCATTTCCACATAGATGCACAAGGTACTTTTTGAGTCATAGTAAGATTCTATGTTTGTTTGTTTATTTAGCACAGATTAAAAACAGTACAAGGAGGGAACGAAGCCGATCAGCTTATACAAATATGTTAGCCCACTGTGGAAATATAAGACACTCAGAGAACGTGCTCCAAGAGAAAGATATGATTAAAGCCTGCTGCTAAAACAGCTGATGCCTCAAAGTCCTGTTACCAAAGACCGATGAACTTTTTGTTTTTGTGATCCAGATGCTCCAAAGGTTCCTTCAGTGTCCACGAAGGGGGAGACGGTGGAGGGCAGTCCAGTGACTCTGACTTGCAAGAGCGATGCTAATCCAGAAGCTACTAACACCTGGTACAAAGAGGACCACATGCTTCCTCAAGGACAAAATGGCATTTATTCTTTTCCCTCTATTAGATCCAATGACAGTGGGATCTACTTCTGCATGTCTAAGAACAATCATGGCCAGAACTCTACATCTGTTCACATAGATGTCCAGTGTAAGTAAATCATTTGGAGACTACTTTAATGTCGTCAACTTTTTCCCTCATGATGATCATAAAAGCATATTTTCAGAGAGTAAGAAGATCATACAGGTGGATGGGTGAAGTGCAAAGTCCACCTGGAGCTGGACTGAAGTAGTCTGGGTTCCAAGGGAAAGATAATTAAAGCCTGCTGCGAAAACAGCTGATGCCTCAAAGTCCTGTTACCAAAGACTGATGAACTTTTTGTTTTTGTGATCCAGATGCTCCAAAGGTTCATTCAGTGTCCATGATGGGGGAGACAGTGGAGGGCAGTCCAGTGATTCTGAATTGCACGAGCGATGCTAATCCAAAAGCAACTAACACCTGGTACAAAGAGGACCACATGCTTCCTCAAGGACAAAAAGGCATTTATTCTTTCCCCTCTATTAGATCCAATGACAGTGGGATCTACTTCTGCATGTCTAAGAACAATCAGCAGAGGGCGCCTTAACTCCACCGTGACTTTGGTCGTTGTCTCCAGTGAGTCTTGTTTTTTTATTTAATACACACACTTTCACTTGTGATCTTAAATATCCATGTTAACAAACCCAATCAATTCCAGCATGCCTCAGTTATGCTACCTCGCTAGAAGCCTCATCACCAAAAATATACAACTCAATTGCTATTACTGCGTTCCGGTTATCTCTGAGGTTGGATGTCAGAGAAGGGAATGACCTCGACCAGAAATGATAGTATTCTCGTAAACAACTCGGAAAACCAGGATGGATGCTTACTGTTGTAACGTTCAGCTATTGTTAGCTATTCTTAGATGTTGTTAGCTATTCTTAGCCGCTTTTAGCTGTTGTTAGCCATTGTTAGCTGTTGTTAGACGTTGTTACCAGTTAAAAAAAACGCATACCATGGTACACTCATGCAAACACCATAGTACCATGTTCACAGTTAGATGTTGGACAGTGCTACATCAACCACTTATTCAATTAAAAAACAAACAAACAGAAGTGCTAATAAGTAATAATACATTATGAGAGCTTCAACTATTACTGTTTACCGTTGATGCATGGTGCTGCCATCTTGGATTATGATAGACCATAGACTGTATATAAAATGGACGCCATCTGCCTCCTCTCTTGGTGAAGCCACTCCGAGAACAGCGCCCTCTGGTGACGGGCTGCTGTACAGGTCATAAACCCCGCCTCCTTATGGAGCTGTGGACAAACTTTATAAATGAATGACACAGAATATAAATGTTTCTCCCCCCTGGTTGTGATGTTGACATGTAGTTACTGTCAGACTAGTTTGTGCTCAAGTCCTCTTTTTTCTGTACAGCTCCATTTTTAAAAGTTATTAGGGGGTTCCTGTTTTCGATGATTGACACCTGATACAGCCTATGGGCGTTCAGGGATTGCTTAGCTCACCCAGTTCCAGGAAATGAAGAAAAATCCCAGAAATATCAAGAGCTTTTTGGCTTCAAATCCGTATACAGGCGGGAGGCTGAACCAAGTTGTCCATAGTATATACAGTCTTTGATGTAGACTCCTCATTCCATGCTGGAGAGTAACCCAGCGTTGCCGCCATATTGGATGAGTCTCCTCATGTTAGGCTCACATCAGAGCGAACGGTCATCAGTGAAAAATCAGAACTATGCCTGTATTCGTGCAGCAAAACCAACTCTGTTATGAAACCAGATCACAGAGGATTACCTTACACAGGTAAAAAATTGTTTGTTTCTAATGTGCGACAGTGTCCTGTATCACAGCTACATCCCTGCCGTTTGTAACAAACCAAATCATGTGAAAATTGGGTAAAAATTCAAGGAGTAATGATCGATACAAGATGGGGGCCATGTTGATTCATCAACTCCATTAGTCTCAGTCTATGCAGATCTATGTATATTATATCTACAGACAATTCAGCAGAGTGTTACTAATGAATTTACAATTTCCCAGTTCAACTGGATTGCAGCATAAATGACTAATTAAACTTGTATTTGATTACACTGACAGTGACACTCATTACTAACAGCTTCCAACATTGTCACCCTCCTCATGTTCCTGATGTATTGGTTTTCCAGGTTCAGTGAAATCAGTAGCAGTTGGATCGATCACTGCTATTTTACTAGTCATCTTTGTCCTCTTAATTGTCCTTTTTATAAGGTGAGAGCTCCACTTTGTTGTTTTTTTTCCAGTGATCAAGTTTAAATTCAGTTTGATAGATGAATATTTTATTTATTTGTTATATCCAGAAGGCAGAGATCCTCAAAAGGCAAAAACAAACCTGGAGGAAGGCCGGGCAGTGAAAGACAGGTAAGAACGAACAGTTCAGGTGTTACTTTGAACAGCACTTCATGACTATTTGGATTCATTTCACATTCATGTCTTTGTTTTGACCTGCTGCTTGGTGTCATTAAGGGACATCAACAGTAACAGTTGCACTTCCTTAAACGGTTTTGACCCATTTGTAGCTGGGAATATTTGTGGACATCCTGACTGTGAAATCACAGAGAGATCAGGAAACCCTTAAACTGTCTATACTTGTTTTAACAAAATTTGTGTCCACAACAGACTGAATCAGTTACCTTAGTGATACATTATCTGCTTTTCAGCTCAACGTGGCATCAGCTGATGAAAACTCTTCAGCTTCCCAAAGACAAGCAGCAGAGGATCAGGATGACCTTTGTTACACCAGCGTACGCTTCGCCAAAAAACAGGAAGAACCTCTCTACTCCAACATTTCACTAGCTAAACCACACAGACCCAAGAGAAAAGAGGAGGAGGAGGAAGAGGAGGAGGAGGAAGATGATGTGGAATACAGTATAGTCATCAGTAAGACAGAGTAAGTCCATGTGACAGGTTTGAAGGAGTGTGTTGAATTCTAACTCAGTCTTTACAATGTGAGGATATCAGATCTTTATGTTTTTAAAATTCACAGATCAAGAAACGGAGGAGCTGAGGAGGACTCTTCTGCAGTATACAGCTCAGTCATGAAAACACCAAGAGTGTGAACACGGGTCTGCGGTTTATTGCTTCAGACCGTCAAAGGAGATGTTCAAACACATTTCTCAAGACTGTCTAGGTCAATATTGCACAACAAAAATCATCAAACACAAAGAATCAGCAGACCTATCCTCGTCGTCATCATCATCATCATCATCAGGATTGTTTGGGAGCATTTTTTCACATATTTGATATTTCTGCAAAGGCGTTCGCCACAAGATTTATAAAACTACGTAAACTGGAACAAATTTCAACATCCAAATGGCCAAACAAGTTTGAAAGTGAGACTTCTGGTTTCCTCTTTGCATGCTGTAGTTGTAACCTAATTTGTGGATGCAGTGATGATCTGTGTTCCCAATGGACAATGGTTTTTGGAAGTGTTTTCAGCCCGTGCAGTGAATTCTACTGCAGAGTTCCCAAAGAATATGGCAGTAAACTCAGCTATCAGTCTTGTTCTTTTTGGTCCTTTGTTCTAAATCTTTCAATTTTACTACATTTTACTCTCAGGAACATTATTCTGAAACTGTTTAACTTTTAGCTAACACAGTCCCTCTCAGAGAGGTGAACCCCTTCCCATCTTTCCCCCTGAGAGACTCATCCTCTCTGAATGTCCTTTTTATAGCTTTTTAATTTTTGTTGCTGACAAATAAAAAATGAGGATATGTTATAAAACAATCAAACTTGTTCAATTTTAACATTTGATATTCTTTCATTGCTCTCTTTCCAGTTAAATAAAAGGTTTTAGTGACTTGTAATTAATAAAAACCTGTCTTTATGAACATCTTGTCAACCTGTCAGAATCGTGGTTGTCAATAAAAAACATGTAAATAACCTAGCTCTAAAAAAGCGTCACTGCAGCTTTCATAACCACGTGGGAGTTACCTAATTTATCTAATAAGGATGACATCGCCATCCCTCCTGACTAAAACCCAATCAAGTGTTTCAAGTACAGACAGTATGTCTGAAAAACTGCTGTTGGGTGCATGTGTGAAAGAAAAACTCTTTAAAACATCCAGAATTTGTCAGGTTTTTAGGACTGAAAGGAATTATGAACTTCAGACAAACTGCAATAATCTCAATAAACCCAGATCCCTGAGTACGGAACTTCATATAAGCTATTTTTATCATTTGCATAACTGCAAGAACGGTTTCTTCTTTCCAACTGAGAGATTTACAGTAACCTGTCTGTTCATGCATGTAAACTACACAAAGAGGAAGAAAGATGGTGAGGCTTCAGAAAGCTTCATGGCTAACAGAAGCTGACTGAGCGAAGAGATAAAAAAAGTGTCTTACAAGACCACATCCCTTTTTAAAGATATTTCAAACAGAGACAGTTTCTCCTGATCATGACTTTGCTGACTAAACAGAGGAAACAGAAGCAGCTATGAGGCTGAAAACAGCAGACACTGGACTCCTTATCTTTCTTCTCTTTGTACAAGGTAATCATCATTTAAATACTTGATTCATGAATACTTAAAAATACAAAATACAACGTTTCTCGATTCAAATTAAACTATATATCTGTTGTTTTGCTGATCTTATGACGTCAGAAATTCACTTCTCTTCCTGTGACTTGATGTGTTAACTGGATGTTTGGCAGAAACTGAATCACTATTTTCTCTTCACATATTTAGTGAGAATATTTGACTTTGAATCGACAACTTTAACTTTAGTTAGTCAGCATTAGAGTCTATTTAGAGACTAATTCACACAATCCACACAAGAAACACAACACTAACACGGCACGAGTTCCTATCAAGTCATCCAGGACACTAAAAACAGGTTTTTAAAGGTTTAATAGGATTTTAAAATAATCTTTAATGATTAATGATGTGTTCATATCAAGAGTAGGACAGATATGAGAGTACAATGTTGAAATTTCTGTTTTGTCTGCATTATTTGTTCAGAGTTACCACAGCTGCTTTCAGCTCTACGCGAGGATTTTACCTTCTTGTTTTGGGTTTTCTTGCTAAAAATGTTGCTGTTTTGTTTGGTTTGTTTCTCAGAGGGACCTCACATGATAGAAAGAGGATTTATCAAAGGTCCTGTGAGGAGTTTTTGCCTCGGATCACTTTACAACTTGCAGAAATAAGACCAATATAGCAGTTTAAATTCAGAATGAACGTCTAAACATCAATATTCGGTAATAATCCTAAAATATGACATTTAAAAAATATGAAGTTAAAAGTCATGGAGGAAAAACCTGTGCTCTTTCAGGAACCCTGATTTGTTTCTTTAGTATCTCCATTGATCAGAATTGATTTACGAAACATTATCTGAACATCTCTGGTCTCTGTTACTTCTCTTTTCTCTCCTCTGCTCATCACACTTCTTGCCCACACTTATTTTTTTCTGCAGTTTCCGTTGTCACACTGCTGCAGCCTCACCCTAATTTCAGACAGGAAACCAAACAGACAAAACAGACTGTAAGACCATCATCTGGAAAATTGATGATGGTGGTTTAAATTAACAAATAATAAGATGTCACAGAGTTTGGTTTCAATGCAGCTGGCTTCACATCAGCTATAAAATTCAACAAAAACAAACTTTTCTTAGAGTATAAATGAATTTTTGCATAATCTGTGTGTCCTGGTGTGCTCTGTGTTTCAGTGGTTCAGAGTCAGTATGGCTGGGGAGTGACTTACACCTCGACTAATATCTGTGCCCCAAAAGGATCAACAGTGGTCCTAAGCTGCTCCTACAAACACCCGTCCACAATAAATAGACAACGGTTAAAAGTCCAGAAAACATTCTGGTATAAGGTGAAGTCTGGAGTCCATGTAGATTCTCATCCATTGAAGTCTGAAGAACCTGCAGATCTGAACACAGACTCTGAGTACAGAGGTCGGGTGACTTACAGATGGACAGAGAGGACCTGTAGTCTGACAATCACAGACCTGAGACAGAGTGACTCAGCTGAGTACAGGTTCAGGTTCATCACAAACCAAGATACTGGGAAATACTCTGGTGTGCCTGGAGTCACTTTGACTGTCGCAGGTGAGATTTTCATCCATATGACTTAAAAAAAGAAAGAAAAATAAAACATCTCTGACTGTCGTCTCCGTTCTCTCTCACAGATCCACACCTTCAGGTAAAGGTGAGAGATGTGAGGCGAAGTGGCAGGGCAGATTTGCAGTGTGAGAGCAGCTGTCCTCTACCTCCTCAGTTTTCCTACATCTGGTACAAAAATGAAAAAGAAATTCAAGGAAAAACTTCATCTGTATATTTGGACTATTTTAGCTCTGAAGACAGGTATTCCTGTGCTGTTAAAGGACATACAGATTTCCCCTCTCCATCAGTGTGTGAGTTTACCTTTACCACTTTCATCACTTTTTTAGTCCAAGTAGAACAAAAGGTCTCCTGAAATTAAAACAAACACTTGTAAGTGATAAAAACTACTTCTCCAAGTAATGCAAGTTGAAATCTTCCTCAGATGCTCCAAAGGACCCTTCAGTGTCCTCTGACTCCTCTGCTGAGATAGTGGAAAGGAGTTCAGTGACTCTGACCTGCAGCAGTGATGCTAACCCAGTAGCTAACTTCACCTGGTACAAGAAGAACAAAGATTCAGACTCTCAACCTTTCAATAAAGGAGCTCAGCTGGTCTTCAGCTCCATCCAGTCCTCTGACTCTGGAGAGTTTTACTGTGAAGCTGAGAACCAGCTGGGAAAGAGGAGATCAGAGCCCTTCATCCTCGATGTGAAATGTGAGTCATAAATGATCAAAAATCTTTATCTGTCCTGTCTGCAGCTTTTACACTCAAAATTCACAGCTATCTTCATTCACTGAGCAGCTACACAGAGACTGTTTAATGCCTTTAGACTGATCACAACAATGCTATGACACCTACAATCTCTCTAGGTTCAGAGAGCTGGTAATAGTTATCCAAACACGATAGCATGACGTTAACTGTTGACAGTTTATTGCCACAGGTAGGTAATATTTTGAAGTATATGAAAATGAAGGATTCAAAAAAATTCAAAAATAGAGCTCTTTCAAAAAGGTTGAAAAATAATTAAATACATTTTAAAAGAAGGAAGTGTCCCTCCTTCTTTGTAGAAGGTCAGAGCTCAGTTCAGTTCTGTGTTTAATGTGTGTCACGTTCTGAATGGTTACTACCCAGGTAGATTTTTGTGTTATGATCTTATCTGTATCATGAATGAAGTGAGATGATGTCTGAAGTTCCTCGGAGTGGATCCCACGGTTGGCCAGACCCTGTACCGTTCAGTCTGGTTTGCTTGTCCCTTTTGGCTCGCCACCGAACCTCCTCGGTTCAGAATCTGAATCAGCAAACAAAAAACAGTCTTCGCATAGAGTGCAGAACAAATAACCATTACTATCTATACAAATCATCTTTCTACTTTCACTCTATACTCTATTTCACTCTATATCTTCCATATCTATACCCCGTTGTAGGATGTACAGCATTCATAGCATTGTTAATTAGTCAGTATTGTTTACAATGCAGGATAAGTATTTCACCGTGACAATTACCTATCATGAACCTATTTCTTAACACAAATGCACTAATTTAGTGTTAAACAGAACATCAATATTTATCTTTACCAGTCTTTCTCCTAAAATTTTTTATATGTGGGGGATGGGTAAAGTTACATTACGTTACCCACACTAGCTATATAGACGGCTTCAACTTTACCCTTCACAGTAATGGAAGTCGAAAATAACGTCGAGTATTATTGTTCTCACACCGTGCGAGCAGAAATCATTATCGTCACATTGATACTAATGCTACTCATGCTACTAATGTTCCTCTATATATAGACTGTGTATAAGCTTGTACGTTACCTTTCATGTTGATGGAAGAGGGTCCCACAGAATTTGATACGCTCGTTGATGACTCAAAACAAGTTGAAAATAACGTCGAGTGTTGTTGTGCTCACACAGTACAAGCAGAAATCATTAGTGGATCATTGATATTAATAATCATGTGAAATTTCAGTGGTGACGCACGTAATGAATGTAGGGGAAAACTTTTATTAACCATAAATTATATCTCTTTGTAACTTTTTAAACTGTAAATCAACATTACTAAATTATTCTTTTCAACCAACATGAACATTTGAACAACTTCAATACAGTAAAACACATTATGCACAGTATTTTAATCAAAAGACACTTTAACTATCACAACTAGCATCATATCAGAACAAATAAACATCACATGTAATCTGTTTCTCTCTCATAGCCTACAGTAGCGTCAATTTAGCTCAACCAGCTACACCATTAGCATTCCCATTACAGGTAATACCTGTATTAGCAAAGCGGCGCTAGCCGCGTTTAGCATTAGCTTCGCTCGCTAGCGATTTTATTACAGCTATTTTCCAAAGTTCACAATGCTACAGCAGGTACCACTGCGGATTTAAAACAGTAAAATATCAGTGACTCCGACCGGTTTTATGAAAATACTTCCATGAAAGGAACTTTCTCACATCATGCCTCTATGAGAAAAACATCAGCTAAGCTCGAGGCCTAGCCCCTTAGCATGTAGCATCTTTCTTACCGAGTTTTCACAGAGGCTCAACACGGTGAAACCGGCCCTGCTCTCTCTCTCTTTGTCTCACTCTCAGGACTTTTCCCCGGTTCGTCAGGACAGCTACTTAACGTGCAGGTGCTCTGGTCGGTTTACTTGTCTCCAAGTAAAATGGCGCTCGCCTCGCACAGAGATTATGTTCAATATTCATGACACTGAGCACAGGGCTGATGATGCGCCACTGTAAAGTGGGGCTAAGGTACTGTGTGACTTCAATCACATAAATTGCTTCAGTAACCATGTGGGTTACAGACTGTAGCTTCTAGCTTCCCTCTGTGTTGGTCAGTCACAGAGAAACTAGCAGAGATGTTGCATCTCCAGGACTACAAGGATTTTATTACTTCACCTCCATTAACCCCGAGGACAGAGGGATCTACTACTGTATGTCCAAGAATCAACATGGACAGATCAACTCCATCTGTGTTGGTTGATGTTCAGTGCATGATGCATACTGAGATGTATTACTGTACGTCTTTAATGATATTTGAGATGTCTAACTACTGTACGGTAAATGTCAATTGTCCATAGTCAAATCAGATTTTGCCAGCCATCCTAACGCTTAACCTGATTTCTTACTAAAACTTATTGGACATTAAGAATATAGACAATACCTTCACAGTCAATGGACATATCAGGAGTAATATATAATAAAAAGTGTCAAATCTAAACAAAGTCAACTCTTGACTTCATTTTAACAGGCAGAAACCTTGAGCAGAACCAGAGACAGTAGAAAGCACTCATTTCCAAGACTTGGTGGGCTAATATGTGATATGAAATAAGAGATCATAAGAAAAGAGACAAGTCTTTTTACTGTTTACACACTGGAAGTCTCATATTGCCTATTTAAAAATAGAGACCTAATTCCCCAAAACTGAGAACACTTTGGTTTACTTCATATTACTGTAAATTTCTTCCAAGAACTCAACCACGGGGAAGCTGTCACTGACTGATCAAATGTACACTTTGACTGATCACTGCAGCCTTAACATGTGCAGAAGAGATGGAATCCTGTATTTCATGGAGGGAAAAAAATCAGTTGATCAATAGCAAGCTGCTGTCAGCCTTAGCCTCAAAGTCCTGTTACCAAAGACTGATGAACTTTTTGTTTGTGTGTTCCAGATGCTCCAAAGGTTTCCTCGGTGTCCGTGATTGGGGAGACGGTGGAGGGCAGTCCAGTGACTCTGACTTGCACGAGCGATGCTAATCCAAAAGCTACTAACACCTGGTACAAAGAGGACCACATGCTTCCTGAAGGACACAACGGCACTTATACTTTTCCCTCTATTAGATCCAATGACAGTGGGATCTACTTTTGCACGTCTCAGAACCATTATGGCAAGAAGAACTCTACGTCTGTTCGCATAGATGTCCAGTGTAAGTAAATAATCAGGAAACCATTTTAATGTTGTCAGCTTTTTCCCTCATGATTATCATAAAAGCATATTTTCAGAGAGTAAGAAGATCATACAGGTGGATGGGTGAAGTGCAAAGTCCACCTGGAGCTGGACTGAAGTAGTCCGTGTTCCAAAACAGACCAGAATTAAAGTTCTCACTTGCACTGACTTGAAGCACCAACCTAGTTTGCCTTATCAGTTATATTCTTGTGCATTTTCTCCTCTAGATGCTCCAAGGCTTCCCTCTGTGTCATTGGATCCTCCTGGTGACATCATGGAGGGCACTTCAGTGACTCTGACCTGTAGCAGTGATGCTAACCCAACAGCTAATTACACCTGGTACAGGATAAATGACCAAACACCAAAAATATCAGGACCGGTCTTTACCATCAGTAATGTCAGATCTGAAGACAGTGGGAATTATTACTGTGAAGCTCACAACAGCAGAGGGCGCCATAACTCCACCGTGACTTTGGTCGTTGTCTTCAGTGAGTCATGCTCCTAATTTAAATACACACTTTAACTAATGTATCACCCTCACTGTCCTGTTAAGCTGATAACTATAAACCAAAAACCTTGCTAAAAGTAAAGTTGGCAGACGGGTTTTAGCAAAGAGTCATTAGCACTTCAATTTTATGAGGTCATACCACCTGCTGTGATGGTAACTCAGCAACGTTGGCATTTAATAAGCCCCATATTCAGTATCATATTTCCTATTTTGTGCCGGAAAGCAGCTATTAATCCACTGTTTTCCATGTCCTGGATTTGCAGATATTAAAGCCAAATGGTAAAGGACTTTATCATCTGCAAACAGTTTGAATGAATTTAAAAACTGTACATCTCTTTGCTTGGACCAGCAATTGATTAAAAACCCCAAAATGAATAAAGACAAGGCACAACCACCAAATATTAAAGATCTTACTAAAATGATGCCTCTGTGAATCCACATCAGATTTCAACATGAGCTTTGGTACTATAGCATGCCATGGTACCAAAGCACCATCTAAAATACAAGCCAAAGGACATAGCGCTGTCTCTCTTTATTAAAATTAAAATATGTCTGTGATTGAAGGCTTTTCATGTTCCACTTCAATTTCGTCTTGTTTCCGAAAGGGAGTTGTCCTTCATAGTCACTAGTTTGACAGATAAGTTGTCTGATGATAAGCCTGCTGTCTTTAATTCATTCTTTATGGCTCCCCTCAAATCCTTCCATGGTGCGGAAGATAAGCTAGTTCTGGTCCTGGTCTCAGAGCCATACTGTCTGCTGATTCTGGGTCCCCAGGGTAAACCAAACCTGAAAACCTAATTTATTTTAAGTGTTGTTAATGAAGATATGAAACTACCAACTCATCAGTCACATTTACTTCTTTCCAGTAATCTGCCCATGGAGGCCTCTGAGATACCACATGATGACAGTGATTACGATCATATTGTTTTTTTTGGTCCAGTGTTGTTTTCGTCAGGCAGGACGAAAACTTAAATGACGACGTCAGACCCCTTTTTTCCTTGACGAAAATGAGACTAAGACGAACGTCACCAAAGCTCTGTAAAGACTAAAATGTGACGAAAATTGTATTGATTTTCGTCAGACGAGAACGAGACGAGACTAAATTGTTATTAGGTGGACGAACAAAGTTTCAAAACATGCTTTTTTTGTCCTAACAGTCACGCCCCCATCACACACGCACCAAAAGCCTCGCTCGCGCACAGCTGCGCGCACACACTTATTCACATACACAGAGCGGCAGGTGGACGAGGCGCGCACACACACACACACCGTGGCGGCAGGCACAGCAGTGGTGCCCGGTGGCCGAAAAAAGAGGGATGATTTTTGGTCCTACTTCAGATACAGTTCAAGTGACAATAAAATAAAAGTGACAATAAAACACGGGACGGGGAGACGAGACAGACGACAGTTGTGGAGCCACAGCTTCCTCATGCTTCAAACTGTCGGGAAAGAACACTACGAACCTCAAAAGGCACCTTTACGTCGACTAAAACTAGACGAATACCTTTTGAGTTTTGGTCAGACTAAAACTAGACGAAAACTATCAAGGATAGAAATGACTAAAATGGGACTAAAACGAAGAAGCATTTCGTCAAAATGACTAAGACTAAAACTAAATCTAAAATGCCTGCCAAAAACAACACTGTTTTGGTCCAGTTGACTGTTATAAATTCACCCAGATAATGTGCAATTCTCTGATCAAGTGTCTCCTTCTGGTCTGTGTTTCTCAGGTGCAATGAAATCAGTCGCTGCAGGATCGATCTTTGTTATTTTTCTGGTTGTCATTTTTCTTTTGGCCGTCCTCTTTATAAGGTGAAAGATTTAATTAATTAATTAATTAATTAATTTTGTCCAATGAAAGAGCTTAAATTCATTTCATTTGATGCTTTCTTTGTTTTATCAGAAGAAAGAGAGCTGCAAGAGAAACCAACAGACCCGGAGAAAGGCTGGAGAACAATGGGCAGGTACTGAAGAAGCGGTTAACGCATTTCAGCAACTGTTTAGAGTCCTCCTTTAATGAAAATCTGTCAAAGAGTGCTTTATGACTCTTTTGTGTTCAATGTTATTTCATAAACATGTGACCATATGGCAGACACTGGTGTATGGAGTACCTCAGGGGTCAATTTTGGGACCAATTGTATTTTCTATGTACATTCTTGGTCACATGATACAGACACACAATATTTCATTGAACTGCTATGCTGATGACACTCTGCTTTATCTCACCAGAAATATCTCAAACCTCACAAACTAAGAGTGCAAATTATTATTTATAAGTTACTCAGTTAACAATATAACCCACTGTCTGCTTTTCAGCCCAGCATGGCTTCAGCTCCACAAAGACAGCCAGATGACGAGCTTTGTTATGCCAGCATACGCTTTGCTAGAAACCAGGAAGAGCCTATCTACTCCAACGTTTCACCGGCTAAAGCTAACAGACGAAAGAAAAAAGAGGAAGAGGAGGAGGAGGAGGAGGGGAATGTGGACTACAGTGTAGTCAACTTTAAGAGCAACAGGCCTTCACCAAAGTGAGTCCATGTGTCATTTTTCCTTATTTATTTATTATTTCATTTGTTAATGTTTTTTTTTTTTTAATTCACAGATCGAGAAATGGAAGTGCTGATGAGGATTTCTCTTCCCTGTACAGCTCAGTCACAAAAACACCAAGAGCCTGAACTCAACTCAGATCCGGGTTTATTACTCCAGCGTCAGTGGACACACTGGGTGACATTTCTCAGTTCTAGTTTCAGTGGAGACCCTTTGTTAAAAAGTGCGATCAACTTTGAAAATGTTTGAACTTTTTACATTCTTTTTTTTTAGGACCCACATCTCTTAATTCGATCCTTTAAATGCCTTTTTTAATGCTCAGTGCCACTGCTTTTTATATGATGGAAAACACAATAAATTATGTATTATTTACATGTTAAGGTGATTTTTATTTACTCACAGGAGATTATGAGTCCCTTGAATATTTCTATGATGAGCAGCGAGCTTCATTTCTGTGCTTCACAAAGTGGAATTTGATGTTTTCAGCCACACTCACACACAGGTGCCCCTGGTACCCAACTTATGGTTCAGCTTAGACTATGCAATCTAAATACCTCCATATCCATAGTAGTTTTAAAAAGTCTAGTCTGAATTTTATCATCATCAAGCTGACATCAAGCTTGGATAGAGGCCATCGATGGTGCTGAAAGTACACAACTGATGATGTGTCGTGTTGGCCTTACCCTAAACCCTAAACCCTAAACCCTAAACCCTCGCCCTATCTGATTCCACCTCAGAGATCATCTCCCAAATCCTGTTAGTAGTGTGCTGTTCATTAAAAAGTTGTGAACTCTAAGTAGTTACACTTTGCTGTTTTAAAGACTCAAGCTGGACCGTAGCCATCTTGTTTTTGAGGCTGAAAGGACCATGTATAAAACAGACGGATATCAGCTGAGATGATAAAGGAGTTGCTTATCTATTGCTATTATATTCTTCTTGCTAGAGGCTACTTTATTAGCTGGTTGATTTGCTAGTGTGCAGATTCGGCTAACAACTCTATCTATGATGCTCCCATATATCAGCAAACGCTAACTAGTGCTTAATTATAAATTGAGCATCTTCATCACTTCAGGGTTTGGCTTTTGCACCGGCTAAAACTGTGCAAAAAAGCCAAAAAGCAAAGTCGTATTCAGACAGCATGCACAATGTGATAAATGCTGTTCTGTGTGACGACAGCCACCTCTTGATTACTCACTTTTCTGGCTGCGCCTGCACAGATTAGCAATTTGGACATGTTGTTTTCTCTCTGTTAGCTACTTAGTGCTTCGCTGGTAAAAGATTTAAAGGTTAACATCCTCAGTAATCATGTTTTTATTATTTGATCCTGTCACCGCAAAGTTTTCCAGTTCTACCTGCCAAGAACTGATCAAATCTTAAAAACGTCTTTGGGTGCATTCTTGCTCATTTTCTTTCATTCTGACTTTGCAACGGTTTCGGCGCTCTTTCAGTCTCAGACAACATTAGCAGGCACATTCACTGCTTGGAAAAACTATAAATCATCTTCACTTGAAGAGAGTCGGTGACTGAGTTTAATGATTATTAATAACATAAGGAAGAGAACAAATTTAACAGCTGATCTACTTCGTTCTCATGACCACAGACCGACACTTTCTGCAGAGACATCATCCTCACCTTGTTGACAACTTCTGATGTGCTCATTTATGTTCAGTCCTCCTGCTCAGAACAGTTACTTAAAGCCACAAAGGAAGCAGAGGAGCAGCTATGAATTTAAAAGCTACAGCTGATGGATTGATTATTTTTCTTCTCCTTGTATCAGGTAATGCTTATTTTCACACAATTATCACATTCTCTCAGAACTTGCCTATTTTTTTGTCCTTTATTTCTTTTTGTTGCATCATTCCTGAGTCTTTAGCCATTTTTTAAGTTTATCTTGGTGAATCACTTTCATACAGATTAATTAACAATTAATCTATCTGCTATTTTTCAATTAATCTGTTAACTGAAAGTTGTTTTTTATGCTTCTATATTTTATCCAATCATCTTCTCTTATATGTGGAACAAAATGTGCATGAAGGGTTTTATTCCCCTGTGAAAACGGTCAGTATTAACTCTGTGTCAGTGTCTGAAAAAAGGTTTCTCTGCTACATAAATCCCCATGTCCTTATGAATCATATCAAACTTAATTTATAAAGCACTCTTCATACAAATCGTACAGCTCTAATGATACCATTTAACACCTTATGATATGATACATTTAGCTGAATGGGATTTAATATGATTGTTTATGATAATAAAAGGTAGGCTAGGGTTAAATTTGATACAGTGAGATATGATATGGTTTGATTACACAGAAGGGAAACTACAAGATACAATGAAATATAAGGTGAAATATTGGATTAGACATGATCCTATAAGATGTGATACAAACGTACAATAGGATCCATTACGATCCTTTATGATACACTTTATACCTTAACGAGGAAATTTGGCTCAGACTCATTGCTAAGATATTTGACTGTTTTCACAAAGTAAGTACTAAAAACAGATGACAATCCACATGCAGGAGAAACACACACCAAACCACAACAAACATATAGATTAACCCATTAATGCCCATAGTTAAATTTTTTAGTTTCCTTTTGTACACCAGGAGTACGAGCTGATCTAAGTTCAAATCAATCAAAGTAAAAACTACAAGGACTTATATCAAATACTTGGTACCATTGGATTCAGAACAAGTTAAATTTTAATAATATGTTCTTCCATCCAGAGTAAAACCATTATCTAACAGTCAACTTAATGGTAAAACCATTTTTGTGATTTTTTCCGTTTTTGGCAGTAAGTCAACTTTGTGTACAAAGAAAGGCATGATGCATTTGTCAAATAGATTTTTTTTGTATGTGTGTGTAGACACATGTCTTGACAGTATTCATAGCAAATTTTGTGTTGCTATCTCTAACTGTAGAAAATCTGTGGGGTTTTTCCTTAACATACTGTATTTAGTATCTGGGCACATATGGGTTAATACACGTCAGTCATCCAAAGACCAACAGGTTCTGCACAAAGCAGCATGAATGAAGCAGAAGACAAGACCAGAAGAACATCATGAAGCTCATACTGCTCTTGTGCAGTCCTCTTTAAATACTTTCAATGATCGGCCTTTTTGAAATGTTCAGTCTGTGTTCATGTAGTTTAGTCTGCTTAAATTTTCCCACACTTTACATCATTGTTTTCAGATTCATGAAGCTTCTCACTGACGTTTGTGTGATATTTCTGCTCTCTTTGACCTCAGCTATCTTTCTATTTATTGCTTAGAGTCACAGCCTTTGTTCCTTTACGTGCTTTGTCACCTGTAGTCTCTCTGTTAAATACAGCACAGATCTGACCTCAGGCTGATCAGAGGAAATAACAGAGCACTTCAAGCAGCCACAAGCTGCTTTTAAACTCATGTGAATTTCTGGTTTCTGGTTTCCAAGCACAAATTATACGTCTTTGTTCGCTTTGACCAAACACAAAATAAAACCATGAGAGTCTTAAACCAACAGGAGGGATTTTAGGATCAGGATCAGCTCATCAACCGTCTCCTGATGTTATGAATTTGTGTTTCCTGTGTTGTGTGTTACAGCGGTGAGAGGAGAGAATGGCTGGAGAGTGACCTACCCAGCGCCTCAGATCTGTGCCTTTAAAGGATCAACAGTGGACATAACCTGCACCTTCACACACCCGCCTGGACCGGATGAGCTTGACGTAGAAGCTCAAGAAAATTTCTGGTTTACTAAAGTGGACGGAAACCGATCTGTGGATATAAGAGAAGATCCAGACTTCTCAGGCCGGGTTGGTTTTGATTTTGACGGGAGCAAATCCACTCTGAGAATCTCAGACCTGAGAGAGAGCGACTCAGCGGAGTACAAGTTCAGATTCGGTACAAACCAAACAGGAAGTGCCAGCGGTTCGCCTGGAGTCACTTTAAATGTCACAGGTTATATTCCATCCCACAAATACAGCTGCTAATCTTTGTCAATATAATCTTGAGTGGTTATAATTTAATATTTGCTTTATTTCTCCACATGTTTAGACCTGAAGGTGCAGGTGGAGGCAGTATCCACCCAGGCCAAGCTGGAGTGTACCAGCAGCTGTCATGTGACGGATAATTTGTCATATGTCTGGTTAAAAAATGGACAAAAACTGAGTGAAAAGTCATCCTCTTTAACCGTCCCTGCTAACATCAGCAGATATTCCTGTGCTGTTGGAGGACATGAGGTTCACAGATCTCCTGAAGTGTGTGAGTTCACCTCCTGTGTCATGTGTACAGTTCTGTCACCTATCCAACTCTGTTTGTTCCACCTCCTAATGTGCTCCATGTTGCAGTGATTAAAGGCTGGGGAGTGATGTACTCTTCCCCTCAGATCTGCGCCGTAAAAGGATCAACAGTGGACATACCCTGCACGTACACATATCCACCGATAATCAATCAGATATCGACTGTGGTTCAAAGCAGATTTTGGTTTACTAGTGCAGATTTTGATGATCTGAGAGGAGACCCAGAGCGCTCAGGTCGTGTCGAGTATCATCTTGATGGGGGTAAATGCACCCTGAGGATCACAGACCTGAGGGAGAGCGACTCAGCGGAGTACAAGTTCATGTTTACAACAAACCAGAGAGACGGAAATGTTACTCCTTCACCTGGAGTCAATTTGACTGTCACAGGTAACACCTTATATGTACTTCCTTCAGGTAACATTATCAGGAAATATCCCAGAAATGTTCACTAATATACAGATAACACCCAATTATACACATCTCTGAAGTCAGGAGGAACTTATAGATTAAAGTCACTTAAAGCATTTTATTAGACCTGGAAGACCTGAAAACTATCAATGTTCTTGGCCCCAAACACCTAAGAGAGGCACTGTCTAATGATGTAACTGCTGTAGATGATATCAGCTGTGCAGAAAAACTACTCCATCCTCACTCCCACTAACAACCTCTTCGTCATCTATTGTACCAAAATCTTTCTGTCAAACTGTTATCTCCATGTCCAGACCTGCAGGTACAGGTGAAAAAAGCATCGACCCAGATCGAGCTGAGGTGTCACAGCAGCTGCAACGTGACTGATCATCCGCCATATTTCTGGTACAGAAATGGAAAGACGGTCTACAAAGAGGCGCCTTTTCTCAGATTGCCTCTCAATGATTTCAGAAACTATTCTTGCTCCATTAGAGGACATGAGGATTACAGCTCTCCGGCAGTGTGTGAGTTTATCTGCCCAGTCTTGTGTAAATGTTTCTTTACCATAAGGTGAACATCTCCTCTTTTGGGGGGCTGTCCGGCCTTGTCCGGGTTTATAAAATCCTTCAAATGTCCGTAGTTTTGCATGGAAGTTTTGAGTTCGCGTCATGTGGACTTACTGATTTAGAAGCGTGTAAAAAAACACTCGACCCGACCCGAAAAACCCTAAAAGTTTACTGTGACTCAGTGACTGTCCTGTTTTTGGGGTTTCAGAATTTGGTCTCCCTATTTACCATCGTCTTAAAATGTGTGCCTCTATTTTCTAAAAGATGGGTTTATTTTTGTGCAGATCCTCCAAAGTCTCCTTCTGTGTCGGTCAGTCCCGTGGTGGAAGGCAAACTGGTGAACCTGACCTGTAGCAGCGATGCTAACCCTGCAGCTAACTACACCTGGTACAAAGAGCAAAGAAACACCAACCATCAGTTCCTCCAGCGCGGACCAAAGTTCATCTTCAGCTCTATCCAGCTGTCTGATTCTGGAGGGTATCGCTGCTTAGCTAAAAACGAGCTAGGTTGGGGGATTTCTCGAGTCTCCATTAAAGTGAAATGTGGGTCTACCTGCAGTTTAGTTCCTGATCTGACTTAAAACGGGCAAAACAATAAACACTCTAAAGAAAAAGGTCATTTGTGGTTTGTTTCTTATAATCTCCTTCAGATGGACCAAAAACCTGCTTTGTTTCGATGAATCCCACTGGTGAAATCAATGAGAACAGGACACTGACTCTGAACTGCAGCAGCGACAGTTACCCAGCGCCGGAGTTTACCTGGTACAAGATGAACGGACATGGATATCACAGTAAAGGTCCACAGCTTATCTTCAGCTCCATTCAGTCCACAGACACTGGAAGATATTACTGTGAAGCAAAGAACGAGGTTGGGGAAAGGACATGTGGAAACCCCTACATCAACGTGAAATGTGAGTGAAACTGTGATTTTTTTGTAAACAGAAATAACGTCTTCGTTTTTACATTTTCTTGTCTGTACGGCTTTAAAAAATATTGATGTTTGCTTCTCCAGACGCTCCAAAGCCACCGTCTGTGTCAGCAAGTCCCTCTGCTGAGATCTCAGAGGGTAGATCATTGGTTCTGACCTGCAGCAGTGAAGCTAACCCTTCACCGACTTTCACCTGGTACAAGAAGAGTGGAAGTATTTACACAAGAACACAGGTTTACTTCAGATCCATCAGCGCCTCAGACTCTGGAGAGTATTACTGCACCGTTGAGAACAGGCTGGGCAAACGGACGTCTGAAACCATCTTTATTAATGTAACATGTGAGTTGAATGTTTCTTTTCAAAAATATCAAGTTTATTTAAGGTTGTTTATTCGGATTTTTTATACGCAAGAGTTTAAGAAACTCTTTTAAGGGTTAGGGTTTAAGGGTTTTAAGGGGTCTTTTTTTAGAGAGTCCCTGAGCTCCATCATGCTGGTGTAGGTACCAGTTGTGTTCGGACTGCCAGTTCGGCTTGGGGCACGGTGCCTATTGTTGATATCACACTATATGATTGGCTAGAAGATTGTTGGTGGTGCAGAAATTATGGAAGCGTTTTTTGTCGGATTAGGTTTCATGGGATTGTAGTTCTTTGTAAAAAACATGGACGAATTTTACGAAGCAATCTTTCTCTTCTTATCTAAGGGGATCTACGAAAGCCGGACAATCGCCTCTTTTATGTCGCCAAAGGAAATGTGGAATAAAAGCAAAACTATGTATTGATAAACAGAGCTCCTGCGAACATTTTCTCTTTTTCTTTTTGTGATTTTGTAAATTGTGATTCTCTGTTTTATATGGAGAGAAAATCTCGAGGTCAATCAAATCAACAAACAGAAATAAAGAAAACCGTGATGTAGTTTGCCGTGGTGTGACGTTTTCAACAGGTGCTGGACAGCCTGAACACACCTGGTACCTACACCGTAGCTTTCTCTGGATGCTTCAGTGACTCAATGATGCTTCATGACTGATGCTTCATAAATAAAGATTGATCGATTAATTGATTGACACTGTGTTGTATATGCTTCCCTTACTGTACTGGAACAGTGACTTTAAAACGTGAGGTACTGGACAGTGATTTTGTAAACCATTATAAGCCTAAAACTAAGGCGTCACTCACTGCTAAAAGAAAATTCAAAAACTTCAATTTCCGTTTTTTTCCTTTTGAAAGTTGACCATGTCTGAAATAATCATTTATTTCTCCTCCAGATGCTCCGAAACCTCTTAATGTATCAGTGAATCCTTCTGGTGAGGTGTTGGAGGGCGAAGCTGTGACTCTGACCTGCAGCAGTGATGCTAACCCAGCTGCTAACTATAGCTGGTACAAGAAAAATGGAAAACCAGACCCTAAACCAGGACCACAGCTGGTCTTCAGCTCAATCCAGCCCTCTGACTCTGGAGAGTATTTCTGTAGAGCTGAGAACAGTCTGGGGGAAACGCCGTCTGAGGACATCTGCATAGATGTAAAATGTGGGTGAATCGGCTCACGATGAAACAACCTAAGCTAAAAACGCCTGTACTGTATAAGTGACTCGAGTTTCTGTTTCATGAGTGAATATTTTTCTTTAGATGCTCCGAAGCTTCCCTCTCTGTCCGTGAGTCCCTCTGCTGAGATCGTGGAGGGCAGCTCAGTGACTCTGACCTGCAGCAGTGAAGCTAACCCAGCAGCTACTCACTCCTGGTACAAGAAGAGTGGACCTTTGACTCATCAGTACCTTAGTGAAGGACCAGAGCTTGTCTTCAGATCAGTCCAGTCCTCTGCTTCTGGAGAGTATTACTGTACAGCTGAGAACAGGCTCGGAAATAAGACATCTAACTCGTTTTATATAAATGTGAAATGTGAGTACAGAGCTGTTCTCTTATTATAGTGTGTTGCTTGATGCTTGTAAACTCTTGTTCACCTGGGGTACTCTCTTTTAAGTTTGCTCAGATCTTTGGAAAAATTCATTTTAAACTATTTAAAGTTCATTTTGAGAGTCTAAATGTCTATTTTAAAGCTGGTGAGTCACAGCGTTTGGATATATATGATTATAGACTGTAGACTGTATAAAAACAAGACGTAGGGTCAGTGACACTCCCATTGATTTCTGAAGCAGAGGTTTGAAGCCAATCAAGCCGAACTTGGGGGGACAGAGACTTCTCCGCTGCTGCGCCCACCCTGGGGGAGTCACTCCTCAAACCCATCAGGGACTGTACAGACCCCCATACTTTCAAATCACTCCTAAAAACACACCTTTTTAAAATGGCTGTCAACCTGTAAACGCTCCTTTTATTGTCTTTTCATGTCATGTCTTCTTTAACCTTTTACACTGTTCGTCTTATTACTGTAAAATTTTCTGTATTTTAAATTGTGTTTCTTGTAAAGAGTCTTTGAGCCCCTGTAAAAGCACATTATAAACAAAATGTATTATTATTATTATTATTATTAATTAGTGGCTGTGTCCATATTGGAAATCCTGACTCAAATGATCTTTTAGCTGTACCTCTGATTCACCCTCATTATTTTCTACCAAAAAAAAAATCCACTCCTCACACACCGAGCTTCCTAAAACTCAGATTGAGGTTTTTTTTTTAACTAAACACGTATTATTGCTCCAAAAGTGTCTCTTTTTGGCTTGGTGTGTATGTGGTTTCTGGTGCTTTTGTGGCCAGCCTCTAGTGGACACTCAAGGAACTGCAGTTTTTAGTACCTCCACACCAGCTTCCTTTCTCAAGACCAGAAGGTTGCTGCTTTTTATAGACAGAGATTGTAGCAGCTGCAGCCTAGAGATAATGCACTAATAGACCTTCTCACTCACAGGTCAAAGGTCAAAGTACTTCAGGGTTTTCCATTTACTGTAAAAATTAATGTTTTTTTTTATTTCTCCAGATTTTCCAAGGCCTCTGAGTGTTTCAGTGAAGCCGTCTACTGAGGCGTTGGAAGGCAGCGCTGTGACTCTGACCTGTAGCAGTGATGCTAACCCAGCAGCTAACTATAGCTGGTACAAGAGGACTGGAAAAGTAGACCCTCAACCCATCAGAAAAGGACCACAGCTGCTCTTCAGTTCTGTCCAGTCCTCTGACGCTGGAAGATATTATTGTGCAGCAAAGAATGAGCTCGGGAGCGGGACTTCAGGACTCACCTACATCAATGTTAAACGTGAGTTAAACTCTCAATGTTTCACTTTCAAAGTCATCTTCTATAAACCACTGAGCGTTTACAATAAATGACAGAAAGGTTGACAAGTCTGGAGTTTGAACTGATTTTGAGTTCCCATGATCGTAGTTCCATAAACTGGATTCTGAACCAGGAAGAAAGTGACTTACATGTGATGTGACGGCTGCAAAATAAGAGATTCAATCCAGAGACCATTTCTACTTTGTCTTCTTTGGGCACAGGCGACATTTCTAAGTCATTATAACTTTAAAAATATTGATGTTTGCTTCTCCAGACGCTCCAAAGCCACCGTCTGTGTCAGCAAGTCCCTCTGCTGAGATCGTGGAGGGTAGATCATTGGTTCTGACCTGCAGCAGTGAAGCTAACCCTTCACCGACTTACACCTGGTACAAGAAGAGTGGAAGTATTTACACAAGAACACAGGTTTACTTCAGATCCATCAGTGCCTCAGACTCTGGAGAGTATTACTGCACCGTTGAGAACAGGCTGGGCAAACGGACGTCTGAAACCATCTTTATTAATGTAACATGTGAGTCGATTGTTTCTTTTTTTAAAATATTAAGTCGCTTTCAGGTTGTTTATTCAGATTTTTTTATACGCAAGAGTTTAAGAAACTCTTTTACGGGTTAGGTTTTAAGGGTTTTAAGAGTCCCTGAGCTCCATCATGCTGGTGTAGGTACCAGTTGTGTTCGGACTGCCAGATCGGCTTGGGGCCTGGCGCCGATTGTTGATATCACACTATATGATTGGCTAGAAGATTGTTGGTGGTGCAGAAATTATGGAAGCGTTTTTTGTCGAATTAGGTTTCATGGGATTGTAGTTCTTCGGAGAAAACATGGACGAATTTTACGAGGCAATCTATCTCTACTTATCTAAGGGGATCTACGAAAGCCGGACAATCGCCTCTTTTATGTCGCCAAAGGAAATGTGGAATAAAAGCAGAACTATCTATTGATAAACAGAGACCCTGTGAACATTTTCTCTTTTTCTTTTTGTGATTTTGTAAGTTGTAATTCTCTGTTTTATATGGAGAGAAAATTTCGAGGTGAATTGAATCAAAAAACAAAAATAAAGAAAACCGTGATGTAGTTTGCCGTGGTGTGACGTTTTCACCAGGTGCTGGGCAGCCTGAACACACCTGGTACCTACACCGTAGCTTTCTCTGGATGCTTCAATGACTCAATGATGCTTCATAAATAAAGATTGATCGATTAGTTGATTGACACTGTGTTGTATATGTTTCCTTTACTGTACTGGAACAGTGACGTTAAAACTTGAGGTGCTGGACAGTGATTTTGTAAACCATTATAAGCCTAAAACTAAGGCGTCACTCACTGCTAAAAGAAAATTCATAAACTTCAATTTCCGTTTTTTTCCTTTTAAAAGTTGACCATGTCTGAAATAATCATTTATTTCTCCTCCAGATGCTCCGAAACCTCTTAATGTGTCAGTGAATCCTTCTGGTGAGGTGTTGGAGGGCGACGCTGTGACTCTGACCTGCAGCAGTGATGCTAACCCAGCTGCTAACTATAGCTGGTACAAGAAAACTGGAAAACCGGACCCTAAACCAGGACCACAGCTGGTCTTCAGCTCAATCCAGCCCTCTGACTCTGGAGAGTATTTCTGTAGAGCTGAGAATAGTCTGGGGGAAACGCCGTCTGAGGACATCTGCATGGATGTAAAATGTGGGTGAATCGGCTCACCATGAAACAACCTAAGCTAAAAACACCTGTACTGTATAAGTGACTCTTCTTTGGGCACAGGCGAAATTTTTAAGTCATTATAACTTTAAAAATATTAATGTTTGCTTCTCCAGACGCTCCAAAGCCACCGTCTGTGTCAGCAAGTCCCTCTGCTGAGATCTCAGAGGGTAGATCATTGGTTCTGACCTGCAGCAGTGAAGCTAACCCTTCACCGACTTACACCTGGTACAAGAAGAGTGGAAGTATTTACACGAGAACACAGATTTACTTCAGATCCATCAGTGCCTCAGACTCTGGAGAGTATTACTGCACCGTTGAGAACAGGCTGGGCAAACGGACGTCTGAAACCATCTTTATCCGTGTAACATGTGAGTGAAACAGCTCTTTTATAGGGACTTTTCTCAAATATCCAAAACATTTCTTTTAAGAATCAAAGCTTGTTTTATGAGTTACGAATGTGAGATAATTAAAGCAGGTTCTTTCTAAAGTCTCACATCTCTGTGATATAATAAAACATATCATTCTCCTCCAGATGCTCCAAAGCTTCTCGCTGTATCAGTGAATCCTGATGGTGAGGTGTTGGAGGGCGCAGCTGTAAATCTGACCTGCAGCAGTGATGCTAACCCAGCCGCTCACTATACCTGGTACAACGAGACTGGAAAACCAGGTCTTCAGCCTCTTGGACAAGGACCACAGCTTGTTTTCAGTTCAATCCAGCCCTCTGACTCTGGAGAGTACCACTGCAGAGCTGAGAACAACCAGGGGAGCGGGACCTCTGAGCACATCTCTATCGATGTGAAATGTGAGTCAAACAGCTGTTTCAGTCTGACGCTTCAAATCACTGATGTTTTAATAAAGTCAAATGTCAAAATCCGTCTCCAGATGCTCCAAGACTTCCCTCCGTGTCAGTGAGTCCCTCTGATGAGATCGTGGAGGGCGCCTCAGTGACTCTGACCTGCAGCAGTGATGCTAACCCTGCACCTGTTTACACCTGGTTCAAGGAGAACGGAGACTCTCCAACAGCTTCAGGACAGACTTTCAACATCACCGACTTCAGAGCCGAACACAGAGGGAATTATTTCTGCGAGGTCAAGAACTCAGTAGGAGGCCGTAACTCCACCTTACACCTGATTGTTGTGGCAGGTAAGATATAAACCGCTGCAGGTACCAGGATCTGCTGCTTCTGTGTCCTCAGGCTGAAATGTCCATCTCATGGGGCGCTCACACCAAGGGCGAGCCAAATCATTCACGCAGATGAATTACATATTAAGTCGATGCAAAGACACGATTAGACGCTCCTACTACTCTGGCGGACGTGAATTCTCAAGAGTTAAAAATATCTCAATTTGAGCGGATACTCGCATCACGATCACCGATCAGCACAAAGATTTAAAACAGACCGGAAGATGAAGATATCTCAACTCAAACGACGGTTTGCATCGTGATAACCAAAGAATCCATGAGATTTCAGGGTGACGGATGAAAATGGACCGTAAGATGTGAAAATATAAACACAAATAGAAAGACGCTCTGCAGCTGGGGTAGAGCGCCTGTAATCGGTATCCTAGAGGGTTATCCTGGCACTGACCCTCACCAACAGGCCGTCAAATTGGGTTCAGGTAACCTGAAGATACCGCTGGAAACGACCATCATCTGGGCGCAGCTATTGGAGGAGACCCAGACACGGCGACGCCTACATCTCTCCAACATTTGTTGTCCTTCATCAACAAAAACAGAACAGCGATCCGGTGAACGTGGTTCACTCCGACCAGGCTTGATGGAGACTCTCCCTCTCTCTCATATCCACGGATTTTAAAATAAAAACAGGAATAAAAAGGAGCTCGCCTTGAGGAAAGAGAGTGAGGAGGTCGGATTATCTGGTAAAATGTTGTTGTCTATCACATGATCCCACCAGTTGAATTGGCTGGGATCACTGTTGAAATGAGCATATCCACGCGACACGCAAATTATTCGCCCGAATGAAGCGACTAAATACTTTTATTCACGCATCTAGAAACGCTTCACTGAACTCCTCGTGGTTTGAATTCTAGCAAAGTGAGAATTCAGATCTTAAGTTAATTGACTTTAAAACAAGAACATGACTAAAGTGTGAGATACATGAAAGTCAGAACAGGCATGATCCTCAGTCTATTTAACATATTTGTTTTTAATTCCAGGTCACTCATCGACAACAATGAATATCTTCAGGTTGATTCTGGCGCTCTTGGTTCTGATTCCTCTGTGTTTCCTGATCCTGACAGTTTGGTAACATTTAGAAAAGTGAACCCGTCACATCTCTTTGGTTTCTCTCTCTGAACTCGCCATCATCTCAGTATCTTTTATTTCATTTAAGGAGGAAGTCCACCACTGAGCCACCAGGTAAATCTGCAGACGAACCTGCAGAGACCGTAGAGGTGAGACAGTTTCATGAATCAAGACTTTGTAAACGAATGAAGATGTTTATTATGATATGATAAGTGATGTAGCTCAACTGGACTCCAAGTAGGTAAAAGTTTCTCTCTCTCATAGGAAATAATTTCTGTGACAAAACAGATTCTTGATCAGATCTCATCCTTTGTCATCAGCTAACCTCCACTCCTGTGTATGAGGACCTTCCTGTCGTCATGGATACGCAGACAGAAGACATGGTGGAGCAGGAGGACAGAGTGTGAGGTGAGGTTCAGTCAGGTCAGAGGCTCCTCAGATCGGGTTCATGGTCCGAGTCTCCAAGTTTAAAGCAGAACTCTTTTTTTACTCTCTTTACTTCAGATACAGTTGATCCAGAAGGAGGGTTCACTGTGGACAGCGAGGCTGTAGAGGATGTGGAAATACGTCCCTGAATGCATCATGAATTTCCTGTAGAGTTCTGATTTATGTACTTTAGATTATGAAAAGAGCTCAGCGTTTAGAGGCTACACCTCGCTCAATGTGAGAATGTCAAGCTTTTCTGCGGCTGATTCAACAAGTCGAGGTCGACTGGAAAAATGATGGAAACTGTTCAAAAAAAAAAAAAAAACAATTAAAAAAATAAATAAAGGTAAGACTTAAAACACACGTCAAAGATCTGGATGAATGACAATGACGTACGTCCAAAAATCTACCAAAGTAACTATATTTTTAAATTTGATTTTAATTTATAATAAAGATTCTGAAGCAGAGGTTGTTTAAAGTTATATTTGAAGTTCATAATTATCTCTTCATCTAAAGTCTGAAACAGGAAACTAAACATTGTAGGTTTTTTTTTAACTTTCTCAGATAAAATAAAAAATCAAACCCAGTTACTTTCATGTGTTATGAAAGATGATTTTAGAAACTGTGGGATAATTAGCCTTTAAATGACTGAGTCTGTTTTCAGTGTAACACAATAGAAACCAGAGTCTTAAGAACAACCAGCAGGTGGCAGCCTTTCACTTTTTATATTCTTATTGTTGGGTTATATCTGTCCCAAAACTGCAAATGTATAACTGTATAAATGAAAGCTTTTATTTTTTTTTACAAACCTCCAAGTTTAACAAAGATTTTCAATGTTAAAATAAAATAAAAAATTAATAAATATAACAATATACTGAAATAAAACACAAAAAAACACGTCTTTGGGTGCATTCTTGCTCATTTTCTGTTCTTTTCATTCTGACTTTGCAACGGTTTTGACGCTCTTTCAGTCTCAAGCCGCGTTCAGACCAAACGCGACCTGAGGCGACCAAGTCGCGTAGGTCAGTCACGTCGCGTCGCGCCCTGGTGTGTTCACACCGGGTCCAAAGCTGTGGTCGCAGGACGCGGCTGGTCACCGATGACCCGCTTCTCCCACCTTCCTTCTCCCTCCTTTTCTCCCTCATATATACATCCCGCAGCCCCTTCCAGCGCTTGCGGCACACATCCACTGCAAACACACACACACACACACACACACACACACACACACACACACACACACACGTTGAAACATGTAGCCTAGCAAGCAGGGGCAGTTTACTATGTTTTCAGAAAATAGTCTGCTCACTGAAATAAACAAACAAACTTAACAGAAAGCCCGACATCATGGGCCACCTTTGCCCATGCCTCCTCCTTGGAGGTGCGGTCCCAGTAGAGCACGCACCCCATGTCGTACGGGACCGGGTGATAACTCACGGCAGTGAAAAGCTGCTCCTCCATTGTGATTCTTCGTCTCCTCCTCCTTGCTTCGCCGGTTTGTTGACGTCAGCAGAGCCCTGATTGGCTGTTGCGGCACTGAGTCGCGACTTGGCTTCCTGTGACCTTGGGCGACGCGACGTTGGCGACCATGCGCTACTTGGTCGCCGAGGTCGCTCTGGATGGTGGATGTGTAGAAGGTCCTCAGCAGCTCCACTCCAACGTTGTTCTTCCTGAGCACTCTCAGGAAGAACAGGCGCTGCTGGGCCTTTTTGATGACAGCTCTGGTGTTCTCAGTCCAAGAGAGGTCAGCTGAGATGATGGTGCCCAGGAGCTCGAAGCTGTGGACCCTCTCTACCCAGTCACCATTTATGCTGAGGGGGGGCAGCTCAGATCTGTGCCTCCTGAAGTCCACAATGACCTCTTTTGTCTTTGTGGTGTTTAAAATCAGGTTGTGAGTCTGACACCACACAGACAGATTCCGGACTTCATCCCTATAGGCAGACTCGTCTCCACCTGTGATCAGCCCCACCACCGTGGTGTCATCAACGAGGGATCGATGAGTGGCAGGGGATATTTGTTTTTAATGGTGATCTCATTGAGTCCGCGGAAGTCGATGCAGGGACGGAGAGAGGAATCTTTTTTCTTCGCAAAGAAAAAAACAGCAGCAAGGGGAGAGGATGAGGGCCGGATGAGTCCAGATGTCAAGGAGTCCTGGATGTATTCCTCCATGGCCTCTCGGTCGGGCAGAGAGAGATTGTACAGTCTGCTGCTGGGGAGAGGGGCGCCAGGGAGCAAATCTATGGCGCAGTCATATGGGCGATGAGGAGGAAGGACGAGAGACTGCTCCTTACTGAAAACCATGGCCAGATCATGGTAAACGGGGGAACAGAGGCAAGGGATGGCGGTGGTGATGCTGACCTCTGTCGGTGGATGTAGGGATTGGCGGAGCAGAGGCAATGAGAGTGGCAGTGAGGACTCCAGGCGGAGATTGAAGCTGTGGACCGGTTAATTTGGGGGTTGTGGATCTGCAGCCACAGGAGTCCAAGCACAAGGGGTGAGTGCGGAGAGGGAAGCAGGAACAACCTCACGATGGTTTCCCGAGAGGATGAGGGTGAGAGGAGTAGTGCAGTGGGTTATGGTGGCTATTAGGCCTGCACGATATATCGTTTGAGCATCGTCATCGCGATGTACGTGTGTGCGATAGTCACATCGCAGAGCCTGCGATGTCGGAGGTGAATGAACTCAGTTAATTTCAAGGGTAGCTGACTGAGATACACGGCATGTGACTCTGCATGTGCTGTGCAGCGATCCACCAATCGCCTTAGTCCTTAACTCAGTTGCCAATCAGACTCAGTTCTCAGTTGCCAATCAGACTACCCTGCCAACTGTCAATCAAAATCAGAGAGGAGGAAACCCACCCCTGCACATGTCCTTCACATGCAGTTAGTCGCTGGCTACCGGAGTTGAGCCGAGAAACGCGTGTCCGCTAAGAATTACTTTCGGAACTTTACTCATGACTGTTAAGCCCAACAAATAAGAACTGTATGGGTTTTAAATTGTACATTTCCGTGGACCACTCTACAATAAGCGGTGCGCGTTTTGTGAGGTGCATGCAATTCTCGGAGGACATGCGTTTCTCAGCACAACACCGTTAACAACAACAACAACAACAACGATTGCAAACTGAGCAACAAACAGAAAAAACCACAGAAGATGAAGATTTGTTGCCCAAAAGAAAAGGAAAGTCAGTTATCTGGAATTATTTCGGTTACAAGATGGATAATGTCGACCAAAACACGTGTTCTGTGTTCATCTGTTGCCACCATAACATCCCAGAACAATAAAAGCAATGTTAATTTTTACCAATATCGTGCAGCCTTAGTGGCTATAACCCTGTCATCGAGAGCGGTGACCTTACGGGGGGCAGGGAGTGCCTCCAGGGGGAGCTGTAGCTGCGCTGCCAGTCCGGCGTGAATAAAGTTGTCATCCGCCCCGGAGTCAATGAGGGTTTGGAGGGACGTGGTTTCTTTTCCCCAAAGGAGACAGGCAGGGACGGTGATACGCCTGGGAGAGCTGGAGGTAGAAGAGGTGTGGCTGATTTGCATCGGTTCTCCGGCAGAGAGTGCCGGAGCCAGAGGAACTGAGGGCTGCAGAGAAGACCCGCTGACCGCGACAGAGGATGGGGAGTCTATGCTACGGGTAGGGGAATTTAATTTCTTCTCCCTCCGTCTCTCCCTGAGGCGATTGTCTAACCTAATGGCTAGAGTGATTAGCTCCTTAAGTGAGGAGGGTTCATCACGAACCGCTAGCTCATCTTTAAGCTGTTCAGACAGACCACGAGAGAATATTCCCTTTAATTCTAGTTCCCCCCACCCACTCTCGGCCGCCACTGTGCGGAACTCAATAGAAAATTCCGCCACATACCGAGAGCCCTGGGTGAGGGAAAACAACCGTTTCCTGCATTCGGGACCCTCGACAGGATAATCGAACACTTTGCGAAGTTCCTCAGTGAATCTGGCGTATGAGGACAACATCGGTGAACCCTTATCCCAAATAGCAGTAGCCCACTTAGTGGCTTTGCCTCTCAGCAGGTTCACGGTGTAGGCTATCTTGGACCAATCCGAGGGATAACTAATTGGCTGTTGATCAAACACTAATGCAGAGTGGAGCAGGAAACCTCTGCAGCCCCCAATCTCCCCAGCGTACGGCTCAGGAGGAGGGACATAGGGCTCTTTAATGCTAGGAGAGGGTGGAGAAAGTGGAGAGGGAACCGTACACACAGAGGGGGGAGACCCATGCTGTGTCCGAATTGCCTGCTCACATACTACATGCTACTGCTACATACTACTGCTAGAGCCTACTCCTACATACTAAACACGTTGGCCCAATTCGGACACACTAGACGAGCGGTGGGGAAAGACGACCCCCGCAGGCAGAGAGTAGGTACTGCGCCCGTTTTAGACTCTTTGAATGGTAATTGTGCAAGTGATGGATGCTGCTGTATTATATTCCTGCACTGCTTCAGAAATTCACAAAGTAGCTTTTCCATTACTTTTAGCCTTCATTCACTCACATGGTGATCGTTTGTTCAATGAGATCTGCCTGATTACTGCAGCTGTGCAGTTTAATGATGGAATAAGTGAGCTTTACCTCCACGATGTCGCCACATATTTGCTCATAAAATGATTACTTGGGCAAATATGACACCATGACATGACAAAGAGATACAACCGCACATTTTTTAGGATAGTGTGTGAAGTTACATGAGACTTACATCTGTACTGCTGCGGTCCCGCCTGCTGCTGCTGCTGCTGCTGCTCCGACATGGTGCGCGCTGCTGTGGAGCAGCCGGCGTTCGCGACGCATCTAAATAGGCAGCAGCTGGTGGCGCTAGCATCACATGCGCATCTGAATCCCATATTGTTACTAGAACCTCGTAGCAGACTACAGAGACTTCAGGGGCTTGAAACCATAGGCCGGAGCATCGCAAACACTGGGTTTAGCTAAAGGCCTTAAATACAAGCGTACGGCGACACAGCAATTGCGCACTTAAATATTGGACAGTCTAGACAGAGCAGAAGAAGCAGTCTCACTGCTACTCTGAACAACGTTTCACGCTGTCCAGATCAAACACAGACTACAGGCATGTAGTACAAAAGTGTGTGAAACACAGAGCATAAAGGTTTTATGCAGTGCAAAGAGGAAGGAAGCTGGTGTGGCTCTCAACAGATTTCTGTTCGATGAGCATGAGTCGCCCTAGCACAGAAAAAAGTGTGACGTTAAACACGTACTGTCTTTTTATAAAGTGACACATTTACAGTGACTTACAGATGAAGAGTTGTTCCTGATCGTGATTGAACAGAGCAAACAGAAGCAGCGATGAGTCTGACAGCAGCGATGAGAGCATATGCTGTCTTCCTTCTCCTCATACAAGGTAATCTGTTTTTATTTATTTTCTTTACACTTTTAAACTCACTGGAAGTCGTTGTTTTGAACTGCAGACAAAATATGTCGTGTGTAATGTTTTACTGTCTTTACAGCATCAAAAATTCACTCTTCCTGTAAACTTAAGTGCTTACAAGATGTTCAGAAAGACGTCTTCCAGAAAATATTCAGCTTTAAGTGAACTGTTTGATATGAAACTGATCGTTGTGCAATCTTAGCTTCAGTCAGAGTCTACTGATGAGTCTCATTTTCATGATTTGAACAAGAAACACAACATTAACACAACATGCAATCATTTTTATTGATCTAATACCAATAACCGTCAGATATGAGTTCAAATTAGTCAATCTTTATTTATTCACTTAGCAAGTGTTATCCAAGGACGCTCAACAATGAATCTAGTCCAGACCAGGCTCTGATCAAAGACCTAATGAATAGGTGGGATCAGACCTCAGTGTTTCCCTTATAGTGCACCCAACAAGATCCCAACCCAGAAATTCAAGTCGTGGATTAATGTATATGTTAAATTTTTATTTTTATCAAATCAGCCTGTAAAATATAATTTAATTAGATTAGATTAGACAGATTTATTGGTCCCTGTGGGAAAATTTGTCTTTACCGACTGTACATTACATAAGAAGACAAAAATGCACATCACATAGGACAGACCTTAAGGAACAGACAACTAATGACAAACACCCGGACAACAGCAGTCGGCAACAAGCAGCAAGGAGGCAACAGGACCGATTATTCACGGGGGCCGACTATTCAGGGCATCTATAGCTGCAGGGACCAGGCTTTTCCTAAAGCAGGCCTTGCGAAACCTCAGGGTTCCGTACCTGCGCCCTGAGGGTAGGAGGTTGAAGTATTTTTTGAGTGGGTGAGTGGCGTCTTGTGTTATGGAGTTTGCTATGCATGTGATGGATGGACCCGTTGTTCAGTTCTGTGAGGTTGGGTGTGGGTAGACCAATGAGTTTAGATGCTGTATTTGTAATGCGTGTGAGTTTGGCCCAGTTGGTGACAGAAAGCCTGATGAGGAAACATGTAGAACAGTACAGAAGGATGGGTTGGATAATACTTTGATATAGCAACAACAGGAGGTGTGGAGCAACACATAGTCCTTTGAGTTTGCAGATGACTGATAGGCGTTGTTGACTTTTTTTGTATGTCCGTGGTGTGCTGATCAAAAAATGAAAATGATGCAGCTTCTGGCTCAGCAGGTGTTTTTGTATTGAGTTAAAGGCAGAGCTGAAGTCCACGAAGAGAATCCTGGCTCAATTTCAGACCTCCAAGCAGAGAGCAGGGACTAATCAGTGAAATCACCTGGTGGAGTTTTGGGTTGGAAAGAAAACCTGCAGCCTTTCAGCCCTCCATGGCACATGATTGCCCACCCCTGGTTTAGAGAGAGTAGAGAGGGAGAGATGGAAGGAAGTGAGATGAATGCATGTATATAAATCAGCTGGAAAGCAGACAGGTCCACAGCAGCGATCCAGAGGATGGGACCGGATGATTCAGAGTTAATGACACAGACAGAGAGAGGATGGACCCAAATATTGAGTCATTCTTTGCAGAAAATGGAAATGTTCAAGCTAAAATGTTAAAGAGTAAAACTTGCTCATACATTTAAATTTGAGGGGTATTATTAGGTGGATAGATGTTCAGAAAAGTGACTTTTTTCAAAGTACTACAGAGGCTCTGAGGCTGAAACATGCCGGATGTTCATGCTAAAATGACTTTGATGTGAACCCAAACTGCAGCTGTTAATTTCCTCTGCTAATTCCAGTGTTTCCTGTTGCTGAGCTCTAAATAGTGAATCTTGAGTCAGGAAGAGCCAATAATAACTGTGGTTACATGTACAGTAAAACCCAAAACCAAGAGGAAGAAATCCATCTCATTCAGGAACTTTTTCTATGTCTTCAACTTCCCCAGAGGTCAGATATAATCAGAGAAAAAAACATAATTATCCTCCATTTTTGTCTTTCTTCTGTCTGTTATCTTCTTTTCACACTTGTTGCCCACACACACTCTCTCTCAGAAGTTTCCACTCACACCCTGCTGCAGCCTCACCACAGACAGGAAACCGACCAAGAAAACACGACTTCTCTCTGTTCAAGTCTGTTTTACATACAAAGTGTTAGTCTCTAAAGGTTCTCACTGTACCTTCTCTATGTTGTTCTGGTTCAGTGAATTAATAGCTGAGATGGAAACATTTGTGCACCTTTGTTTCTCTTTAAAGTAGACCTTAAAAACTTACAGATTTCTATTCCTTTTTTATTAATATGTGCGTACAAATGCAAACCCTTTCAGTCACTATCATTCCACTACTGTTGCATTCTTTTTGATTATAGTCTGGCTCTCTGATTGAGGGTCAGGGCCCAGGAGTTGTGCTTTATAAATGAGACCTAGGTCCTTCTCCAGAAACCTGAAGTCTGAAACACTCCCCAGACCGTTCCCAGTCATGTAAACAGGAAGTGGATCAGAATTCTTCTTCCTTGGCTAAAGTAAATGTACTCGGGGTAGGGCTGCATAATCGTCTCTCAAAACCAAACCACTGAAAACGATGTAGTTCATATGCCAAGCTAGTAGGTGGCGCTGTAACGCTGCACAGGAAATGCACAAAGACAGAAGAAGAGTACAGAGCATGTGTATAAAGGTTGTTTTGGCGCCATAAAAGAGTTACTCTGTGTGTCACATGATCGTTTCCAGAGATGCAGATAGACATCCACACGGAGATGAAATGGTCGTCGTTTACAGATTTATTCACTCTCTGACCCGTTTTCAAAAAGTACCGTTTACAGTCACCTGAAACGCCGATACGACAAAAAACTTTAGCGTTTCCTCCTGAATTAGTTTCCATGGTGACGGGTTGATACCGCCTTCAGACAGACTTTACAGCGGGGAGTGGTTTACTCTAGTGATGCACGATATGAAAATTTCAACCGATACCGATAACCGATAATTTTCTTCTTCTCATGGCCGATACCGATACCGATAACCGATAATTCATATTTTTACATTTATCATAATCTTCATATAATCTGCAGTTTGTGCAGGATGCAGCGATTGAAAACTGATATTTTTGTTGCTCTGGCCTATCTAGAACAACAAACTAAAGTTTTTGGCTCTTCAAATGTGGTCATTTGCTATAAATAACAATAACAGAGCAAAAAGCAGAACTTCATTTGATCCCCTGAACTGTTCAACAGAACTGTAAACTGTAAAGGAGCTATTATGAGACGTTAGGATTAGCATGCTGACCGGACTAACATCTGACGTCCATATGTCTGTGGTAAAACTCACGTGTAGTCCGTTCTTGTCGATCAGGTTGTGAATGTATGTGGCGACAATATCATAGAGTGCAGGAAGAGACACATCCGAGAAGAAGCGGCGGCTTGGGAGAGTGTAACATGGCTCAAAGTGTGCTATGAACTTACGAAAACCCGGGTTCTCAACGACGGAAAAAGGCTGGTCGTCGACCGCTATGAACTCCATCACTTTGTCGTTAATGGCTTTAGCCTTTTCGCTGTCTCTTGAGAAGCTTTTGCAGTTTTTAAACGCCCGCTGAATGGGGACATCGATCCTCCGTAGTGTTGTTGTCTTAGCTTTAGTACCGCTAGCAGCTTCGGCGGCTGTCTCATATTCTTTTAATACCGCTTCGCCGCGATGGCGACTTTTCAGATGAGCTATCAGATTCGTTGTGTTAAAACTTGACGTCTTCTTTCCTCCTCTCGGAATCCTCGCTGAACAGGTTTTGCATATAGCAGCTGTTGTCATCTTCTGCCACTGAGAAAAACGACCATGCTGGTGAAGACATTTTATTATCTGTCAGGTAGTGACGGGGTCAGGCTTGGGACCTGCGAGTAAGGCGCGATAGACGACGTGACCAGCGCGTCTCGGACGGGCGGCTACTCCGCCTGCAAACGTTACTCGTAATTTCATTAATATATCGGATCTTTCTATCGGAAAAATGCACCTATCGGACCGATAAAAAATGACGTAATTTCCCCCCAAATCGGCCGATATTTTATCGGTCCGATAAATATCGTGCATCCCTAGTTTACTCTTCATCTGAAACTGTGAAGTCGTACCAATTCAACACGACTGACTCGCTCTTGTCCTATTTAACCACGAAATTATCGCCTTCTTTTGCAAACGCCATGTTTGTTTACACTGGTGTGTGTGGGAATTGGGGAGCGCTCTGCAGAATGGGGGAGGCTACGGTGGTATGAAGGAGCAAGACATGAAAGAGAGGAAAATCAATTTGAGGATTTTAATTTTTTAACATCATCATAATTAAATAATCCGATTATGATTTAAAATCGATTAATCATGTAGCCCTAATTCAGGATCAGGCTGTACTGCTTGCACCATGCTGACCTCTGAACCCTATCCCTGTCTCTTCCAGAGACTGACCACAGCTCTGTTATGTACAGGTTTGCTCAGATTGTGGTTTCTGGTTGGTCAGAGTCGACCTTAAAAAGGATTTTAGGCTGATTACCAAACGTGAAACCCAAAACTGTTTGGAATGATGACAAAATAAATTACACAGATTGGCTAAAACATAAAAATCTGCTGAATCAGATTAATTTAATTACAATCTCCTGCAACAAAACAACCTGTTACAGTAATCATACCTTTAACATTGGCAACTTCTCTATGAACAACTCAGTTTCCTGCTGCTGTTTATAATCCATGTGTCCTGGTGTGTTCTGTGTTTCAGTGGTTCAGAATCAGGATGGCTGGGGAGTGACTTACACCTCGAGTAATATCTGTGCCCCAAAAGGATCTACAGTGGTCCTAAGATGCTCCTATGACCACCCGTCCACGAGAAATGGACAACAGCTAACAGTCCAGGAATCATTCTGGTTTAAGGTGAAGTATGGAGAACCTGCAGATCTGACGACAGACTCTGAGTACAGAGGTCGTGTGACTTACAGTTGTCAAGAGAAGACCTGTAGTCTGACAATCACAGACCTGAGACAGAGTGACTCAGCTGAGTACAGGTTCAGGTTCATCACAAACCAACCTGGTGGGACATATACTGGTGATCCTGGAGTCACTTTGACCGTCACAGGTGAGGTTTTTATCCATATGATAATTATATGAAATCCAGGATATAGTGCTGGTGGCATTTCACAGCTGTGTTTTAAATCGTACATCCTCATATCATCACCACTGCAAGTATCAACACATCATCTTACACATAGAACCGCAATATCATCAT
This sequence comes from Xyrichtys novacula, assembly GCA_962446985.1. Taxonomy (NCBI): domain Eukaryota; kingdom Metazoa; phylum Chordata; class Actinopteri; order Labriformes; family Labridae; genus Xyrichtys; species Xyrichtys novacula. Next base: position 38,381,836 of record OY660866.1, read on the forward strand.
CAGCACCGCTGTCACCATCTTTAACTCTAAACCACCAACTGCTGAGTCGTTCCCAAAGGGCCAAGTACCTTTCATTGGCAGAGAGGGAGTGTAGACCCTAATGAGGGATTTTGGGTAGACAGGACCATGAAATATGGTTTTGAATGTGATATGAGCTGCAGTTTTAGTGGAGGGGCCTCACCTAAAGCCTGACTGATTTAGATCAAACTGCAGTCGTTGTTCATGAGTTTAAAAACCAAATTAAAGACTGTGCACTCAAGAACTTTAGACAGAAAAGGCAGAAGTGAAACTGGCCTGTAATTGTCAACCTGGGCGGGGTTTTATAAGCAAGTGTTTGAAGACTGAGGGGAGAAAAACAGATGAAAGACAGGAGTGTGTGATTTGGGTTATTGTGGGATGAGTGTAGGCGAGGATGAGAGTGGTGCCACCTAGTGGAGGCTGCAGGCTGAGTTGATCAATCACAAAGAATTTATTTCTGATGGTAGAAATCTTCTCAGTGAAGTACGAGGTAAACATATCTGGAGTCAGCGAGGTGGTAGTGATGATACTTTTGTGTACATCCATGTGTTTGTCTACAGTGTCCTGTAAAATATCTAACTGTTCTCTCTTCAGGTCTCCAGGTGAGAAAATATTCTTCTTCTTCTACATATTGCTGGAGCAGTTGTCCTCAGCGTTCTCAGCTCTCCTACATCTGGTACAAAAATGGAGAGGAAATTAAAGGAGAAACTTCACACTATTATTCAGACTACTTAAGCTCTTCAGACAGTTATTCCTGTGCTTTACAAGGATATCCAGATTTCCCCTCTCCTCCATTCTGTGAGTTTAATTTAAAATCTGCCTGACAGCATCTGATGATCGTGACTTCAATCATAACTGCTTAACAATTATGATGATCAATGTCTTTCTTTCATCTAGGTGTCAATAATGATCGGTGTAACAGAGTGACCTACACTAAAAGGAAAATCTGTGCCTTCAGAGGATCATCAGTGGATATTTCTTGTACTTACAGCAGTTATTATGGGATCAATTCAAAGTTCTGGTTCAGATCTGGACCTCCTCAGGATCATCCTCAGGACCTAAAACAAGACTCCCGGTATTCAGGCCGTGTTTCGGTTTCTGAACCATGGGGAGGACGCTCCACTCTGAGGATCTCTGACCTGAAAGATACTGACTCAGCAGAATATCGATTCAGATTCACTTCAGGAGACTTTGAATGGAGGAGCAGGTTACACGGTACAACTCTGACTGTCACAGGTACTTATTAACACAAACTGACAGAAATACACCGACACAGCACCTGTTGATCTGTAGATTTAGATTTTTGGTTGAGCAAACCATCTTTTTAGAGCAGCAGGACAGCAAACGGACAAACAGGAGAACTACAAAATGCAAACAGTCCGTACCTATTTGTTGTCAAGATATTGTTTACTTAAAAAAAAACAAAGTGAAGCTTTTTTCCACCTCTAAATGAGCAGGTCAACACACCTTCCTGTGAAGAATAAATCCCAGAACTAAGTCATGTTGTGCACACAGATTTTTAAGTATATTTTCTTTGACTTTCAGGTTTTGCAACTGTCAAAATATTACCTGGCTTCAACCGTTGATTACTAAACCAGAGACGCGGACATTGTTTCTTGTTCTCATGTGCAGCTTTACAGGTTCAGGTGAAGAAGATAACAGCTAGCGGGACTTCCACTCAGGTAGAGCTGAGGTGTCTCAGCAGCTTCAGTCCGGCTGATCCTCTTTCATACGTCTGGTACAGTAATGGACAGACTGTCTGGGAGGTGACGTCTTCTTCTTATACAGCCTGGTTTCCTCTTGGAGTAGAAATCTCCTGTGCTTTAGAAGGACGTGAAAGATTCCACTCTCCACCAGTGTGTGAGTTTACCTTTACCACTGTCAGCACTGCACAACACTACTACAATAATTTGAGTCTAAGTACAAAACCCAATTCCATTGAAGTTGGAAATTGTGATAAACATAAATATAAACAGAATATAATGATTTGCAAATCCTTTTCAACTTATATTCAATTGAATACACTACAAAGACATTTAATGTTCAAACTCATAAACTTTTTTTTTTTTTCAAATAAAAATTAATTTTAGAATTGACAAAGAAGTTGGTAAAGGTGCAAAAAATACTGAGAAATTTGAGGAACACTCATCATACACCAATCTGGACCGTCCCACAGGTGAGCAGGTTAATTGGAAACAGGTGGGCGTCATGATTGGGTATAAAAGCAGCTTCCCCAAAAATTCTCAGACATTCACAAGAGAGGATGGGGCGAGGTTCACCACTTTGTCAACAACTGCGTGAGCAAATAGTCGAACAGTTTAAGAACAACGTTTTTCAAAAGTACAATTGGAAAAAATTTAAGGATTTCAACATCTATGGTCCAAAATATCATCAGAAGGTTCAGAGACTCTGGAGAAATCACGGCACGTAAGCGGCACGACTGGGAACCAACATTGAACGCCCGTGACCTTCGATCCCTCAGGCGGCGCTGTATCAAAAACCGACACCAATGTGTAAAGGATATCACCACATGGGCTCAGGAACACTTGAGAAAACCACCGTCAGTAAATACAGTTCATTGCTAAATCTGTAAGTTAAAACCATAGACTGTATATAAGATGGACGCCGTGGTTCCGCCTTCCGCCTGTATACGGATTTGAAGCCAAAAAGCTCTCAGTAATTCCGGGTTTTTCTCCACTTCCTTGAAACCAGAGCTGTGCAGTAGCGTTGTGCGCATTCGGCCGCGCAGTCGCCGAGAGTCCCTGTGATGACGCTCGGCTCAAACAGCGTATTCCCCCGGGAGAGCTACACAATCCCTGAATGCCCATAGGCTGTACCAGGTGTCAATCATAGAAAACATGAACCCCCTAATAACTTTTAAAAATGGAGCTGTACAGAAAAAAGAGGACTTGAGCACAAACCAGTCTGACAGTAACTACATGTCAACATCACAACCAGGGGGGAGAAACATTTATATTCTGTGTCATTCATTTATAAAGTTTGTCCACAGCTCCATAAGGAGGCGGGGTTTATGACCTATACTGCAGCCCGTCACCAGAGGGCGCTGTTCTCAGAGTGGCTTCACCCAGAGAGGAGGCAGACTCTGTCCATCCTATGTACAGTCTATGGTTAAAACTCTACTAAGCAAAGAGAAATCCATTTATCAACAACATCCAGAAACGGCGCCGGCGGCTTCTCTGGGCCCAAGCTCGTCTAAGATGGACTGATGCAAAGTGGAAAAGTGTTCTGTGGTCTGACGAGTCCACATTTCAGATTGTTTTTGGAAATAGTGGACGTCGTGTCCTCCGGGCCAAAGAGGAAAAGAACCATCCGGACTGTTATCGACGCAGAGTTCAAAAGCGTCTGTGATGGTATGGGGGTGCATTAGTGCCCAAGGCATGGGTAACTTACACATCACAACTTACACAATGTTGTGAAGGCAACATTCATGCTGAAAGGTACATACAGGTTTGGGAGCAACATATGCTGCCATCCAAGCAACGTCTTTTTCATGGACGCCCTTCCTGCTTATTTCAGCGAGACAACGCCACGCCACATTCTGCACGTGTTCCAACAGCGTGGCTTCGTCGTAAAAGAGTGCGGGTACTCGACTGACCTGTCTGCAGTCCAGATCTGTCTCCCATTGAAAATGTGTGGAGCATTATGAAGAATAAAATACGACAACGGAGACCCCGGACTGATGAAGAACTGAAGCTGAACATCAAGAATGGGAAAGAATTCCACCTTCAAAGCTCCAACAGTTCGTCTCCTCAGTTCACAAACGTTTACTGAGTTTGTTAAAAGGTGATGGAACACAGAGGTAAACACGACCCTGTCCAACTACTTTGTCACGTGTTGCGGCCATGAAACTCTGAGTTAATTATTTGCAAAAAAAAAAAAAAAAGTTTATGAGTTTGAACATTAAATATCGTCTTTGTAGTGAATTCAACTGAATATGCATTTCTGATGGACTATTATCACTGACAGGAGTGATGTGAAGGAGAGTCTGGAGAGTTGGAAAAAGTAAGAAAACTAAAGTTCGCAAAATGATATATATCAAAGAGGAAACTCCCCTCAAATTTAAGATGTACTGAATTTACCTTCCGGGATCAGCAAAGTTCTTCTTCTAGTTTACTTACTTTTTCAAACTCTCCAGACTCTCCTTCACATCACTCCTGTCAGTGATAATAGTCCGTCAGAAACACTGGTGGTAGTTTACCCATATCTCATTCCGCTGCAAGATTTCTTCTGGTGTTGTTATTTTTTTGTGTTGTGGCTGTTTGCATTCATGTTTTTTTCTTTTGCAAAGCGTTTTGAATTTGCAAATTTCCTGACACTTCCTGGCCACCTTAAAAAAGGTCTCCTTAAAACAAACACTCATAGGTGATAAAAACTACTTCTCCAAGTAATGCAAGTTGAAATCTTCCTCAGATGCTCCAAAGGATCCTTCGGTGTCCTCTGACTCCTCTGCTGAGATAATGGAAGAGAGTTCAGTGACTCTGACCTGCAGCAGTGATGCTAACCCAGTAGCTAACTTCACCTGGTACAAGAAGAACAAAGATTCAGACTCTCAACCTTTCAGTAAAGGAGCTCAGCTGGTCTTCAGCTCCATCCAGTCCTCTGACTCTGGAGAGTTTTACTGTGAAGCTGAGAACCAGCTGGGAAAGAGGAGATCAGAGCCCTTCATCCTCGATGTGAAATGTGAGTCAGAAAAGACCAAAAATCTTCATCTGTCCTGTCACTGCTGAAGACGTTATTTCTGATGATTTCTGATTTCTGCAGCTTTCACGCTCAACCGTCACAACATTAGCTTACTGAGAGGCTGTGGGAAGTTTCTTTCATACTGTGTTCACCAATTGTAATTCACCAATAACACCTTTAAAGGACAAAATAAGCTAAAACTGTCCACACAGGTGCCAGAATTGACTCACCCTCAAAGCTTTGAGTTAATTCATGAAGACTCAGCCCTTTGTTACAGTCCTGTTATTTCCACATAGATGCACAAGGTACTTTTTGAGAGACACCATGTCACAGTAAGGTTTAATGTTAGCCCACTGTGGAAATATAAGACACTCAGAGAACGTTCTCCAAGGGAAAGATAATTAAAGCCTGCTGCGAAAACAGCTGATGCCTCAAAGTCCTGTTACCAAAGACTGATGAACTTTTTGTTTTTGTGATCCAGATGCTCCAAAGGTTCCTTTGGTGTCCTCTGACTCCTCTGCTGAGATAGTGGAAGAGAGTTCAGTGACTCTGACCTGCAGCAGTGATGCTAACCCAGTAGCTAACTTCACCTGGTACAAGAAGAACAAAGATTCAGACTCTCAACCTTTCAGTAAAGGAGCTCAGCTGGTCTTCAGCTCCATCCAGTCCTCTGACTCTGGAGAGTTTTACTGTGAAGCTGAGAACCAGCTGGGAAAGAGGAGATCAGAGCCCTTCATCCTCGATGTGAAAGTTATGAAGTCACGTGAGTCATAAATGATCAAAAATCTTCATCTGTCCTGTCTGCAGCTTTTATACTCAAAATTAACAGCTAGCTTCATTCACTGAGCATCTACACAGAGACTGTGTAGCACCTTTAGACTGATCAGAAGAACACTACGACACCTACAATCTCTCTAGGCCCTGCTGCTTTTCTTTGTGTTTTAGCAAAGTGAGAATTCAGATCTCAAGTTAACTGACTTCAAAACAAGAACACGACTAAAGTGTGAGATACATGAAAGTCAGAACAGGCATGATTCTCAGTCTATTAAACATATTTGTTTTTAATTCCAGGTCACTCATTGACAACAATGAATATCTTCAGGTTGATTCTGGTGCTCTTGGTTCTGATTCCTCTGTGTTTCCTGATCCTGACAGTTTGGTAACATTTAGAAAAGTGAAGCCCGTCACATCTCTTTGGTTTCTCTCTCTGAACTCACCATCATCTCAGTATCTTTTATTTCATTTAAGGAGGAAGTCCACCACTGAGCCACCAGGTAAATCTGCAGACGAACCTGCAGAGACCGTAGAGGTGAGACAGTTTCATTAATCAAGACTTTGTAAACGAATGAAGATGTTTATTATGATATGATAAGTGATGTAGCTCAACTGGACTCCAAGTAGGTCAAAGTTTCTCTCTCTCATAGGAGAGAGTTTCTGTGACAAAATAGATTCTTGATCAGATCTCATCCTTTGTCATCAGCTAACCTCCACTCCTGTGCATGAGGACCTTCCTGTCGTCATGGATACGCAGACAGAAGACAGGGTGGAGCAGGAGGACAGAGTGTGAGGTGAGGTTCAGTCAGGTCAGAGGCTCCTCAGATCGGGTTCATGGTCCGAGTCTCCAAGTTTAAAGCAGAACTCTTTTTTTACTCTCTTTACTTCAGATACAGTTGATCCAGAAGGAGGGTTCACTGTGGACAGCGAGGCTTTAGAGGATGTGGAAATACGTCCCTGAATGCATCATGTATTTCCTGTAGAGTTCTGATTTATGTACTTTAGATTATGAAAAGAGCTCAGCGTTTAGAGGCTACACCTCGCTCAATGTGAGAATGTCAAGCTTGTCTGCGGCTGAATCAACAAGACGAGGTCGACTGGAAAAATGATGGAAACTGTGCAAAAAAAAAAAAAAACAATTAAAAAAATAAATAAAGGTAAGACTTAAAACACAAGTCTAAAAATCTACCAAAGTAACTATATTTTTAAATTTGATTTTAATTTATAATAAAGATTCTGAAGCAGAGTGTTTTTAAAGTTATATTTGAAGTTCATAATTATCTATCAGATAAAATAAAAAAACCCAGTTACTTTCATGTGTTATGAAAGATGATTTTAGAAACTGTAATAGAAACCAGAGTCTTAAGAACAACCAGCAGGTGGCAGCCTTTCACTTTTTATATTCTTATTGTTGGGTTATATCTGTCCCAAAACTGCAAATGTATAACTGTATAAATGAAAGCTTTTATTTTATTTTTTTTACAAATCTCCAAGTTTTACAAACATTTTCAATGTTAAAATTAAATACAAAAATAATAAATATTTCATATAACATTGAACTGAAATAAAACACAAAAATAAAATTTTGTACAATCTACCGGTCTTTTTTGAGCGCGTATAATCTGTTACTTGGTACAGAAGTACGGAGGATTGTTGTATTCACTGGATTTAAAAAAATCAGACACTTTATTTCGACATTAAAAGGTTTTTTTGTTTTGTTATAGTGAGTATGTTAGGGTGACTAAAGATCCTGTTTTCACGTCCTGTCCTGGCCGTCCTGTTTGTTTTTTTATAAATTGATGAAAATGTCCTGGTTTTGTTTTTCACTGGACCAACAAGATAAAGGAGAAAACTAAAGATATAGATATATTTTATTTGTTTCTAATTTAGTTTTGTTTGAGAGAGCTATTTTTGTTCAAGTCAAATTGCCAATGTAGCAAATATATTTTTTAGTATTTTTTTATTATTATTATTATTATTTTTTTTTTTAAATACAAAAGAGACATTATTTCTGTCATTATTTCATTACTTTTCTTTTTTAAACTTGTCAAAATAAAAGATGTTGAGTAACCTCTTAGAACCCTCTCTGGATTTGTGTCTTTGGTTAGAAATTGTATTTGATTATATAACATTTTTTTATCCATAAAGAGGAGGCAGACTTTAAATTTACTGAAATTATAAACCATCTTTGAGTCAACTTCCCGTATCGTCTGAGTGAGTATCTCACTGCCGGGCCGAGTGTCCTCGTTAAAATATGGTCACCCTAGTGTATGTACCTTGTGCATATTCATTATTACAGTTATATTTATATCACATGTCTCATCATATTTTTATTTCATAATCCTAACTTGAGGATCAACCTGCTCAAATGTCCGTGTACATAAACTGTCCTGTATCTGTGCAGATCTATCACAACTATCTCTGTGTGCTTCTGTATTTATGTCACACAGAGTTAAACCTGCAGTCGTCCTGAGATGGTTGCACTTCATCATCTTTGATTTCCTTTTCATGAAATGCATTTGTTTAAATTTGAGAGGAAAAAGACCTTCAGTTTATGAGACTCTTGAACTCTCCTCATTCAGACAGAAGATGGCGGTGTAGCGCTGTGAAAGAAAGTCTCTGCAGGTTTCTCTGAGTAATAACTTTTATAGATGATTTTAAAAAATGATGACAACAAACACAAAAACAGTTTCCCAGGATCCTTTTGGTTCTCTGACACAGCAGCAGACTCTAAACTGTGATGGGAGTCCCAGGGTTAGAGTTCAAAGGTCACCGTAAGGGTGTTGGGGCGAGAACAATGTTTCTCTGCATCAGTCAGACATGCGCCAATATCGATAAAAACTCAAAATACGTGATGAGAAATAAAAGTGAAATGAATCACAGTGGAATTTAGGGCCTGCACAGAAATAGAAATGTTGAATATAACATTTACAGATCATAACTTTTGCTTTTGGAGGCTTTTCAGACACGAGTAATATTGTAGATGATTCCAATATACTTGATACAAAATCAAGTTCGTACATTTAGAAACGAACAAAACACAAGAAGTAAACAGTGTCGCCTTAAATCAAAACGGATGAAGTAATCTAGTATCCATGCACTCTGGTTAGACAGGCTATAGTTTATACTTTCAGAGTTATTTAGTGATATGAATGCACTCTCAAATGTTCACTGACGTCACATCAGGATGGCGTTCAGCAGAAACTTGTCTCAGGTCCCGTCAGCGTCCGTTCATCAGGCCGACATGCTGAATGGATGTCAGTGTGTGTGTGACCTGATGAAAGAGAAGCTCTCACTCCCTTTCTGATTCCCCTCCTTCCTCCTTCCTGCCATCTCATTCCCCACCGTCGCCAAGGCGACCTGCAAAACAGCATCCCAGCTGTGTGCGTCTGAGAGGAATGCGTTCCCAGAGGAGGCTGACATTTGCCACTCAGTAATGTAAATATAAGTGAAAGTAATGGTCCTCTTACAGAACTTTAAACACTCCACACCAGCTGACTCACACACAGAGGGCGTCTGTGTGTGAAAACACAATATCAGAGTTAATGCTCACACACACTTCTGATATATGAGTCCATACATAATGTCCCCGCTTCGTCTTCTTCTTCTTCTGTGGTCATTCTTCGCTTTTTAATCCCTCAGACTGTGGAGATGGAGGGTCTGAGGTCAAGTCATCTCATCAGTGGGAGGTGGGGCAAGGGTGTCAATCTTCACACAGCTACTTATGCTCCTCACACACACACACACACACACACACACACACACACACACACACCAGCGTGTTGTCAAGTTTGGCTCTCTGAGTAAGGTCACGCAGTCTTTCACTATTTTGCTGCATGAGCCTGATTGGATAAAACCAAAGCAGCGCCTCCTCTGAGTAGAGCCGCGTGGTTCTGGTTCTGAGTTTGAGTTTGTCTTGACTTCAGGAAAAACACGCTGCAAAGACAGTTGTTGGAAACCTATCTGCTTTTTCTCGATTGAGTTATAGGAACTTTCTTTTTTGGTTCCTGACTCATGCAGAGGAGGAACTCTCCAAACATATGAGAGACTTTGAACGATGGAGGTGAAATCTGATTGGTTCATAAGTGAGTTGGTCAAACAGGAAAACCACTTCAGGATCACCAACTGCCGTTTTTAAATACTACTAAAATATCCGTAAATATGAGATTCTTATGAAAGAGGATAAGGTTCACATGAAGAGAGGAAAATTATTACAGGAAGGAGATTAAAGTTCAAATTTTGAGGTTAAAAAATCGAAATTTTGTCAATAAAGTCCAAATTTTGAGATTAAAGTCGAAATTTTGAGATTACATAAAGTCAAACCAAAATTTCAAGATTAATTACTTGAAATTTTGATTTTATTCATGTAATTTCAATTTTTTTGATCTCGAAATTTCGACTTTGATCTTGAAACTTCGACTTTAATTTCCAAATTTTTATTTTTTTTCATTTGGCTTTTTAAAGTTTTGACTTCAATCTCGAATCTCGATTTTTTTCAATTAATTTTTTTTAAATTTCGACTTTAATCTCAAAATTTAGATTTTTTTATTCGACTATTTTAAATTTTGTGTTTTCGACTTTAGTCTTGAAATGGAAATAAAAATATATATATATTTCTCTCCTCGTGGTCCTAATCCTCTTTTGTAGATTCTGCATTTTATTAAAATAAATATGTTTTTTTCCCTGTGATCGTGGATCATGAAGTGTTTTTTCTCTCTAATTTAATTTGCTCACAGTATAAACTGAAAATATACACGACTCTTAATTTTCTGTACCTGAGAAAAGGAAAACATCCGAGAAGAGGAATGCTAATGTTCCCCATAGTCCCCCATCACTCACACTCCTGGGCGTTATGACTTGAAGAGGCGGGACTTATTTGATTTTCCTCCAATGACAACCCGTCATCTGTCTCAGTGACATTTTCCTGACGTGAGCAAACATCAGAGCTGCAGAGAGACAGAAAACATGAAGCTGTTTTGTTTCCAGCTTTTTCACAACAAGAAGAGACTGAAGGTCTGACATTCATGTTTCAGAAACACACAGCTGCAGATATCAGAGTGTCTTTCAACAGCAGAGAGAGAGAGAGAGAGAGAGAGAGAGAGAGAGAGAGAGAGAGAGAGAGAGAGCAGAAGTCAGACTGTGTCCAGGATGACACTCCACACTCCTCTCTGTTATGGAGATGAAGCAGCTGTTATGGTTACAGACTGTGCTTCTGAATTACTGAATGGTCTCACAGTATCTGTGTGTGTGTGTGTGTGTGTGTGTGTGTGTGTGTGTGTGTGTGTGTGTGTGTGTGTGTGTGTGTGTGTGTGTGTGTGTGTGTGTGTGTGATAAATGTGAGCTGGTCTGCAGAGAGGGGCAGCAAACCATTCAAGAGAACTGAGGAACACCTCTGAGACATATCTGAACCTTTGGAGGAGGATTTTCTGACCAGAAGGGGGCAGTGCAGCAAGCTGTAAACACCATCATCAAAAGTAGAATTGTCTTTTCGCCGTCCGCCAATTCCTACTGGATCCGTTTGTGAAGCCAATTTCGTGGCGGATTACGGACAGCAGGAATCGCGAGAACTCGCAAGATCCCGCGGATTCATGTGCAATCGTGCGATAACAAGTTGTCTTTAGCCACAGAGGCTAACCATATTAGCAGTAGATTGTGTCCTTCCAGAGGAGGAAATCTACTTCTAGACTTCTAGAATCAGCATCTCCTCATCCATGGTGTCATCGGGGTGAAATGACGTCTAAAAACCTTTCACTTGTTCGTCTCCGCCCGTTTGCATGGTGAGAAATACGATCCTCCTGAAACCCGGAGTGTTTTATTTTGAAAAGAAGCCGGATGTTTTATTTTGTGTCTGTGGCAGAGCTTGGCAGATCTGAATCCTCGTTAATCAAAATCCATTTTCATCGTCTCCAACAAACCTTAAAATTGCACCTTGTTCCTCATTAACTTCCTCGGTAGCTTCAGTGAAAACACGTCTTGAAACGCAGCTGATAAAGCCGAAAGTCTTCATCAGACCAGCTGAATGAAATGTTTTGATTTATCTCGTTATGTACGGATAATTTCCCATGATCACTGTTGTTGTATGTGAACTATTTGATCAGATACTGTTTCCTAACGACTGCATGTAGGTGGTCCCCTCCTCTCTTAGATAACTCATTGCTAATATGAGCCCCGGTCTCCTGTGGGAGCTCTTCGGTTACGCCGCCTCGTTCCAGCCTCTCTATCATTCCCTTAATCACATCGTTTTCATCGGGCGGTCTGAGCCAAGTATTAAATGCCAATCAAGCAGAGATGACCTCATGTGATGAATCAGAACATCAAGTTTCAGGAAACCGAGCGTGTGAAAGCAAACACTGTGAAAAATTGGAGCTTATATTTGTGGCTCGGGGCTGTTGTTTGTCTTCTGTCCGTATGGTTGCTATGAATCATGGAGTCGCACCAACTGAAACTGGAACAACAGCAAACCGTGGCGTTGTTAGCCCTGACATGGCTGCCGTCCCTGTTTTCCACTCAGACTCTGAGGCCTTGAGGTTGCTGGACGGTGGACGGGGTCAGCTCTGGACTCGGTCCCTGAAGCCTTCAGTTAATCAAATAATTACAGTATCTTCCCGCTCTATTTACAACAAAATCACAGCGAACTCAGAATTACAGGTTTTATGATTGGATGAAATTGAGAGTGAATGAAGTCTAAACTGGAAACAAAGTGATGGATGTTCACAGTGAGAGGCGTCCAGACTTTAAAACATGGAGCAGCAGGTCCGGTTTTGTTTTGAGTGTCCTAAATATTGATTTAGATGCAGAATAAACCAAAGGAGGTTGTTGAACGATCACGAGTCGAAGTTAATATGTTTTCTAAAGATGGAGTTTTGGTTTCAAGCAGATTCGGTGTCGGTACCAGATACCTTCATGGACCAAAGGGCTGATGGTGGTGGACGGCTCCTCTCTCTTCTCTGCAGGACAGAAAAGTTCAGAAGATCTTTTGGACCCACAGACATCAGACTTTATAACTCTTCTGTTAATAGTAGATGACTTTTTAGACATGACAAGTGAGACGACAGACAATTGAATTTTGGGGATCGATAAAGTTCTTCTTCTTCTTGTTCTTTGATGTGTTCGGACTGTCAGATCAGCTCAGGTTCAGCAGCACCTGTTGAAGACGTCACACTACGGCAAGTCCACTCAGAAAAACTAAACTACGTCCATTTAATAAGTCAGATGTGCTCAGTTAAAAGTCACTCACAGTTTTCTTTATTTCCATTTGTTCATTTAATTAACCTCAAAATTTTCTCTCCATAAAATACAGAGATTTACAACTTACTGTAATTTTTAGAAAGCTTTAATTTCATATGTTAACTTTTACAAAAGAAAAGAGAACAAAAACAGGGTCTCTGTTTATCTGTAGATAGTTTTGCTTTTATTCCACATTTCCTAAAAGACGTGTTAGTCCAGCTGTCGTAAATCCCCTTTGATAAGTAACGATAGTTTTCTCCAAAGAACAACAATCCCATGAAACCTAAACTTGTGAAAACCGCCTCCGTAATGTCCGGACCGACCACAATCTTCTGCGTCATTCGAACCAACTTCCAGCCAATCATAAAGCATGATGTCACCCCCAACACATCTGGTACCTACACCGGGAAGGTTTGGGGGGATTGTTGTTAAACTTGAGAGGGATCTGTCAGTCTCACCTCTGGAGCTTCAATAAGTGTGTCTCGTACCGTCTTTAGCGTTGGCCTTCATGCAAAACTGCTGAGTTGAGGATTCATGAGTTTGAAAACTTCTGCATCTTGGAGAGCGGTGTCCAACTTTGACAAAAACCTCCTCGCTGCTCTTCGTCAGCCCCAGACTCATTCTGTGTCAATGTTAGCAGTGGCGTATCCAGGAATTTTTGACTGGGGTGGCCAAAAAGGGACACACAGCTAGTGTGGGGTGGCCCAGGGCAAACCTCCCACAGGGGGCGGGGGGTTCGATCATAACGTCCAACCTCTCTCCCATGATTTCCTGTCTCATGTCAAATAAAGGTGTCTCTTATCGTAAAAAAAGTCTCTTTTTAAAAGTCATTTTTAAAATTTAGTATCCCTGGGGGAAATGTAATTCAATCACTCAATCAATCAGTTAGTCAGTTAACTTTGTAGTAGGTGAATAGCTATACCTACAAACATCAGGCAGGATCATAGTCAATTTGGGTCATAAGAAAATGGTGAACAAAATGATTACTTATATCCAATACATAGGTTTATTTTTACATGCCTACCACTCCTGAAACTCACTTTAACAAACACAAATTGCATCTCAAGCATTTGTGGCCTATTTGAACGTCTAGAATCATGTAAACTGTGAATGAATTTATTGATACAAACGAAAAGGAAGAGAAAAAAGTCTTCAACCAGCCCTAAAATCACGGAGCATATGCTGTAAATCAGGGGTTCTCAACCTTTAGTGAGCTGGGCCCCCCCAAAGGTGGTTAAGTGCAGTTGAACCTGGTTGCAGCTAGAGGAGTGAGAGCGCCCTCGATATGACGATGTTGAAATCACAGTTTTGTCTTTGTAAGTGCAGGTAACACTGTCGCATTTCTACTTTTAACGTTTATCCTCATCGTAACGTAGATTTTGTTTCTGTTTTAATTTGAATCATCTAGTCTTTGAGTTTTTATGTGTTTGTTTGCAGAGGTGTAGCTCGATTGTTTTGGGCTGGAAAACTGTCAGCTTCCTCTACTCTTCTATTAACAGACGGAGAAGTGTGAATCAGCGAGAAGCTCCCACTTTGACGGTCCACCACACGGCCTGTTTACATCACTTTCACTTCTTTTACAACCAGGTTTAAAATGCAGAACATCTCAGCGTAGTAACTTTGCTCTGATTGGTAGTAAAGAGCGTCGATTATATAACCACAGTGGCGACTCATCATCAGCTTCTTTTCCAGCATGTTCCCTGAGTGCAGCGGGGAGAAAGGCAGTCTTTGTGTGGTTATATTAAGTCACTAATCTGCAGAGTCAACAGACGGAGGGTTTTTCTGCCCCGTGGTTGTGTGGCAGCCGTCCTGTTTGCTGTGATGGCTGCCATGGGACTGCTCGTAAATGTCTTTGTGGTTTCCTCTCATTCTCTTCTTCCCAAGCCCTGCATGAGTGTGTGTGTGTGTGTGTGTGTGTGTGTGTGTGTGTGTGTATCTGATGGATATCTGCCGCTTTAAATGAGAGGTTCTCTCCAGTGGTAGTACTCTGGGGTTTTGGCCCACAGCAAATTATTGCCCCCAATATACTGAGGCTCTATTGCTTTTTCACCAAAACCATCTGCAGCTGTGAGTTCTGCTGCTGCTGAGGAGTCAGAGGCTGGAAAACCAAAACAATTCACTCCAAGTGCTGTTAATGGACAACAAAGCTGCAGAGTCAGAGATACTTACGTTTGTTCTCCGTCCATCCTTCTCTCTCTCTCTCTCTCTCTCTCTCTCTCTCTCAGGTAGAAATACATGAAAAGCCGAGGCGGGGAGAGCAGCAGCAAAGACCTCTGGGAAACAGAACTGAGCAGGCATCAGTAGCTGTGTTTACATGGGCGCAAATAATCGGGATAAAAGTGCGTCATGTAAACATGTCAATCGCAAGATTCTGATCCAATTCGGATCAATCAGAAAGATATTGTATTCCAGTCAAGAGGGGTGGTTTATGCCGATTGCTAATCCGAAGCTTGTCCATGTAAACATTTATTCCGATCGTGATTCTCTAATCTGACTCGGTCTTCATTCTTTATTTACTGAGGTCAGTTCAGGAGGTTTCAGTATTAATACTCTGTCATGAAACACAACTGCAGGTGTCGTGTCTGCTGGGCGACCGTTTTCTGCATCCCCAAAAAGAGGACACTACTATGTGGAGCAGTCGCACGCAAAATTTTGAGGGTTTTTCGGGTCGGTGGAGTGTTTTTTTACGTGCCTCTAACTCAGTTAGTCCACACCACACAAACTCAAACCTTCCATACAAAACCACAGACATTTGACAGATTTTATGAACTCCTCCAGGACAGCCCCCAAAAACGAGGACATGTCCGGGTAAAAGTCGATGTACGGTCACCTTACCGTCTGCTCCTCTGATGACATAACGAGGCGTACATACAGAGTGATGATGTCGCATCTGCACGCACAGAGCAACCTTTGACAGAACAGTAAAGCAAGTAAGCAAGAGCGCCATCTAGAGACAACATTTGTAGGGGGGAAAAAACCTGAATTGGATTAAGTGAGACACTACCACGTTTGTTGGTTTGTTGACGGCACAGACGTAAATACAACTTTTTTCTTCTGTGGTTGTTTTAGCAAAATTAGAAAACTCTGCGCCTGTCCAAATACTTCTAATCTGAATAAAGCTTGGTGCATGAATACGCCGTCATGATCAGATTATTAGATTATTATTATTAGAGTCGTGGATGTTGAAATGACCGAACTCTAGATCCTCAGGGTTTATTAAAGACACAGATTCCTCTTTAAGGACCACCTACGTACTCGAGGACGGCTCTCTGCTCTCTGTGGTCCTCAGAAATGGGACGACTGATCCAAACCCTTCACTTCAGTTTAGTGCTTGAGGTGAAATAGATATCAATAATGATGACAATACCGCTGCTGCTGCTGCTGATGATGATGATGATGATGATGATGATTCGTTTCAGTTGTATGGAGACGATGATACAAGAAAGACATGCACATCGTCTTTTCGTACTACATGACAGCATTATATATTACGCCTATTGGACTTGAAGCATTTTGTGTCCAGATCTTTGCCTGTTTTGTACTCGATGAAATTCAGCACCAATTCACAACAGTCCACCCAATGTAAAAAAAGGACCAGATTCAGCTCTGTCCTGTAAGATCAGACCCGCTCTCTTCTCATCTTCAACCCAGAGTGAACTTCCGTTAACAGGCTGAAACTTAGACTCATGTTAGACAATCATCCGCTGAGAGTTATCTTGGTTTAGAGATGGAA
Source organism: Xyrichtys novacula (assembly GCA_962446985.1). Taxonomy (NCBI): domain Eukaryota; kingdom Metazoa; phylum Chordata; class Actinopteri; order Labriformes; family Labridae; genus Xyrichtys; species Xyrichtys novacula. The sequence goes on from OY660866.1 coordinate 38,398,289, forward strand.
AGAGGTGAGACTGATGAAGCAGCTGGAGAGCAGGCTGGTCCATGGTGGCTAAATGTCTGCAGCAGCGATCCAGAGGAACCTACAGGATGATGGAGCTCAGAGACTCCCAGAAAAGACTGTTTGTTAGTGACTCTAACGGGACATGAAGGTTCAAAGTTAGTGACGCAGACCGACAGAGGAGAGATAAGGAGGGAAAGGTCCAAGTCTACAGCAGCAGAACTAAACTCAGCGTAGACTTTTGGTCCCGCACGACACGAACATCTGTCTCCTGGTTAAAGTGTGGTGAGTTTCTTGTTCTATTTATCACACCCCACAAATTCCTCCCCTGAGTCGTGATAAAATGTCGACCCTCAGCGTCGACTTTTCATATAAAAATGTCATGAAAGAGAAAGATGGAAAGCTGCAGAGTGGAGAGAGGGACTCTTACTGTAAAAACATGAATATGAAGCGAGCTGGTGCTGAAAACAAACGCGGTGCCAACGAGATTTTTAGAGCACTTAATAAAGTATTTGATGAAGTGCGTAACTAAGTGCCGTCAGGAGTCCTTGTGAAAACACATCAGTGTTCATTAGAGCAGGTACAGCATGTTCCCAGGATCAGGACGGCTAAGTCTGGCCTGGGTAAGAGTCCTGGGAACGTCCCAGTCCATGGTTTCTGAGTGGGTGGCCTCCTTCAGATCTGCACATATATATATTTTTTTAATGCCATGCATCTCCTTAACGCAGGAATATACATTAGCGAGCCGCACACACACACACAAAATACACCAAAATACAATGCCTCCATTTATCGTGAGCTTTTATCAGTTAATATGAAAATGTTTCCCCCTGTGGAAACCACCAATCGGCCCACCACAAAAATCCCCCACAAACTGGAAACCCAACTGGCAACCGCTTGGAACAATCAACCACAAGACGTCACAGAGCTGTTCAGGGGGCTTTAGGGCAGAGATTGAGAGGGGGATAAGAGTGGAGTGATAGAGGAATAAAACCAGGGACAGGGAGGCAGGGGAGGGGCTGGATTCTCAGCTCCAGATCCTATTTTATGAACCGTGTTGTTCTTTGAGCGTCTGAAAATCAAGTTTGTAAAACGGCCGTATAGATCTAAAGGAGGAACGCTCTGAGAAGATAAAGACAGAAAACAGGAAGTCAACAAATCAACCCTCTAACGTCACATCCATTACATATCCAGGTGACGGAGAAGCTCCACCTCCTGTAGATCCCCTGCAGCTCTTCTCTTATCAGAGGGTTAACTCCTCCTGCCGTCTCTAATTTGTCAAACTCAGCACCTCATTTTCAACAAGGCGACCAGGATGTCTGTATCTGCTCCATCATCTCTAACAAAGAGTCCTGCTGCTCCGGCCTGAGGCTTTATATCACCCCAACCAGGTCCAGCCCGTCGTTACGGCCTTCCCTCCCCTCAGGTGACAGTTGACCCACCTGAGTGCATGAGTGCACAGGTCAGTGACCACCTCGGCGCTGACAAGATATTATCCAGGTTAACGCCAGATTTGTTTCACGCCATGATGAAGAGCAGAGAGGGAAAGTAAAATCATGAAGGGACAAAGTGTTCAGAAGATCTGATGGGGCGTTCACATCGAGCCCGAGCAAAATCATTTACTCACTTTATTCGTACAAATCTAGACGCATGAATGGATAATATTTACTCGCTTTATTCGCGACAATCATTTAGGTCCATTCGTGTGATTCCCACGTCAACAGACTTCTTAAAAGCCGTAGATAGCCATTTATGTAAGGTGACCAGACGTCCCCCGATTTCCTAAAGCTGTCCCCGAAAATGTCCCTGATTTAAGCGTTTCATGAATGAGAACCAAAATGTTGCGTGTGGGCTCGAACAACGGTTATTACAGTAGCCGAATAGGTAGGAAGCACAAGTTAGCAGTCCTGAACAACAGTTCTTACGGGGGTTATTACAAAGGTGTGCGCTGCTACTGAAAAGTACCGAGATGTTGTCTGTGATCACGCCCTCTAATGTCCCCGGATTTCATTACAGAAATCTAGTCACCTTACGTTTATGCCAACTTCAACAATGACCCTTGCCAAGTCAACCAGCGAGATCAAATGATAGACAACAGTTTTTCACGACTTACCGGATAATCTGACCTCCTGTTGGGAGAATTTTCTTCAGCCTTTAGGGCGGTGGAGCTCTGTCACTCAGATACCAGGGATACGTTGGTGTTCGATTCCTGGAGCCGGGGGCCTCCGACAACCATCCTCAACAAAAAACCTTGTACACGGCTTCGTAAAATACGTTGTCCTTTGCTCTTACCCTACATGGACTCTTCTTCAGAATGCTTGGAAACTTGGACGACTATAAATACTCGAACAGTCTCAGACCAATCTTTGTTACACTTGTGACCTGATGAAGCTGTAACCCAGATCTGCAACCGGTAAAGCTTGTCAAGCTGACCGTTCATGTGGACCTTCCATTCTTTCAAGTGTGAACCTGGGCGAGGCATCCTTACAGCTCCTCACTCACCTTCCTCCAGACGAGCTCCTGTTTATTCCCACTTTATTAAAATAGCTGTGGATACGAGAGAGGGGGAGAGTCTCCATCCAGCATGGTAGAGGTGAACCACGTTCAGTGGACTGCTGTTTTTTTTTTTGTCGTGGAAGACTGCAACCGTTGGAGATGTAGGTGTCACCATGTCTGGGTCTCCTCCAAAGCTGCGCCCGGATGACGGTCGTTTACAGCGGTATTTTCGGGTTACCTGAACCCAATTTGACAACCTGTTGGTGAGGGTCGCTGCCAGGATATCCCTCCAGATTACCGTTTACAGACGCTCTAACCCAGCGGCAGATGGATAATATGTTTACATACTTTCACACCGGTGAAGATCTTCTGTTTTCATGTGTCACCCGGGAACCTTTGTGCTCACTGGTTACCGTGACACGAATATCTGCTCAAGTTGAAATATTTTCAACTCCCCTGAATTCGGGTCATTTAATTATCCGCTCAATTCGTCTAATTTGCATCATTCCAGTATCAGAGTAGTACGAGCGTCTAACCGCATCTTTGCATTGACTTAACATGTAATTGATCCACGTGAATGATTTGACGTGCGCCTCATGAGTCTCAGACTAAATCGAGTGGAGCTCCATTAGTGATGGAGGGAGAGCGCTGACTCGACAGGAAGTTACTTTCTCTGAGCTGTTTTGTCAACAGGTGAGGATGTGATCGCACACTTGACTTGTGTCGTCCTCTTCAGCGCTCCCAGGACAATATAGAGAGTGAGAAACCTGTGGGACAAAGAGAAGGAGGTCTGCAGACGTGTTGATGTGACAACACCGTCCTCTGACAGCCTGGATTGTTCCTGAGACACGGTTCAGATAAGGAGGTGATCGGGATTCCTGATGTTCGTCCGAGTGAGAAACTGAGAACGAGACACCGAATATTCACTGCGAGATATTTCAATCATTTCTCTAAAACACAGTTAAAACCCGACGTTCAGCGGGTACATGGTGGCTTAATCTTCCTTTTTGTTGTTGTTGATAAAACTCACCAACACTTGTGGACTCCTCTCCTGTCTCCTCTGTCCTTCTCTCCTTCTCCTCCTTACACCCGGCGGGCATGAGCACACTTTATGACCGCTCCTCAGAAGTCTCCGCGCCCTAATCCTCACTTGGCTTAAGAAACAGAGAGACACTTTGCTACTTACTTTCCCGCCGTTTGATCCCACATATTGAGCTCTTCTGGTCGGCAGGGAGGAAAGAGGGAGTGAGGCGGAGACGGCGGACGGGACAGCGGTGATTGCTGTGACTTTGATGATATAAAAACAAGACGTAAATGTATTGCCAAGATGGATATCTTTTGTTTTGAAGTCCGGGATGATTCGTCTCGATCCCTGGATCCCCGTTTTGATGCTGTTCTTATGTATCGTGCAGAGAGAGGGATGAAGAGCGGAGGGGGGAGGATGTATGATATGAATTCCTGTAGGGTAGGACAGCTGTATAAAAGCCGATGGGCAAAAAACTCGTAAAGAGCGATATCCCAGCACGAGAGAGGGGTGGAACTTTGATCTGGGCTCACAAGATGTTACAAATCAAAGAGGGAGGAGAGAGCGAGGCGGAAATAAGGCCTCATGTCTGAAATTCTCCGGCGAATCTCCCTGTGCCCGCAGAGGACCGTGGAATTGAAGAGAGGACAGAGTCGTGATAAAAACATTTTCAAACAAAAAGTATGTGAGGACGGACGCCGGAGCGTGATTGGTTCAGGAAAGACAATACCGAACCCCCTCTGGTGAGAGCATCTTGAAGGAATCCTGATCTCGGTGGAAGGCAAGCTGGCACCTGACGGCCGGACAAAGCAGAGGTCAGGGGTTGTGTGTCAAAGGTCAGGAGCTGAGGCCTGATGTGGAGGCAGGAGAAAGAGCCGTGAATCACCTTAGTTCATTTAGTCTCCTTCTTATTAACCGTCTGACTCCTTGGGAGGCAGGAGGGCAGCTGCTGCTTTCTCCTCCAGGAAAAGGTTTGAGTGATTGTTGTACTTCTGTTTCATCTCCTCTGTGATGATATTCTGAAGAAATCAGTGTTTGGACCGATGCAAACGCCTGCATGCTCTAAAACACACAATGAAGATGCTGATATCCGTCATAATCCCAGTGTTACTCAAGCTAGAAAGAATGCAAACATTTGCATGGTAGCGCTTAACACAAAGTCCAGCTGGAGCGAACAGGAATGCCACATATGAGCTCTAAAGCGTTTCCAGACAGTCTGGTCCAAACCTCGTTGGGACTTGCCCTTTTACACATGTGGTACACAGACTGACCGTATCTGACGCTCTCTAACCTGCTGGAAGTTCTCCGATGGATGCAAGAGTCGGGCCTGACCAGAGTTTGTAGAATTATTGGTGACAGCTAGGGCTGCACAACTAATCGATTATTCAATATGATGTGATTTTTATACAGAAGGATACTTCAGGATACAACGAAATTAGATATGATAAGATGTGATTCAATGAGACGATACTAAGGCTGCACGATAAATCAGTTTTAAGTCGTAATCAGATTTTGTGATTATGACGATGGTAAGAAATACTAAAATTAACGAATCAATTTTCCGCTCTATCATGCCACCATAGGCTCCTCCCCCTTCCTGTCTAAACAAACATGGTGTTTACTAAAGAAGGCGATAATTTCGTGGTTAAATAGGACAAGAGCGAGTCAGTCGTGTTGAATTGGTACGACTTCACAGTTTCAGATGAAGAGTAAACCACTCCCCGCTGTAAAGTCTGTCTGAAGGCGGTATCAACCCGTCACCACGGAAACGAATTCAGGAGGAAACGCTAAAGTTTTTTGTCGTATCGGCGTTTCAGGTGACTGTAAACGGTACTTTTTAAAAACGGGTCAGAGAGTGAATAAATCTGTAAACGACGACCATTTCATCTCCGTGTGGATGTCTATCTGCATCTCTGGAAACGATCATGTGACACACAGAGGAACTCTTTTATGGCGCCAAAACAACCTTTATACACATGCTCTGTACTCTTCTTCTGTCTTTGGTGCATTTCCTGTGCAGCGTTACAGCGCCACTTACTGTCTTGGCATATGAACTGCATTATTTATTTTCAGTGGTTTGGTTTGAGAGATGATAGAAAAACTTTTTATTGAAGTGAAGTTTAATGAAGTTGTCACTGAATAAAAAATTGAAAATCGAATTTTCAGAGAAAAAAATCAGGATTTTATTTTTGGCCAGAATCGTGCAGCTCTAGTGACATCTATGGGTCTGATATCACCTCGACACGTGTTTAATCTTGCATCTGTGCAACGACGGAAAAATAAAGGTGCAAACATCTCTTTAGTTAGTTTTGTTACTTTCAACCTACAGGAAGTAGTTTGCTTCAGAATAAAAGCATATTGCAGTTGCATATTCAGGTTTTCCACAAGTCTCGTCATCAGGATGTGGTTCATGGGACATAAAGTTGGAGGTCATGGTGGCGTTTGATGGCTAACTGGTCAGCTTTTCCACTTGTAGACGTGAATGAGGCTTCAGTTTCTGTCGGTTGGGTTTATTTTACAGCTTCATGTTTTCAGATGTTTGTATTTTTGCTTCAATACATGGGAAAGAATTCAAGTGGGTGGCTCCGTATCCTCTGGGGGTCATATTCTTGATTTACTCAGTGGGACCGACCAGGTTCAATAAAAGTAAAATGATGAACTTTTGTGTAAGTTGTGCGGCAAATCATCAAACTGTCCGTCCGCTGAATGGTTTACGCTCTCTCTCTGTCAACACGTGTCTGTTCTCTTCATGTTCATTCAATAATAAAAGCAGATTTACTATCAGCCCAGTGGCCCCGGACTCCCCCTGCTCCTATATCCCGCTCTCAATGAGCCCCCTTTCCCTCTTTCAACCTATTCAGGTCTTTCTTTTCTCTCAGTTTTAGTATCTCCTCAGAGAACTCCATAACTCAATGAGCTCCATTCAGAGGAGAGAAAAGAGGCCCTGAGGAGAGAAAATTACAGCTCTGATCTCAACGGCGAACGCTTCGCAGGTTAGGACACGGAGGCTGAGGAACACCTCGAGAAGAATTCAGATATTTAGAGTTTAAAGTGTGGGGCAAACTTTGGACGTCACCTTAAACATCTTTCTTGAAAAAATCCATAAAATTGCGGATTTCCCAGTACCTTAAAAAAGTCGCTCGAGGCAGAGGATAGTTCCCGTTTATTTGTACGACACGCTGCTGCTGCTGTTCCAAAGAAGCACCTGCAGTTTGTCAAGGTTTTCTGAACTTTAATGACACGAAAAACGCTTCTTCAGTGGCCAATGATTAACTCGCACACATCAGCTGTCATTCAGTATGTGTTCACTTTGAAACTGCAAACAAAGAACATAAAGCGCAGTCAACAAAAATTACAGCTACCCAGACTCACCGCTCCACCTCAGACCGCCCCTTATATGGCCTACCAGCTTTCAGACACAGCGCCCATGTGACCCAAACAAAGCGAAACCAACGGCAACCAGACAAAAGTCGTTGAACACAGGATAACCAATCAGCAAAGCAACATTACGGCTCCTATAGAGCTGGGCGATAAAACGATAATTTACAGATACTGACATTTACGACAATAACCGACGTCATTTTGCCCATATCAGTATATTCAGTGTCAAATAAATAAATAAATCTAAGTTTTGGATGTGTGTAGGTAGGCTATGGTCTCATGTCCCTTTAAGACGCTGTCCTACGTCAGAGACATGACTCCAGGTGAGGAGATGGAGGACGGAGAGAAAGTTGGAGCGGCTGAAGTAGACGAAGTTAATGTGGGAGGAGGTGAACAGCTGGTGGAGTAGTTATCGTCCATTTATCGTGATATTGATTTCGGGTCATATCGCCCAGCCCTACATGAGACACAGCTGACTTGAGGACACCGCTCTCCCTCTTCAGACCTTTTCTTTGAGCTTTCTGTCAACCTTGTCTCTCCCACTCATCATAATTCCCAAGATTATCGTCTCTTGAGCCTCTCTGAGGTCATAAATTGACCTCATTTCTGCATGCAAACCTCCTGCTAATCCTCTTGTTGTAGCAGCAAAAGGATTTCTGGTGTGATTTCATTGAGGAGAGACGACTTCCACCCAAGAACGGACGAGTCTTATCGAACAGACTGCACATTAAGTTACTGGAAGTTTGTTGTTTGTGGTGTTTCATCCTCTTTTATCTTCTTTGCACAGTTTCTAACCTTAAAAATGTGGAAATTCTCTCAGATGAAAGTTGAATTTTGTTATTTTTTGTCTGTTTTTTGGAGTTGGAGGAATAACTCACAGATGCATTTCTGTTAAACAGCTGTAGTATACATCCATGATAATATAATAATAATACTCCAAAGGATCTGAATAATATCTCTGGTGGTTTCGCTCTCCTCTGGTTTCACAATGGCTCTTAATGGCTTTGTAGTAAATGAGAACAAAACCACAGAGGGATTAAAGAGAGAACATGCCACGCTGACATAAAAATAACTGAGAGAGACTCTGTGACGTCCAGATTAATCTCCACACACGGCTGCTCTCCTGTCAAATAGATTACAGGAGAGTCACAGTTCTGGAGAGCCAAGATGTTACTCGCTTGACTCAGGCGTAGTCAAAGTGCTCCACCTTCATTCAGTCTATCAAAAAGCACTTAACTCCTCCTGAGCTCGCTCCTCCTCTCTGTTCTTATTCCCCCACTCTGCTGCCTCTCTTTGTGTCTCTACAAACACTCAGCGGCAGGCCGTTTAACTCAGGAGCCGCAAAGACAAAAGGTGGAGCTGCGGGAGGTGGAGACGGTGGAGGAGTGATCTGGAGAGGTTGACAGCAGGACGGCTTTAAGAGACTCTAAACAGCTGAGATGAAGTCAGAGCAGGAGGTGGAGGAATATTTGATAGCGATCAGGCAGCTGTTTCCCCCGAGGCTGCAGCGGGATGGAGACCTGCAGCCGTCGGTACACGCTTTACACTCCGGTACAAACAGGCGAGGTCAAAATCATCACACTGCAGCTAGAGAGGAGCTGAAAGTCTGTACTTTATGTTCAGGCAGTCCCACTTCGCCTGCCCACCCACTCATCCCCGACCGTTCCCAACCACTGGAAATAAATCTAACCTCAAAACAGGATCCAACACCGAAACATCAGCCTCAACCGCACGGCTGTAAATCTCAGTGCAGTGAAGCCAAACCTCGGCGCTGCGGCTCTCTGCTGCGTCCAGTGGAGAGGACGAGTCTGCTGGTGGGAGGCCGGCGTGTTTATCTGGTTAAACAAGTGTCCGAACAGCAGCTCTGAAGGACACAGAAGATGATATCAGGGAGGGGAGACCATGAGAAGAAGCTGTTAGTGCTCAAAGACAGGAGAGGATTGGGTTTACATTAAAGTCAACGACATACATCCATGTTGTCGACAGCAGATAAGATGAAGATTCCTCCCAGACCGCAGGAACACTGAGTCTTTGTCCATGAGTGGTCATGTTGAAATGCCTCCACAGTGAAATGGGACGACCCTGGAGGCTTGAATGCGTCACCAGATGACTAAAAACGCAACCATGATTTTTCCTTCTCTTCAAACGTCAAACAGAGTTAAACACGTTTACGACCTGCTGGAGTTTTTACACGATATCCAAACTTACACAGACCCACTGCCAAGATGGCGGCTTTAGAATAATCGACCATGATCCGAAAAAATAAATGCCGCAATATCGCAGGACGGGAAAACGTCGCTGATGTGAGCGCTTGTATTGACAGGATACGGGTTCGAAAAAAAATATTGACGTCTGAAATAATCGCACGAAAAAAACAGTCCTGGGTAAAAACCAAAAATATTTAGCCTGGCTGGGCCGTCCTGTTGCGTGACTCACTTGATGTTCCTTCTAACCACAGTCTGGACTTCGGCCCATAGAGAGCGTGTATTCCCGATACATGCTCTCTGATTGGCCCGGTTATTTTCTGATCAGGAATACACGCTGTCTATATTACTCTTAGCTGCCAAACAGTTACATTTATCAAGCAGCAACTTTAATGGTTAAAGGGTGACCATACGTCTTCTTTTTCCCGGACATGTCCTCTTTTTTGGGGGCTGTCCGGTCTGTTTGGGGGAGTTTATAAAATCCTTCAAATGTTCGAGGTTTTGTTTGGAAGTTTTAAGTTTGTGTCAGGTGGACTAACTGAGTTAGAAGTGTGTAAAAAACACTCGACCCGACCTGAAAAACTCTAAAAATTTACTAAACGTGACTCTGTGACTCCGCCCTGCGTAGTCATGTCGTCTTTTTGTGGATTCAGAATATGGTCACCCTAATGGTTGACAAATGAATCCAGGAGGAAAAGAGAAAAAAAGATGCAGTTCCTTCAGTGTCCACTTGAGGCAGGATCTAACCGCCACGGAAACCTATTAGAACCAATATAAAAATGCTTAAAGTGAACATGTTTACAGCTGCTCCTAAAAACGGTTTTAGTCTCCGTTTCTATACGTTGGTATAAACTGCAAATGCTAAAGCTAACTGTAATAACTACTTCGGTCTAGTACGAGGATAGATAATCTGGCATATCAGCTGTTTTGAAATAAGCTGTACAGAAGCGAGAGTCAGCATTTGTCCAGACTACGCCCAAGTTTGTTTTCCATTTGTGATGAATTCATGTGTTTTAAATTAAGATTGATTAGCAGTTTGACGGATTGACTGATCATCTATTCCTCGCACTGTTGAAAGCCGTGTCATCACTCAACCAGAACCTTAGGATGAAAGCTCGCCGTCTTGAGTGATTCTGTGTTTGTGTAGTCGACTGAAACCCTAAACTCCAAAAAGGGAAATCCCAAACGAGCAGGAAAAGAGAGTACCTCGCCTTCGCCTGTCGTCACCTCCTTACCTCACGCTGCGGCACAGCTAGCTAGCTGGTTAGCAGGTCGCTGAGTCATCTTCTGCTGCCGCCGTTTCGTAAAAGCATAAAAAGCCTCTTCTGCCCTCTTCAGAAGATCAATTTCTTACGTAGTGTTCACAGTTTCTCATCTCAGACACAATACCGATATTCCCCGGTATTAAAAACATAATTATTGCTCATTGGACGGTATCCTGTTTCATGCTAACGTAGAATTTTAGATTAAAGGTTTCAAAACGAAGCAGCAACAAACTTTAAGGTGTTTCTGCAGAAAATCCACCTGAGAGGAAATCAGATCGACTTCATCTCCTTAATGGCTGAGTGAAGGAATCAGGAGGTTTGGTAATCTGATCTCAGATCAGAGGAGCTGAACAGAGTCCAACTTCCATCTGCTTAGATCAGGTTGTACTTGACCTGCGGAGCGTTCAGCATTTTAGCTAGCATGTTGTTAATCTGCTTAACTGAGCTTTAGAGAGATGGAGTTTCTCTCTCTCTCTCTCTGTTTCACACACACACACAAAACCTCTCTTATCCTTCGTCACACACAAAGACACACTTTCACTGTCACTCTCGCAGACACACAATCTGCCCGTCCCCCGTCCTGTGTGTTTTCATTTCCTCCCTCTCACCTTCAGGACCCTGTCACACGGTCTTATCTCCATCTGTCTCTCCTTCCTCGCCGCTCCTCCGTGCAGAAGTTTGCATGTTGGGTATTTAACGTCAGATGAAACTCCAGCGTTTTCCTTTTTTTCATCTGCACAGAGTCGTCTTTGTGCGACTCAAACAGAACCGCTAAATTATGAGTTTGAAGTATTTACACCGACGACCCACTGTGGCGACATTGTGGTCGATGTCTGCACACGGTTTACACCAGCTCCTCCAAGAGCAACACGCCTGCAAAGTGAGTTACGCAGAAGCACGACAAGCTCCCATGAAGTCACCCGTCTGTCTGTCTGTCTCGCCTGCTTTTCGCCGCCACAACCTACAAACATTTGTGTTGTTTTGTTGTGTACTCGGTCAGCTGCTGAAGTGCAACACTGGAAACATAAAGAGCAGTTTGAGGATTGGAGGAGCCGCGGTGTAACGGTGGAGACAGCAGGTTTGTGGGACGCCAGCAGAGTTGGAATCGCCCCGATGGCTTCAGGTTTGGCGAAGGAGCAAAAGACATCGAGCGTTTGCCAAAAAATAAAGCCTACAGTCCTCTCTTTATTTTGCTTTTTAGTAACTGGCGGCTTTTCACAAACCAGAAGGTGTTACGTAAGAAGTATTTCACTAAACCGACGACTGGATCCTGTGTCGACATGTAACAACTGTTCACCATCTCTGAGGATTTACCAGGAGCCACACTGTGATGGTTAACGATAAATTCTGGTGTCCTGGATCTGTTTGTTTTCTTATTTTTGATCAGGCAGAGACGAGAAACATGTGGTCTCCTTTTACACTGAGCCCACAGGTTGGTGCTTTAAGATTAAAGCGGGTTTCACTGTTCGCCAAATCTCTACGAGCTCTTTGTAGGGAGGCGGACATCCCATCTTTGGATGCAACAGGGAAGATATGATATCAATATTGTCTGATACAATAACGATATTGATCCAATATTAGCACAAACTCGTGCATGATAAATTTTGCATTTAGATGCAACATCTTTTTCGGACTTTAATGAAAAATACTGCCGACATCACTCCTACTCCTTGGTACTTTGTTTTTACCTTAGTACACACTGTTGTGATAACGTGGGCTAGATACAGATACAGATACAGATCTAGATACAGGTGCTGGAACGGAGTCTGGAATGGACCGCTTGTTTAGGAGTGCTGATATCGGAGATTTTAGATGCAGGCCGATAGAGTCTGACATTCTTTTTTTTTTACTGATATATTGGATTGGAACATCCCTACAACAGAGAGGTAGAAAGTAAGTACCAGAAACGTAAGGGCTTTACCACCAAAGTCCAGGGCCGTGACAACATCAGAACATTCGGTACGTTTTTTAACGTTTTGACACCAGATTCATTTTTCACTTAACAACACAAAAACACCGTCAGAGTGGGCGGAGCCAGGCCTGGATTCAACAACTTGCAGGATTTCAGAAAAACCACAGACTCTGTATTTAACGAAGGGAGTTCTCGACTGTATCTGAGGTATCCCTCCAGCTTTGGGAACAGACACTCTACGCTGACTACTAAGAAGTATAGATCTCAAACAAGATCTCTGTCGAACTGTCAAATTCAAGCTACATCTCATAATGCTGATTTAAGTCTGAGTGGATGTAAACAAACCACGTCTGATGAGACATGATGTTGGTCTGCTCTGGGTTAGCACGCTCTCGACCGCGCCGTCCATCCAAATATAGACACATGTATTTCTCTCAAGAAGAACAAGCGCTCAGTTATTTGGACGCTGAGTCTCACTTCAGCTGATGCAGCAGTTCCTCATTTAACCGTTTGTGGTCTGTTTGCTCCGTAATACTGTCTGTGAAACTGATCATGTTGTCATAGTCTAGCATCTAGTCAAAATGAGTGAGGATGTGTCTGCTTCGTTTAAAGGTCCTGTGAGGAACTTTCTGTTTGTGTTGATTTTGGCGCCCCCTGTGGACAAAGTGAGAATTCCTCGCACTTATCCCGTTCTTATATTCTTCACTTCTGCTGGTTTCGTACAGTAGAAATGTGTATATTTGTAGGGCTGTGAAGTCCTGGTGGACGTATTGGTCGATACGTGCTGAGTCGACAACAATTCTGATTGGTCGACTCGATTTATTTCCACGTCAGTTTACAGTCTATGGTTAATTTCATCAGGAGGAACATACCAAGTGCTAATGGGGGTGTTTTCAGAGCACCCCCATTTCACAGGTAACAGCCTGTCTAAGAACTACCCCCCTGTTTTCACCATTTTGGATTCGCCCAACCCTCTTGAGACCGGCTGGAGACAGGAAGATCGAAGAACGTTGATTAACGTCCGGTGGTTTCCTGAATATTTTCCCTGAATTGCCTTTTGTGTTTCATTGCCTTCTTGTGCTGATATCAGTATATTTTCACCCCGTCAAACTGATTAATCGATTTTTATTTGAAAATTTCAGGGTTTTAGTCGACTAAGAGTTCTTTTGTTTGATTACAGCCCTTTATATATTTTCCATTCCCTCACTAGTAATCCTTCAGAAGAAGTCAGTCTTGTTGCTGATGCTTCTGTTATTCGCCGTTACTCCTGAGGAGCTCTGAAGTGTGTGAGAAGCTGAGATCTGTGTGGGAGGTGTGGTGTTGTAATATGAGGTCACCGTCTCCTTCGTGTCATCGAGCGTGTGCGAGTCACGGGATGAAGTCACCTCTGAAAACAGACTCCTTCCTCCTCGCCGCGCTGATTTTCATTTCCTCCGTTTGTGTTTGAAGTGAAAACATTTTCCCTGAAACGAAACCTTTAAAAAAATCAGCTGTTGGATGTTAATAATCCCTCTGTTGTCAGAGCACACGTCGATTCTCTCAAACAGCAGGGTTTATGTGTGTGTGTCACTCTCAGTTACAAATTCACTCTGGTTTTAGCTTCAGCATTATGATCCTGCAGATAATCTCTCACACACACACACACACACACACACACACACACACACACACACAGGAGCCTGTTCAGGTTGAGATAAATCCTTCAGTCTCTCTAACAAACGTCTCTATCTGATCACCAAACTCGCAGTTTTTTATATAAATAGTTTATTAGTGTCAGTAAAATGTCAGGAGGATCGTTTCTCCTCCTTCTTTTACGCCGATAACATAGAAGTAGAAACAGACAGTGATAAAAATGAGGGGTTATAAAAATAAGAGGATATACGTGTGTGTGTGTGTGTGTGTGTGTGTGTGTGTGTGTGTGTGTGTGTGTGTGTGTGTGTGTGTGTGTGTGAGTGTGTGTTCAGCCGAGGAGGAGTAAAAAAAAAATGTAATCCCAGTCACGGTTTTCTAGATTCCTCCCAGTTCAGAGTCACTGAGCCGTTTATACAAGACGTGGATCATAAGTCCTCTGATATCCCAGAATCCACCTGGTCGATCAGCGTCTGTGTCGAGGAGATTGTTCCTCTCAACTCTTCCTTCAAAGTCACTTTTCTCCGACAGGGTCTCAGGTCCTTTTAAAAACCGTTTAAAGTCTCTGGACGGCAGCAGCAGCAGGAGGAGGAGGAGAGGATGAGGAGGTGTGAAGCAGCTGGAGGAGCTCCTTCATCCTCTGCTGGTCCGTCGCTCTTCACCTGATTCCTGTTGAGAGAGGAGGAGAGTCAAAGTGTTTTAGTCTCTTAAAGGAAGCTGGTGTTTTATATTAGAGCATTATGATCCTTACGGGGCGTTCACAACAAGGGCGAGAAAAATCATCTACTCGCTTCATTCACATGTGTCTAGACACGTGAATGAAAAGTATTAACTCGCTTTAATCGTGCGAATAACTCACTCGATTCACAAGACAGTGCTCTTTGCTAATTCAACTTGCAGGATCCGACCTCCTCACTCTCTTTTCTCCAGGTGAGCTCCTTTTTATTCCTGTTTTTATTAAAAAAGTCGTGGATACGAGAGAGGGGCGGAGTCTCCATCATGCCTGGTAGGAGTGAACCACGTTCAGCTGATCGCTGTTTTGTTTTTGTTGCAGAAGGACCACAACCGTTGGAGATGTAGGCGTCTCCGTGTCTGGGTCTCCTCCAATAGCTGCGCCCGGATGACGGTCGTTTCCAGCGGTATTCTCTGGTTACCTGAACCCAATTTGACGACCTGTTGGTGAGGGGCGGTGCCAGGATATCCCTCCATTACAGGCGCTCTATCCCAGCTGCAGAGCGTCTGTCCGTCTGTCTACTGTGAGTAAAAGGATTTATGTTTCTATTTTCACACCAGAGAACATCTTAAGGTCTGTCACCACCTGGGAACCTTCGTGCTGATTGGTTATCACGACCATAGACTGTATAAACTATAGACAACTTGGTCCCGCCTATCGTCTGTACACGGATTTGAAGCCGAATATTTCTCTGTATTTCCGTTATTTTTCTTAATTTCCTGAAACCAACATCGTTCAGTAGTGTTGTGCACATTCAGCGGGAGAGTCTCTGTGATGACGCTCGGCTCAAACAGCGTATCCCCCGGTGATCTACTCAATCTCTGTCCTCCCATAGGCTGTATCAGGTGTCAATCATAGAAAACATGAACCCCCTAATAACTTTTAAAAATGGAGCTGTACAGAAAAAAGAGGACTTGAGCACAAACCAGTCTGACAGTAACTACATGTCAACATCACAACCAGGGGGGAGAAACATTTATATTCTGTGTCATTCATTTATAAAGTTCGTCCACAGCTCCATAAGGAGGCGGGGTTTATGACCTATACTGCAGACCACCACCAGAGGGCGCTGTTCTCAGAGTTGTTTTACCCATCGAGGAGGCAGACAACATCTGTACTATATATTTATATATATATATACAGTCAATGATCATGACGCAAATATCCACTCTAGTTGAGATATTTTTAACACTCGCAAATTTGCGTCATTCAGTAACTCGCTCAGAACGTAAGATTTGTGTGTCTCAATTCGTCTCATTCGCGCTGCCACAGCCATTTGATCGTCTCATCGCGTCTTTGCATTGACTTTACATGTATTTCAATCATGAATCAAAAATGATTTTACTCACGCTTGGTGTGAACGCTCCATTTCACAGCGTACAGCTGTTGGCAGTTTGATCATGTGTTTTTGTGCCATAAGACATGAAATATGTTCAGAAAGAAGGACAAGAACTTCTGCTGTGTGTGTGTGTGTGTGTGTGTGTGTGTGTGTGTGTGTGTGTGTGTGTGTGTGTGTGTGAGGAAGGACAAGTTGAAGGAGAAAGGAAATAACAGATCAGATCTCTTATCAGCTCTCTTGGTGTCAACAGACACATTTAGACCGGAGCAATGAGCCAAAACACACACACACACGCACACACACACACACACACACACACACACACACACAGCTGTTTTCTCACCATTGTCTGTGTTTGCGTTTGGGTTGATGTGGCGTTTATTGGTGCACATGCACTCCAGGTGATCCTCCAGCTTCACCTGCACCTCCCTCAGCTTGGGCCGCCGCCGCACGTACTCCACCTTCGCCACCTGGAGAAAGACGGAGCGAGCAGAAGACTCAAACTGAGGGACTGAAAGTAAGACTCCGACGTACTAGACGGGTAAATCTATGGATTTCCTCACAGGAGATTCAAGGTTTAGGTATTTCTTAATTATTATTTCGGATTACTCAGAAGTGAAACTCTGAATGGATTTAACGGGTCTGAACATAAACTGCAGGTGTGAGCATGTCTGCAGCTGAAATGTGCGCATTAAAAACCAAACAACGTCTTCTATTGGTCCACATTTCTGCACATCCTCTAGGTATCAAGAAAGGGGCGGGGCTTAGCGAACAGACGATGACAGACGCTGATTCGTAAACACTGATCGTGGTTTCATCGGGACTTTCAGATTTTAATTTTCTGCTGTTAAAAAAACGTTTCATGAAAATAAATTCCAGTCTTGAGCTTTTCCCTTTTTTTCTGGACTCCAGCTGTGAAAACAAACAGGTGAGTCTGCTCTTGTCTGACGGATGAGTGGCGCTCTAACCCTGCCAAGAAAATCCGTTTCACAGGCTTTCAGTGAAGAATGATTTGTTTGGTGTAAACACTCGCTCCGGTGTCTGAGAATGGAAATCCACGAGCGTACACATCAACATACCCAGATTAGTGTAAACACTGACACACCGTTTTGCTAATGCTCACATCCCAGACGTGGAGCCAAGTCGGGGAAGCTCCAGGTCTGATTGCAAAAGCCCCTCTGCTTCAAGTCTGAACAGCGCAAACTTCAACAACAGCAGGTCGGGAGGTTCAGCTCAGGTGAGGAGCTTCGAAGGTGAGCGAAAGTGACTGTAGCTTAGATTTCAGCCTCTACAGCGAAACAATCATAAATACTTCAAATTAATTAAGGTAGTATTACTCACAGGTCTTGATCTCTTTAGGTAAAATGAAGTAGATCCAATAACAGTCATAAAACACATCACAGTTTCACCTGTCGCACACAAGCACCAGGAGTAGGGCTGGGCGACAAACTGAAATTTTACAGATACTACAATTAACGTCAATACCCGACAAATTACAGCTCTGATCTCAACGGTGAACGGTTCGCAGGTTAGAACATGGATGCAGGGAAAAAACTCAAGGAGAATTCGGATATTTAGAGTTTCAAGTGTGGGGCAAACTTTCGACATCACCTTCTTTTGACTGAATCTTTAGACTCTGTTCATTAAAACGATTCGTTCACTGAATCAGTCAGTTCTCCGGAACCCCACCCTGCCCCTGCAGTACACCAGTGAGTGACACAGCGGCGAGTTTGTTCATTAGCCCCTCCCCTCCCCTGCTGATGAAGTCACAGTGTCGTTCTCTGGGTGACTCATGTCGTTCATTCGCCAAGTCCTGAAGGAAGAATCACTCCCCTGCCCTGAAAAACTCACCTCTCTGTGTGTCGCCGTCTGTCCACGGAAACAACACAGCAGCGAGCAGCACGCCGCTAAACGAGCACGAGTCGTCGTTCTTTTATATCGTGGAAAAGTGGAGAGATTAAAAATAAATAAAGATGTCAGCTGTAGCGAGGATTCAGATACTTTTAAAGATATCAAATATCGTATTTCTTTAAATTAAATTAAATCTTCTTACAGGAAAGTTTAAACACGTGTTTTACTGTAAAGGCGCCATAATGACCTGTTTTATCTTAGTCAACCAACCACAGCTCGACAGGAAGTGAACAACGCTACACCCCTCCCTCCTCTGCCTGAATAAAGTCGTTCAGAACCCGTTCATTTCGTTCACAGTCTGACTGATAGCAAATCACGAGACTCCGCCCACTTGCTGGCTGTGTGTGTGTGTGTGTGTGTCGTTCACCAAAGAGTCAGAAGGCGGCAGTTGACACGCTCACGGCTGAGCTCAACTGAACTGAGAAAGGAACGAATCAGATTTTGGAGTGATTCCGTTCACGTCGTTCACTCAGCAGTTCGGTTCTTTTGAACGAATCGTTCATGAACGACACGAAACTACAAAGAGGGACAGACAGGTGAGGAGATGGAGGACGGAGAGGAAGTTGGAGCGGCTGAAGTAGACGAAGTTAAAGTGGAGTAGTTTGATGTGAACTTATCAATATATCGTGATATTGATTTGAGGCCATATCGCCCAGCCCTAACCATGAGCTCCCTGACCTCCTGCTCTAACACGGAGACCTCAGCAGGCTCTGGTGTAGATATACTGACTCTCACACCTGAGGTCGTATCCCGACATAACCTCAGTCAGGATACGCTGCTGATGCTGATGTTATCTTTGTATCTCCGTGTCTTTCTGTGTCTCTCACACATGGACACAAATCTTAAACCTCAGCCCTGCCATTTCCCCTCCGGCGCTGCGTGAACGCGTCTTGCACTCGTGACTGTTTACCCTCTGCAGGCTGCACATGTGAGTGACTTTATTTTTGATTTCCTCTGTGAGCAGAAGACGGACGAGTCCTTTCATCTAAGACCGAGCGTATCAGCAGGCCAAACTTCTCCTCTGTGCATGAAGACTGATGTTTTTACTCTTCACAGACTTTTAATTTAGTAATAAGAATAGCTGTTTTTAAAGGTAGAGTATGCAACTCTAGCAAAAGTTTGTTTACATTTTTAACAGTCAGAAAAAGTTTGCCTCAAATGCGTGAATTCAGTCGAGTTAGCGGACTCTTCATCCAACTTTGGTCAACTTTATATCATTAAACTTTCTCTGAAATCAGCTTCCTGTTACTAAAACTCAAACACACACACACACACACACACACACACACACACACACACACACACACACACACATATATCAGGGTCAGCTCCTAGTTGGCAGGTTATGACTGTGAACCAATCGGCTTATTTCCAGCTCTGGCAGACATCTAAAGGAAGTTTTAATGTTCTTAAAGAAACTCACTGCCAGACTTTAGATCCAAAACACACAAACACACAAACACAACAACACAACAACACAACAACACAACGACACAACGGACGAGGACGTGAGAGTGATCGTTTTTGGCAGGTTTAGTATACCTTCAGTTAAGTTTATAATACTCTGTAGTTTGGAGTGTGAGTGTTGACATGAGCTTTATACTAAAAACACCAATAAATATTCATTCATAGAATAAAACTCGACCAGCTTCATAAACGTTCCTGTTGTCTTCGTTTCTTACCTTGACCGTGCGATGGTGCTTTCTGGCCGCCTGACACCTCATGTTGCTGGTGTTGCAGCAGCCGGTGCAGCGCTTCACCTCGACGCAGGGGGGCCAGATGATGAAGTTAGCCGAGGTGGGGTCCACCTGGCTCCTGGGGATCTCGTAGATCGTTGTCCGCACCTTACAGGACGCCGGCAAGGCCTCTTCTATCACTGCGGGGGAATCAGAGAGGGCGAAGGTCGGAGAGTCGAACATGAACTTTGAGACTTTTTATGTCAAGATGAGTTTCATGGATGTCGACATGTTTTCCTGTGACCTTGACGGCGTGCGTGTGTGTGTGTGTGTGTGTGTGTGTCTCACCAGTGCTCCTCCTGTGTCTGGTGTGTGCGTGCGCTCGCTTCAGGTCAGGAACGCTGTGAGAGAAGTCCTTGTAGTAGCTGTGTTTGGTCTCCTCGATCACCTCGTTCTCTGGAGACAGACGAAACAACACGTCCACATTGAGACTTCAGGTTTGTGCGATTAACAAACATTCCCAGAAACAAACTCAGAAATCTACCTGTTATTGTCAGGATACTGTAGGTGAAAGAAGAAGCTCAACAAAACATCCTGAAGTCCGAGCGACTGAGCGACTAACAGGATGTTTACGCGGCGCAGCAGCAGGTCCTTTATTACCGACATCTCTATCAAGTCTCTTTTGAAGGGAGGGCAAGCTTAACCAGGTTATCCTAAGTGAGTTATGATGTTTATTTCTGTCAGTAGGTTACTGGGTTCAGTGAAGCCCGTGAGTGCTTATATTAAATATAAATGAAAACCTAATTCATCAGGAGTTCAGTCTGAGGTCGCTCCAGAACCGAGAGGGAGCGGAGAAAACAGGAATCACTATAAAAGACGGACAGTAATCGGTTAATAAACCAAAGTGAATTTCTGTCTAAGTGCTGAGATTGAGGATCAGTCTGAGCGTTCATGTGGGTCCTGGGTGTTTTTGTTTGACCTGCGTCTTTGGTGGGATGTTGTCTTTAATTTTAGAGTTTGAGTTTCCAAACACCGTTGTGAGTCTTTCAACCATCAGTTTCTGTTCGTCTCCTTAAATCTTCCTCTTTTACCCTCGTCTGAGAGGTAAACCGTGAAACAGGACTCGCTGACATCGAGGGAACTTTGGGTTTAACTCCTGGAGCTTCGGTTTTAAAACCCGGTGTGAACACATCCAGGAAATGTTTTGTCTTTTTGTGATCTCTCTGTCTGTGCAGACAACTGTGTGTAAATGAAGCATCTATTTATGAAGGAGGATTTCCAAGTAAGAATAAAAACATACAAACATGGAATCACAAAGCACTGAGCAGAAACAATCAGGTTAGGAGTAGGGCTGCACGGCCATAAATAAAATCCTGATTTCTTCTCTAAAAAATCGATTTTGATTTCAAACTTCACTTTAGGAATAAAAAGTTTTTCTATCATCTCTCTGAAAACGATGTAGTTCATATGCCAAGCCAGTAAGTGGCGCTGTAACGCTGCACAGGAAATGCAAAAAAAGACAGAAGAAGAGTTCAGAGTATGTGTGTAAAGGTTGTTTTGGTCGGACACGCTCTCGTCGTTTACAGATTTATTCACTCTCCGACCCGTTTACAGTCACCTGAAACGCCGATACGACAAAAAACTTTAGCGTTTCCTCCTGAATTAGTTTCCATGGTGACGGGTTGATACCGCCTTCAGACAGACTTTACAGCGGGGAGTGGTTTACTCTTCATCTGAAACTGTGAAGTCGTACCAATTCAACACGACTGACTCGCTCTTGTCCTATTTAACCACGAAATTATCGCCTTCTTTAACAAACGCCATGTTTGTTTACACCGGTGTGTGTGGGAGGAGGAGGAGCCTACGGTGGCCTGGAGGGGCGAGACATGACAGAGAGGAAAATCGGTTTGATGATTTTAATTCTTTTAACATCGTCAAAATCAAATAATCCGATTAGGATTTAAAATTGATTGATTGCACAGCCCTAGTTAGGAGAGACACAGAGGTACCGCGATCGTCTTGATGACCAGCTCTTGTAATGACGAGAAGATTCCCAGAAGGTTGTAGAAGGTCATCCACCGTGAGTCTGGCTCTGCCCGAATTTTTCCTTCTCGTCTGTTTCTGCGATTGGTTGTTGATTGATTGATGGGTTGATCAATCAGTTGGACAATCACTGCACCACGTAATTTTCCCAAAAACTAATCAAGCAGCTCTGGAGTCTAAACTGTCAAATCTGTCATTCTCTATGACGTTGACTTGGCTGTTTGGCACAAAGGGAAGACAGCCGATGCCAGAAACATCAAACATTTTGTCCTTTTTTCACCATCATGTAATTAAGAAATCACAGCAAACAGTGGTGAGAGTCAAATACAGCGAACTGTTGGGATCTGATGATGGATCAGCGTCTGCTTGCATGTTTT